>PVHT020004944.1:35522730-35599312 GCA_004024745.2 Catagonus wagneri
GAGAAAAAATGCACAGTATATATACACAATGGAACACTACTCAGTTATAAAAAAGAACAAAATGCCATTTGCAGCAATATGTATAGAACTAGAGACTCTCATATTAAGAAAAGTAAGAAGGAGAAAGAAAAATATCATATGATTTAACTTATATCTAGAATCTAATATAGGGCACAAATGCACCTTTCCACAGAAAAGAAAATCATAGACATGGGGAACAGACTTGTGGTTGCCAAGAGGGAGGGAGAGGGGCTGGGAGGGACTAGGAATTTGGTCTTAATAGATGCTAACTATAGCCTTTGGAATGGATAAACAATGGGATCCTGCTGTACAGCACTGGGAACAATGTCTGGTCACTTGTGATGCAACGTCATAATGTGAGAAAAAAGAATATATACATGTATGTGTAACTGGGTCACCTTGATGTGCAGCATAAAATTGACAGAACACTGTGAATTAGCTATAATGGAAAAAATAAAAATTATAAAAAATAAATAAAACAGTGCATATGTTATGCTTCCATTTGGATAAAAAAAGGGTATACATAAAGGACAATTTCTAGAAGGATACACAAGAACTTGACATTAGTTAACTTTATGGAGTAGGACTGCTATTCTGGAGTGGGTGAAAAATACTTCTTATCCTTTAAATTGTTAATTACAAAAATTTAAATACAACACACAATGAGGGTACATGAGGAAACAGGGAAAGATATGATTTCTAATTTAGTAATTTCTAAAGAATCAGCGGCCCATCAATTGAGGTGTTATTATTTAAACAACAAAAATTTCCCTCCCAAACACACACATATACCAGAAAAGCCAGACACAAACATCACTGGCTTGACTGAGGATGATTTTACATCTTATCATTAAGATGAGCCATGCAAGCAGCATGCCTAGTTTATCACACTTCTAAGCCATATTTCATACTTTTGTGTTATTAACAACATGTCAAACACAGTCTGCTGTATTGTCAAGACTACGTCAAAGAAACATAATTCTGGTTTCCAATACTTATACTGGTAATTTATACAACATGTTTCCTCTTAAGACACCTATGAAGTTTGATTAAAACAGAAGCACAATTATAGGTCTGAATTCAGAGAATTACCAGGAGAAATTAGGGGGGGGAGTAATAACCCCCACCCCTCTGCTCTCCTCATGGGAAGTGGGGAGTGACTGTGAGGCGGGGGTTACTCTGCTCTGCTGTCCTGTTCCTGTTTTCTTCACAACAGAACCACCTAGGTCTCCATGGGCATGTCAGACATGATGGGAGAATGAATGAGGAAATCCCAATCTGTGTATGAGTATGGGTGTGTGTCAGGGGCCATTCTTTTTGTCACATTTACTTTGCATCTGTGAAAAATAACAATAACAAAGGGGAGATAGGTAGTTAAGAACAATCTGCTTTAGATCATCAGTTCAGTGTTTACAATGCAGATGTATATTCTACCCTCTACACTTGAAGCATATTAAATCACTCTCCTGGGGCTAGAGCCTTGTTCTATTTTTAGAACAAGCTCCCTAGGCAATCCTTAGGTATACAGCTGAGGATGGGGATCTAAGAAATAAAGGCAATAATAACATGACTGCTGACATTGATGGAATGCTTTCTATTCCCCAGTTTCTGTTGCCACCCCGCTTCCTACAAACACCTTCATTACTCACGTTGCCTTAGTGTCTCATCTGGTGTCCTTAAATCTGCCATTATTCCCTGACCACCAACCCCACAGCAGCACAGTCTTTTCAAGGTAATTCCTTTCATGAGATCCCACTCCTCAACGTCTAATGGCTTCTCATCCCAGTCAGAATAAAATCCAGGAGTTCCCATCGTGGTTCAGTGGTTAACGAATCCAACTAGGAACCATGAGGTTGCGGGTTTGATCCCTGCCCTTGCTCAGTGGGTTAAGGATCCGGCGTTGCTGTGAGCTGTGCTGTAGGTTGCAGATGCGGCTTGGATCCTGCGTTGCTGTGGCTGTGGCAAAGGCCGGCGGCTACAGCTCCTGTTAGACCCCTAGCCTGGGAACCTCCACATGTCCCAGGTGCAGCCCTAGATAAGGCAAAAAGACAAAAAAAAAAAAAAAATAGAATAAAATCCAAAGATTTCCCCTTGGCCTACAAGATCCTATGTGAAACGACCTAACTTCCTTTGTTTCCTTTTTTTTTTAATTGAAGTACAGACGATGTACAGTATATAAGTTTTGTGTGTATAATACAGTGATTTAAGACTTTGAAAGATTATACTCCCTTACAATTACTATAAAATACTGACTATATTTCCTGTATAGTACATCCTTTTTGCTTATTTTATACCAAATAGTTTGTACTTAATTCCCTGTTCCTGTATCACCCCTTTCCCCTTCCATGTCACCACTTGTAACTATTAATTTATTCTCTATATCTGTGAATCTGCTTCTGTTTTGTCGAAATCGCTAGTTTGCTGTATCTTGTAGAGTCCACACGTAAGTGATATCATATAGTAATTGTCTTTCTCTACCTAACTTTCTTAACCATCACCCTCTGCCTTCCTCACTCTACTCCAGCAACTCTGGTTTTGTTTCTGTCCCTTTCTGTGTCAAGCACACTTACAGTTCAACTTTTTTGCACTTACTGTTTCCTCAGCTTGAAGAGTTTTCCCTGAGTTAAACACAACGTTCATTCTTTGACTTTAACTGAGCACTCACTCAAATATTCAGTCTTCAGAGAGGCTGTCTGTGGCAAGCAGCCTCTAAGATAATGTCCAAAGATTTCTACCTCTTAATATTCCTTAACATTGTATAATGCTCCCCGCCCCCGGACAATTTGCTTTTAATCAATAGAACATGGTAATGTTCAGGGACTGTCATTTCCATGATTAAGTTAAAAACACTGTTTCTTCCATCTTGCTAACAGACTCTCTCTTTGGCTGGCTTTGATGAAGCAAGCTGCCATGTTAGAGAGGCCCGGGTAGCACGGAAATGAGGATAGCCTCCAGCCAACAGTCAGCAAAAACCTGAGGCTCTCAGTCCAGTAGCTGATGAGCAACTAAATCCTGTCAACAACTACATAAAGGAGCTTGAAAGTGGATCTTTCCCCAGTTGAGACTTTAGATGAAACCCTAGCCCTTGCAGAAACCTTGTTTGCAAACTTGTGAGAGATCCTGAAGCTAAATCATGCTGATTCTTGAGATATGGAAATTTCGAGATAATTAATGTGTGTTATTTTAAGCTGCTATTATTTTGAAGTTATTTTTTATTCAGCAATAGATGACTAAATAGCTTCCTTGATTAAATTTTATAAAATAGAACCTCCCAGAGTTCCTGTTAGGGTACAGTAGGTTAAGGATCTGGAATTGTCTCTGCAGTGGCTCAGGTGGCTGCTGAGATGCAGGTTTGATCTCTGGCCTGGGAACCTTCATATGCCATGGGTGCAGCCAAAATAAAAAAAAAAAATTAAAAAACTTTTTAAAGTTAAATAAAATAGAAACTCCAAAACTCTCCATTAATTTCCTGTTGTCTAGTGTTGCTTTATGCTTTGTTTCAACTCAGTTCAAATCATCACCTAGCATTATACACATATAATTTTATTTTATGATAATACATAATCATATACAATATGATATATACCATTATATGTATTATATATAATGCATTATATATAATATATGTACTTTCCTCATTATAACAAAGTTTCTTAAACTGGGGGGGGACAAATTCCTAAGGGTTTCAGGGAACTTCTCAGGGGGTTAAATTTTTCTTAAAATTTAAAAAATTAATTTGTGCTGATAACCTGTAAATACAAGCACATTCTAAGTCATCTGGATGACCACTATTTTATACGATCTTGAGACATCAGTGTTGAAGTCTAAGTATATGATCAGGCTGGTTTTATTTTAGCTATCATATCCTTTCTGACTGCCTGCCTGTGGACTCCACCCTCTGGCATCAGATGTGAAGGTACTAGCCTTGCAGTGACTACTCAGTCAGCAACCACAGTTGCAGAAGGTCAAATCCCAGTAACAGAGCACATTAGTTCTATTTTTTTTCTTTTTTTTTTGCTTTTTAGGGCCATACCTGCTGCATATGGGAGTTCCCAGGCTAGGGGTCTAATCGGAACTACAGCTGCTGACCTGCACCACAGCCAAAACAACTCGGAATCTTAGCCGTATCTGCGACCTACACCACAGCTTATGGCAACGCCAGATCCTTAATCCACTGAGCAAGGCAGAGATCGAACCTGCAACCTCATGGTTCCTAGCTGGATTCATTTTTCTGCTGCGCCACGATGGGAACTTCTAGTTCTATTTTTCTGATTGAATCCTGAATGATACACTAGCTTGGGATGTATCAAAACAAGATTATAAATAGAGCAAACATAACTTGTAAAATTTGGTGCTAACATACCTAGAACATCAACTGAATGGTATCCTATCCAAAGTGCTCATTGCTAAATAGCCTCAGCATCTTGTGCCAAGATCTGCATCTCAGCCTCTGTTTTTCTCATCCCCTATATCCTTTCCTACCTTGCTCCAAATCTTGCTCCCTTCTGTCTCAGGGATCAGAGTGAGCTTGTTTTGGAATAGCTTCTTCCCCAAACAGGAAGCATGAACAATCTAAAAAGAGCCAAGGCAGGGAGCTGACGGTTAGGGATGCATCGTCAGCAGTATGGAGGGACAACCATAATGCAGCCTTCCTTTATGGTTGACTCCACATGCAGCTGCAGAGACATACTTGCCTCTCCAAGACTTACAAATTTGCCCAAGAGTTTTATAGCAACAACAGAACTTACTGTGTATGGAATCGTTTCCCAGAAGTTTTACACTATCATTTCAAAGATGTATATTCCCATAAAAAACATTGTGGCCTTTACATAGAAGAAATATTTCCATCAGGTGGGCTCTGGACACAACTTTAAACCTTGATCACAGCACTGTGAGAAACAATGAACAGATACGGCCTTTGGAAAAAACAAACTCACACTCTAAATGTCATCAAATCCGGACGTTTCTTACTCCCCTAGCTTTTTAATCCACACGTAAGTAATTTAGCACAGACTTCAAGAGACCTGGTCTCTGCCTTCCAGAGGAGCAGCTAGACAGCATACAAATCCTATTGTGCAGGTGATACAGGCCTGCGTGGATGAGGACAACCTGATATATTTTTTAATTTGAAATCCAAATTAGTAGTTGGGGGCAGAGCCTTTATTATCTATGCGAGTTGAATTTAAAAAAAAAAATGTATTCTGAAGATTAACTCTGTATTTTACCAGAGTCCAGGGAGGCTCAAATCTTTGTCTAACCATTTTCTTTGTAAAGTTTTCTCCAGAGAAATAACAACTACCTATGAAACCTCTACTATGATGCATGGTCCACACTAAGTTTACCACGTTATTCTACTATCTTCGCATCAGCCTGATGAGGGAGGTATTGTTTATTATCTCTTACCAGGTCACTCAGTGGGAGGAACTTCCTCAACCCTAACTCACCCTGACTTCGTAGTTTCTAGTCCTGATCCCCTTCTCTGAATCTACCAATTCCTTTTTTTTTTTTTTCTGTGTTGCAGAACTTCAAGGCTTTCATTAGCATTTGTACAGGACTTAAACTGTATTTGACAAAATTTGGTTTTGAACCTACTTCCAAATACCCTCCAAGAGTCTAGCCAAGCCAGTGTGGTCTTCCATATAGGTGAGAATTTTATTTTGTAAACTTTAAGTCAATTTTATGTAACAATGCCACCTTTGTCGTCTATGTGCTTAGAACCTGAATTATATGTACCTCTTTTCAGTCAAAAACAGCGAAGAGCTGCGCCTTGAAGCAGTCACTTATAATATCCATCTCCAATCACAGCCAAATCTTGACAAACACCTCCCCCAAGAAAGTGAGATTTCTGATGTTTTAACCAATATTAACTTCCTCTAATTCTAAGCTCTATCCCTAAAATATGTTAGAGCATCTAAAAGCTTTAACTTGCATTATATTACTTTGATACTCTACAGAAATATTTTTCCAGCACTCTAGCTTACTGACCTTAGGCCAGTTACTTAGCAATAGCTCTTAACTCTGTCTCTTCACATATGAGGAAAATAATGGCACCTGCACTGTAGGCTCAACCAGAAGATTAACTGAGACAGTGCTTGCCAAGCCCTGATCCTAGTGCTGTCTGGCACAAAGCAAATTCATGACTATTATTAACTATAAAAAAAATGCAAAAAAAAAAAAAAAGGAGGCAGAACTGGAAAGTTAGGATGACTAAACCCTACGTAACTGTGAGTGATACTATAGGATGGGAAGGCTTTTAGAGACAGAAACTTCCAGGTGAAAGAAAGTGTTAGTCTCCTATCAGTGGGTTCAACAAGAAACCATAAGGTTATTAACACTAATAAATTATCAATACGAATGTTAACTATAGTTATACTACTATCAATACTGATACTACTTCATTTATACCCTAATGGAACTGGTGGATACTTGGATTACTTAGGATCAGTATGAAATTTCCTTTTCAATATTTAAAAGACTGGTGGTTAAAATTTAATATGACTGATCTTAATCAGATCAAATAGCCAGAGAATTCATATATACAGCCTCTCATTATTGTAGACTTACATTTCTTCTCGGCCATTGAGATGTACCTTAGGCCTATTGCTGGATTATGTGACCTTTTATTCCGAGTTGCAAGTATCAGGACACTCCGTAACACTCTCCTAGTGAACTTTAATTCAGGGAACATGTATCTGCAGCCTGGCTCTGGATTGCAGCTTAGTAGCTCTTGCCTTCCAATCATCCCAGGAGGTTACATGGAAGCCCTGTTCACCTCCAGGATTCTATGGGCTATAACTTTGGGGAAACCAAACAAACTTTCAAATTTCTTAGAGTTAGACTAAAGCACTCAGTTTGCTAAAGTCCTGATGGCTTTCTGCTCTCTTATTTCTGAGGATATAGCTTGTTAAATTTGGTCCCTTCCTCAGGTTTGCAGATGTATCCAGGTAAAGAACAGCAAAATAGGGACTAGCTTACAAATCAGGTCCAACAGATTGGTGATACATTGCCCAGGTTCAAGGGAAAAGAGTACAAGGATAAATGGAAGAAATGTGTTAGGAACACAGGAACCCAGCACAATGGTCCAGAGATCTGCTAGCCCTGCTTACAGTGATCCTACCTCTGTGAAAATCCTTTAGCATGTCAAGGCTGAATAGCATAATCAGAGCAAAGGAAGCACCACCAAATAGCATCAACACAAGTGGCTAGTTTGTTGCTACTGTTTTTATATTTCTAGAGAATTTCAATTGGGTGACTTCTATCTCATTGCCTTCTACACTCTTCACATAAAGGTATATTTTGAAGCATCTTCAAAAATACAGCAAAGTTTGAGTCAATTTTGGACTTGTTCTGAGGTTAATCCAAAATGGTAATATAATGGCTAATTTCCTTATACCCAGTTCAATCCATCAAACACGATAAGTTAATTTAAAATAAGAGGAGATAGTTTTTATATATGCACACTGAGAAAAATACTGTGTAGATATTAAAATTCCTCATCCCTATCTTGAAATTTTTACACCTTGACCATGGTTTCCAGACCTTTACAGCTTGTCATGTTCATGACTTTTTATGACAATTACCTTGCTAAATATAAATATTTTCAAGGATATTGTTTTTCTGTTTTGTTTTTTGGGGTTTTTTTGCTTTTGCTTTTTAGGGCTGCACTGGCGGCATATAGAAGTTCCCAGGAAAGGGATCAAATCAGAGCTATAGCCGCTGGCCTCCCACCACAGCCACAGCAACGAGAGAGCCAGGCTGCGTTTGTGACCTACACCACAGCTCATGGCAACGCCAGAGCCCCAACCCACTGAGTGAGGCCAGGGATCAAACCCACATCCTTATAGATACTAGTTGGGTTTGTTTCTACTGTACTACAATGGGAACTCCTCAAGGATATTGATTTAATCTCCAGCTTAAAACAAAATTATCTTTCTTGGAGGCATGAAACCATCTCCATGTTGCCTATGGAAAGAATACCCCAAATGCTTAAGTTTTTCAAGAAGTACAGTGCTGTTCCCATAGGCCAGGACTTCTGAGTAAGCAGGCAAACTGAATAGAATATATCTTCCTCTTTTTAAATCACATTTGATATAAAAATAAAGAAATAAAAAAGAAGAAAATGTATGACGACCAGGAGAATGGAGTAGAGATAGAACATATAAGAGACATTTTCTAAACAAAATCTAGAAACTAGAAGAAAGACTGAGTGGTAGCTGACCTGAATATCTGAGAAAACGACAATCTAAAACTACAGTGGGGAAACTAACAAGAAGCAAGTTAACAACCACCTTACACCCTTTGAAATGCTCTTGAAATGGAAACAGTTAAGTTCTTCACAAAGTGCAGGGGCAGGGGTGGAAAACAGGAGGAAGAGTTGAAGGACTGAATACATTTTTAAAGGGAAAATTGATCTTTGCTGTTGCAGTGATCTCTTTCCCAATGCAGCTGTAGCCCAGAGGTTTCCTCACTGGAGAATGAAACCTGAAGGAATCTGGTGTTGCTCATAAGAGGTACAGCTGAGAGCAAAGATGAGGGACTATACTAAAACAGGAAAGTTATGTGAATGTTTTTTTTTTGGCTTTTTTTTTTGTCTTTTTGCCTTATCTAAGGCCGCACCCGCGGCATATGGAGGTTCCCAGGCTAGGGGTCTAACAGGAGCTGCAGCTGTCGGCCTTCGCCACAGGCACAGCAACGCGAGATCCAAGCCACATCTGCAACCTACACCACAGCTCACGGCAACGCCGGATCCTTAACACACTGAGCAAGGCCAGGAATTGAACCCGCAACCTCATAGTTCCTAGTCGGATTCATTTACCACTGAGCCATGACGGGAACGCCGAATGTTGACATACTGAACCATAAGGCACTTGGCAACCTCCATCACTCAGGTTCCAGAAAGCTAGAAGCAGGATATTTATGCCCGTTAACAAGGAAACTGAGAAAGTTGATCCGTCCATAGGAAAGGACCTTCAGAGATACACAGCTGAGGGTCCTGCAACAAAGCATCTGGGCTACAACCAGTCACTCTGTATGGAAGGGCCACAGTTAACAAGGCGTACCCATAAACATCAACTTCCAAGGAGGATTGTTTATGTCTGATTTAAACAGGATCACTGGAAAGAAGGGAGCCAACTAAAAACAAAGAAAAAGGAGAACTGCAAAACAGCAAACAGAGCAGAAAAAAATATTTTTAAAAACCCTAATACTCTCAGACATTTAAGAGAAAAAAAAAAAAAAACTTGCATGCTGGAAAGGATGCTTTTTACAAAGGATTTTTCAGAGAGTAAAGAGTTCTCAGGAAATAAAATTAGAAGGCAAAAACTCAATAGAACTGAAGGCTACAACTTAATAAATATCCCCAGAAGAAGAAAACTTAATAAGGAGATAGAAAATACAGGAAAAAAAAGGTTGGTGTATCAGGCCTTCTAGTTCTAGACTAATAGGAACCTCAAAAGGAGGAAAGACTGAAAACAGAAGGAAATGATTAAATCAATATTTCAAGAAAAATTCCCTGGGATTAAATAAAACAAATTTCCAATTGAAAGTGCCCAGGACAAAGAGCAATAAAATAAAAAGACCTGTTCCTGAAAAGGCATGTATTCATAAAATTTCACAATATTAAAGACAAAAGTAAAGTGCTAAAAGTTTCCAGAGGAAAAAAAATAGTCCACATTTAAAGAGTCATGAACAAAAATGATGAACTTCCCAAAAGTGACAAATGGAAATTAGAAGACAGTGGAGAAAGTCCTTCAAAATTCAGAGGAAGGAGTTCCTGTTGTGGCTTAGTGCTAAGGAACCCAACTAGTATCCATGAGGGCACGGGTTTGATCCCTGGCCTTTCTCAGTGAGTTAAGGAACTGACGTTGCCATGAGTGTGGTGTAAATTGCACTTGAGGCTCGGATCTGGCATTGCTGTGGCTGTGGCATGGGCCAGCAGTGGCAGCTCCCATTCAACCCCTAGCTTGGGAACTTCCATATGTCACAGGTGTGGCCCTAAAAAGACAGAAAAAAAATTCAGAGGAAAAAAAAATTCAACATGGAATTATATAAATGGGCAAACTATCAACTATCAGTCAAAGAGTACAGGTACAATTAAAACATTTTCAGATATTCAATATTTCAAAAATATTATCCTTGGAGTACCTCACTTTAAAGAGTCAATGGAGGATGTACATCATGAAAATAAGAGAGGAATCCAAAAAAGAGGAAAACTGGATTTTGGGATACACAGGAGAAAGAAGTGAATTCCAGTGATGATGGTATAGAAGCCTTTGTAAGCCTAAGGAACAACCATTACACATTGATGCCAAAGAAGAAAGGCCTAGGAGTTGTGTACACACACACCACACATACATACTGGTGATGGTGGTGGGGTTTTATTACCTGCTACATTGAATCTACTGAGAGGAGAGTACACTTCTAACGGAGATGAAATACTTCGTCTAGGATATATTTTTAAGTAAAAATAAATAAGGTAATAATTGTCTTCAAGGAAATCATGAAGTTTTACCAGAAAGAAAATATAATTATGGACATCATATGGCTGGGGCGTGACTCCAAAATAATATAATGGAATTTGTGATAGAACTACATTGGGAGAATGAAAGAATCTAAGTACTTGGAGGAGAGAGATGGGGTACTTTTAAGAAAGCTAAATTCTAGCCATATAAGAAAATTAATGGATAATATCCAAAACAGCTAATTTCAAGAAATAGAATAATCAAGTCATTTTCACATAGGTAACAAAGTGCCAGAAGAAGCTAAAAGGTTGAAAGTCGTTGTCTCTGGGGAGCAGAGATTAGTCATGAGGAGAGAAAGGACCAGGAGCTAATGGATATTTTCATGTTTAATTCATTAGTACTATTTCTCTTTAAAATTACGTGCATGTATTAATGGATAGAAATAAAACATTCTATCTTTCAAATTAGTGTGTGTGGTATCAGATAAATAATTATCTTTTTGCAATAGCCTGAACTTGGTCATGAGCATTTTTACATTTCTAGTAAAACGTTTCTTCCAGATTTATTTTAAAATTACTGTCTGAGACCAAGTCCCCATTGTAAAAATTAACTTGAACACTGAGACAATTATCAAAGACAAAGGACTGTTTTTTCCCCCTGAAGAATAATTAAGTGCTCCAATTCTCTTACTCATGTTGCCTGTGCAAAATTCATCCTAGAAAGGTAAGTAACACTAGAATACGGAAAGACAACTTCTCATGGGAAATTCTGACGATCACAGAACTAAGTTTAGGACCAAAATTCTCAGGATAATTGCCTCAGACCTCCCTCCTCTAGAAGACAAAGAGATGTCCTTTGATGAAAAGCGTTAGCAGTGGAGTGGTGAATAAAAGTCTTCTCTTCATTAAATCCGCTCCTGTTTACTGACTGAGAAGGTCAAGAGGCTCGTGGGGAGGAAACAGAACAGGCTCTCCTGAAGTCATAGTGTGAGTTGGACCTTTGTAAGAATTTATCCTCTAAAACGTATTTGGTTCACCTGGGGAAAATGCATGCCACACAAAAAGAAAGCAGCCACCAGGTGGGAAATTAAAGCTTAAGAGTGACTGCATAATTATTTCTGTATAGAATATGATATGTACAGACAACCTCTCTCAGTCTTTTCAATGACCTTTACTTTTAGGGGAACCCAAATGATTCTTCAATAAAAGAATCCATATAACTGAAATCTCTATAGAAATGGAATAAATATTTGAACACAGTTTGAATACCCATGTATTTTACTCTGTTCTCAACATGCTAAACTGAGTCTTAACAAAAGCCATGATTTCTGCTCTATAATTATCATTTAATTGTATTCATCATCCTTAGAGAAACTTTCAAAGAGATATCATTGCCACGTGTCCAATTTCCCGATTTTTAAAAAAATTATTAGAAAATATATCTTTATAAAACAGTATCCGGAACAAATTTCTGGTAGATAAATGTTATGCCAGACCTTCTGAAAATTCTCTTAGTTTAAAAAAAAAAATCCTTAATACATCAGAAGAAATTATTAATGCCACACCCTATGGGCAATAGAAAACACTGAAGACATCAAAACAATGCCTGAGGTGTCCCAGAATAAAAGCCTGTCTTTCAGATTCACAGGTGACTTTAGTGATTTGTGCATTTGCAGGTTAAAAACTGATACACTGACAAGAGGGTTTTTCCCCACATTGTGTCCACATGAAAGCAGAGCTTTGATCCACAGTTGCAAAGCCTGTTTTGCTCAGTCCACAGGTGTTTGAGAGCTGGCCACTCAGATGCCACCCGGCCTGAAGACTTTGTTCAGCAGTAGCTCCTTTATCCTCACAGAGGCCTTATGTGTTTGCTGCTGCTGTTTCTCAGCAGTCAACAGCTGTGCCATATTGTGTAAAACAGAGTCTCCGGGCTTCCTTAAACTGTCGATTCTGTCTTCCCTGACTGAGATGGCCCAACTTGTGCTCACTGCCCAGGAGCTGCATGAATGTGCTCCTGTCGCTCCCTCAGCATCATCTCCAGATGAGCCATGCGCCAGGACTGGAGTTTTCATTCCTAGTCATGATCAGAAGTTGCACTGGTGAAAGTAAGGGACCAGGTTCTCAGTGACCTTTCAGTGGGTGTTTGACGGTATCATTCCCATGGCCCTTGGTCATGTCTAGAGTCCATTGCTAAGATGGCACCACTTTGGCACTCTTGATACAGTGTTTGTGTTTTGTTTCATAACAATCAAAGGAGTGTTTGATTTTGTGCTCTATGAGCAGAAAACTTTTCATTTTAGCTTACCATCATAAATTATTAGGTATCGTGGGTTCTGTGTGACCATATTATTGATCCTTAAAGATTCATTGTAGATCCATCTGTAACTTCAGTCATGAAGTAGTCCAAGATCACATCGTAGGTGTAGAGACCTTAAAAGAACCACTCAGGAAGGCAGGACAAGGATATTTCCTTTGTTCGCATTCACAGCTACTCTAACGAAATTTCTCAGTTATTCTGCTCCAGAATCTGACCATGGCCCATGGCTTCCTATATTCTATATCCTCTCCATGAACAATTTTATAATGTGACAAGTATGAGAAACAAGCAATTTCTAAGGCAGAATTTTTACTTTGTTTACAGAATCAAAAAAGATTGGTATATCAGTGACCATAAAATACTCAATAAAGGATATATTTAATCAGTACCCACATGCACCATTACCTAAACATTGCAAAACCTCATAATTTACCCATCTTTTACAAATCTCTATATCACAGTTAATAATCAATATTTTTGAAAAATGCATGTGAACATTTCAAACTTACAGCATTTTAAAAAAATTCATGTGTGTATAGGAAAAATAATCCCATACTTACACTGAATTATCTTGCCAGAGAAGTATTATAAATCAAAATAATGCATTTAAATAATAAGTCAATAATTTTAACATTTGTGCAATCAACACACAACCTTTTTTTTTTTTTTTGCCTTTTAGGGCCACACCTGCAGCACATGGAAGTTCCCAGACTAGGGGTCAAATCGAGCTACAGCTGCCAGCCTATGCCACAGTCACAGCCACGGCAACACGGGATCCAAGCTGCACCTGCAACCTACAGCACAGCTTATGTCAACGCTGGATCACCCACCCACTGAGCGAGGCCAGGGATCAAACCTACATCCTCACGGATACTAGTCGGATTCATTTCCAATGCGCTACAAGAACTCGGGCACACAATCAATTTTAGAGCATTTTTATCACCCAAAAAGAAGAAACACATACCTTCTGTCATTCCAGAGCCCTTCATACTCTCCCTGCAAGTCCTAGATAACTACTAATCTACTTTCTGTCTTTATAGATTCCTTTATAGATATGCCTAATCTGGACATTTCCTATAAAAGTAATCATACAAAATGTAGTTTTTGTCACTGGCTTCTTTCACTTAGTTTAAGGTTTTCAAGGTCCATCTATGCTGTAACACATAATATTTCACTCTATGGATATACTACTTTTGTTTATTCATTCACCAGTTCACAGATATTGGGTTGTTTCTGCCATTTGACTATTACAAATAGTGCCGTTAGGAATATTCATGAACACGTTTTTGTGGTAGACATACGTCTTCACTACTCTTAGATATATTCCTAGGAGTGGGATGTCGGAGTCAAACAGTAATTCTATATTTAACTCTTTGAAGTTGTGCCGGACTGTTTTTCCAAAGACGCTGCACAATTTCCCATTTCTGCCAGCAGTGTATTAGGGTTTTAATTTCTTCACATTTTTATCAACACTTCTTACTACTTTTTGAATACAGCCATCCTCATGGGTATGAAGTAGCATCTCATTTTGGCTTTGATGTGCATTTTCCTAATGACAAATGCTGAGCAGCTTCGTGGGCTTACTTGCCATTTGTATATCTTGTTTAGAGAAATAACATTAATATCCTTTGTCTATTTTTTAACTGGGTTGTCTTTTCATTTGAGTTATAAGAGTTCTTTATATATTCCAGAGATAAGCCCCTTATTAAATATGACTTTCAAATATTTTATACCACTCTTTTCACTTTCTTTATAGTGTCCTTTCAAGTTTTTTTTTTTAATTTTTTATGAAGTCCAATTTATCTATATTTTTGTTGAGTTGCTTGTAGCTTTGGTGTCATAATATAAATCCATTGCCAAATCCAAGGACATAAACATATGGTCCTTCAGTCAGTGTTCTTCTAAAAGTTCTACAGTTTTAGATTTATATTCATACATATTGAGTTAATTTTTTTACATGGATAAGGTGGGATTCCAATTTCATTCTCTTGTATGAGGAGAGCCACCTGTTCCAACGCCATTTACTGACATCAGATAACATTTAAAAAATAACATCTAACTTGCTCCAAGGGAAAAGAATACTGAAAGAGGTTAAAGTCCTGATAAGTATCTGGCATCTAAATTTATTTAGGCATGATCATAATGCTCTCGTATCACACATAGACAAAAACTATTCAGTTCAGAACATAGACCTAACCATAAAGCTAAAGCCATGAAACGTCTATGAGTAAACAGGACAAAATTTTCACAAACTCTGGGTAGGCTAAGGTTTTTTTTAAGACAGCCTAAGTTTTTTTAGGACATCAAAAACATAAAGCAGCAGATTATTTTTTAGGTTTTACTGAAGTATAGTTGATTCACAATGTTGTGTTAATTTCTGCTGTACAATGAAGTGAT
The DNA here is from genome assembly GCA_004024745.2 of Catagonus wagneri. Classification (NCBI taxonomy): domain Eukaryota; kingdom Metazoa; phylum Chordata; class Mammalia; order Artiodactyla; family Tayassuidae; genus Catagonus; species Catagonus wagneri. Next base: position 35,537,925 of record PVHT020004944.1, read on the forward strand.
ATATATGTATGCCTGTGTGTATATATATATATATATTTTCATATCATTTTCCATTATGGAAAAAGGATATTGTGCTATATAATAGGACCTTGTTGTATCTCCATGATATACATCATAGTTTGCCTCTGCTAATCCCAAAGCCCCAACCCTTCCCTCCCCCACCTCCCTTGGCAACCACAAGGCTGTTCTCTGTATCTGTGAGTCTGTTTCTGTTTCATAGATATGTTGTGTTGTATTTTAGATTCCACATATAAGTGATGTCATATAGCATTTGTCTTTCTCTCTCTGGCTTACTTCACTTAGTATGATAATCTCTAGTTCTATCCATGTTGCAGCAAATGGCATTATTTCATTCTTTTTAAGGGATGAGTAATATTCTATTATATATATATGTGTGTGTGTGTGTGTGTGTGTGTGTATATATATGTATATATGTGTATATATATATATATATGTATGTATATATATATATACCACATCTGCTTAATCCATTCACCTACTGATGGACATTTAGGTTGTTTCCATGTCTTGGCTATTGTGAACAGTACTGCTATGAACACAGGGGTGCATGTATCTTTTTGAATTATAGTTTTATCTGGGTAAATGCCCAGGAGCAGGGAATGCTGCATCATATGGTAACTCTATTTTCAGATTTTTGGAGGAACTTCTATACCATTTGCCACAGTGGCTACATCAATATACATGCCCACAAGCAGTGTAAGAGAGTTTCCTTTTCTCCACATCCTCTCCAGCATTCATTATTTGTGGACGTATTAATGATGGCCATTCTGATAGGTACAAAGCGGTACCTCATTGTAGTTTTGATGTGCATTTCTCTAATAATTAGTAATGTTGAGCATCTTTTCGTGTGCCTAATGGCCATATGTATGTCTTCTTTAGAGAAAAGTCTATTTAGGTCTTCTGCCCAGTTTTTTCAATTGAGTTGTTTGCTTTTTTTTGTTATTGAAATGTATGAGCTGTTTGTATATTTTGGAAATTAAGCCCCTGTCAGTCATATCATTTACAATATCTTCTCCCAGTCTGTAGTTTGTCTTTTTGTTTTGTCTATGGTTTCCTTTGCTGTGCACAAGTTTATATATTTGATTAGGTCCTATTTGTTTATTTTTGCTTTTATTTCTATTTCCTGGGGAGACTGACCTAAGAAACCATTGGTATGATTTATGTAGAGAATGTTTTGCCTGTGTTCTCCTCTAGGTGTTTAATGGTGTCTTAACTTACATTTAAGTATTTAAGTCATTTTGAGTTTCCTTTTGTATATGGTGTGACGGTGTGTTCTAACTTCATTGATTTACACATAGCTGTCCAACTTATCCAATACCATTTGATGAAGAGACTGTCTTTTCTCCATTGTAAATAATTTCCTCCTTTGTCAAAAATTAATTGTCTATAGGTATGTGGGTTTATTTTTAGGCTGTTTTGTTCAGTGATCCATATGTTTCTGTGCTAGTACCAAACTGTTTTGATTACTGTAGCTTTACAGTATTATCTGAAATCTGGGTTGTGCCTCTTGCTTTGTTCTTTTTCTCAGGACTGCTTTGGCAACTCTGAGTCTGTTAAGGTTCCATATAAATTTCAGGAACAACTGTTCTAGTTCTGCAAAAAATGTTATGGCTATTTTGATAGCACACTAAGTCAATAGATTATGTTGGGAAGTATGGCCATTTTACCAATATTAATTCTTCCAATCTAAGAGTATGGGTTATCTTTCCATTTCTTCTTCCTCTTTTTTTTTTTTTTTTTGGCTTTTAGGGCCACACCTGTGGCAAACAGAGGTTCCCAGGCTAGGGGTCAAATGGGAGATACAGCTGCCAGCCACAGTCACAGCAATGCCAGATCCAAGCCGCATCTGTGACCGATACCACAGCTCGTGGCAACACCAGATCCTTGACCCATTGAGTGAGGCCAAGGATCAAACCTGCTTCCTCATGAATCCTAGTCAGGTTCCTTAATAACTGAGCCATTACAGGAGCTCCCTCTTTCCATTTCTTTGAATCATCTTAAATGTACTTCATCAATGTTTTGTAGTTCTCAGCATATGTTGTTCACCTCCTTGAAGAGGCTTATTCCTAAGTATTTTTTGATGCAATTTTAAAAGGGATTGTTTGTTTACATTCGCTTTCTGATATTTCATTGTTACTGTAAAGAAATACAACTGATTTCTGTACATTAATCTTGATTCCTGATACCTTACTGAATTTATCAGTTCTTGGCAGTTTTTGTATAGCAGTACATTTATAAAAAATTTAAATATTAAGTCCATGAAGAAATAAGACCACTATTTTCCCCAAATAGAACATCTTACACAGTCAAATGAATATTGCTCAGAAGATTAGTCACTCCATTTCTGGGAGAGGAGGGAAGAACACCCATATGCTGGCTGAAGTAAAATCATTTTTCTGTCTTACACAGGCTGAAGGTGGGGGGACATGTTCCAAGGACCTAGAGGTTTTGGTTCTAATTTTTGGTATAAGTCTATTTTTTTAATGGCTGTACCCATGGGATATGGAAGTGCCCCAGGCCAGTGATCAAATCTGAGCCACAGCTGCAAATGAGCCAGGCTGAGGATTGAACCTACACCTCTGCAGTGACCTGAGCTGCTGCAGTCAGACTCTTAACCTGCTGTGCCACAGCAGGAACTCCTTAGTCTACACTGTGTGTGTGTGTGTGTGTGTGTGTGTTTGTCTACACTTGCAGCATGTGGAAGTTCCTGGGCTAGGGATTGAACACACACCACAGTAGCAACACAAGCTGCTGCAATGACAACACCAGATCCTTAACCCACTGCACCACAAGGAAACTGCTGGTTTTAATCTACTTTTAACCACATTATCTCTCCCTTCTCTGGGGTGATGGTTATCTTTAGGGTTGGCCCAGTTTTCTTTCATCTTTAAACATGTCCTAATTAATTTTCTCAGCTGTAGTTATACAGAGTTGGTTTTCCAGTGTGACTTCTAAGGTATGCTGTAGTTGTGAGGGGAGGGGGCATGGTCCCATGGTCTCGTTAAGAGGGAAGAATGACAGCACTGAGTGTAATTATCAAGATGAGATCAAGAGGACATTCTTCCACACCACTGATGGCTGCTGTTGGAGAACATCACTGTCAGTATTTTTCTTCTCTCCCTGTACACAGTTTAAAAATTATTTTATTTTCATTATGATATAGATATACAAACAAGTACTGAAAATAATCTCATAGTACCTGTGTACCTCCATGCTACATTTAACAAATCTATCTGAAATGGCAGTTGCTTTTTCCCATTCAGTGGCTTTGGTATTCTTCTCATTCACTGTGCACAGAAGATTTCTTAATTTCCAGAGCTGAATGCAATTTGTTCTCCCAGGTTCCTTCTTGGTTGTTTTCAGTGCTGGGGTCTGTGATCCCATTTCACTCTGTGCTGAATTCTGTGTGAGTAGGAGAATTTGAGTATCTCCTACTCACTGATAGTAGTCCCTATTATCATTTTCTCATTTGAAATTGGTAACTTTTACCAGTTATCAGTAGTTCTACTATTTTTAAAAAGATGTTTAAAAGAAGGTAAGCTGAAGGAATCTATGCAAAACTAGAGAATGAGGGAAAACCCTGGTGCAGACTGAGGCAGCAGATGAAGAGACAGCATGATCAATACAGAACACGATAGCCCTTGCTTCCTTGTCTTCAGCACAGATTTATAAAATTGTAAATTAGATTCTATAACTCATTTCCAGAAAAAAGGAAAAGCACAACAAAAACCGCTTTGAAAGCTAACTCTACTAAGCTCTGCCTGTTACCTTTCATCTCCTTCTCTAAATCTGAAGCTCTTCCCAGAGGCACTTTAGAGTTTTATAAATCAAAGAACCAAAAAGGGAAAGCCACCCTCTGAAAATGCACCATGCTTTCTTATATTTGCTTTGTCACTATGCTAATAAGAAATATGTCAGCCTCTCACAGTACACATTTTATCTCTAGTTTTGTGCCTGGGCAAATTTAGGAAGTATATGAATTCTTTCAGGCTTAATGCTAGTCAAAGAGTGTGTCTTCCTAATTAAAAAATATAATAGTTGTGTGAGGTGTCTAAGAGAGGAAACAACACAAAATGCAAATATAGTAGTCTTTTCATTGTTCTATGAATTTCTCTAACATACATAATATCTTATTACAATAATATTGGGTACATCTTAAACACTTTCAGTGTTTTGGAATTAAATGATATGGGATTATATTTGAAATAAGTGAGCCATCACATGGGAATCGAAATATTTTGTAATCAAAAGATATTTTTGGAATGGTCTTTGATCTATATTAAAATAGCTTTTATTCCTCAAATTTAAGTTGTTTGTTCTATGAAACAATGTGCCAAAAAGATGCTTTGTACAGCAAAGGAAAATAAGCTCAGACATAAAGGTTATGAACAAGTCTGAAACTGGATCATCTAAAGGTAAAGAATGTTTGAGACCATAATAATTAAGGATCAATGAAAAGAAATGAACCAGCAACTAAGAAAAAAAATGTAACTTACCAAGAGTTTAGCCTCACTAGTAAGTCCAGGAAATCAAATTAAAGCAACAATGAGATATTTTTTAACTGTTCAATTAGAAAAGACACAGACACATCCATTCAGTATGGTTTACAGGTATTCACAGCAAATTGTTAATACTGGCTACCTTGGCTAGACGGAATGAGGAGAATAAAGAGTAAATTAATTCTATTCTTGGGATTTTTGAAATTTCCTACCACTTAAAACAGCACGTATTAATCAAATAATTTGAAAAACAGCAATATGCTTGAAGAGTAATAGGAAACACACACACACACACACACATGCACACACGTTATTCTCCACTTTGGACCTCCTTAAGTACTGCTGGTTAAAGGGCAATTTGGTAATTCAAACACAAAATTTTAAACGTACATGTTCTCTGAGGCACAAAAATTTACTTCCAGAAATTTATTCCATCAAAACCAGTTGCAATTAAAGGTAAAGATAACTACGGGAAAGTTTATTTTAAAACTTTCATAACAAAATATTGGAAATAATCTAAATGTCCAACAACCGTAAGCCAGTTAACTAATTCATAAGGTATCTGTATGATAAAATACTGCAAAGCAACGACCAATTATGCTACAAAAATCATATTCAGTGGCATTGGAATGTTCACGATATCCCTGTCTACTTCTCAAGCCATACCCCCAATCGTTCCATGACACATGTGTACTCTAGCAGCACCAGTAAACTACTTCTAAAATAACACCACTACACTGTGTGGAGCATGGATTGGAGGAAGAAACTAGACAATGATTGTCACACTCCTAGATCAAATCAAAAAGATGACCCACCACAAACACACAAAGGAGAGTGTAGAGTCAGAACCGAGAGTGTGAGGACAAAACAAAGGTGTTTAAAGGCTGAAGGGAGAAATGCAAGGAGAGGCAGGAAACAACTTTTCAGAAAAGTTCTATAGAAATCAAGGGAGAAACATGTCAAAGGTAAAATCTGACAAAAACACGAAATAAGATGAGGATTAAGAACAAATCACTGGATCTGACAATAAACAGGTCCCGATGTCTTCCAGAAGAGTCTCAAAAGAAGAAGAGACCAATTAAAGAAAAAAAAAAAAAAAACTGGGGAGGGAGTTCCCACTGTGGCTCAACAGGTTACAAACCCAACTAGTACCCATGAGGATGTGGGTTCAATCCCTGGCCTCACTCAGTGGGTTAAAGATCCAGCACTGTGGTGAGCTGTGATGCAGGTTGCAGACATGGCTCGGATCCTGTGATGCTGTGGCTGTGACGTAGGCTAGCAGCTGCAGCTCTAATTCAACCCCTAGCCTGGGAACTTCCATATTCCTCAAATGAGGCCCTAAAAAGCAAACAAACAAACAAACAAACAAAAGACTGAGGAGACTTGGAGATGGAATGAGGGGGAAGAAATGGGAATTTAAGAACGACTAGCTTTCTCCTGTCAGTCACCACCTCATTCTTTTCTAAAGTCAGTCATCTCCTCAGGTTGCTCCAACCCCAGTTCCAAGGACCCAATATAAGACATGAGGTCTAGGTTACACTGGGTCTAACTCAGGTGTGTGTGATGGATGACCCTGGTGCTAAGTCTCTGTAAGAACCAGTGTAGACTTGAATCTAAGCCACTCCAGACCTGCACAAGTCCAGAAGTCCAGATCCTTGGATGAGTGTCTCTGTGATGCCCCATCTATGAGCGTAGCTTGGTGTGGTAGAAGGAGCCATCATTAATTATGCTTCTTATTTCTGCATCTCATTCAGTCCTCACAACCCTACAGGGTGTGTAGGAAAGATCCCCCTGAGTAATAAAACCAAAGCTCAGATGTTTCGATGAGGATCCCAAGGTCAAACTGCTATAGGTGGTAAGGTCACAATATCTTTTTGAATTAAAAAGTCCAGGCATAAATGATAACTCTGCCCCAGTGCAAAAATATGCTTCTAGAACCCAAGAGTTCAAAAGAAATTCACTAATTAACTATAAATGATTCCAAAGGAGTTATATCTTCACAGCATGATGAAGTCAGCCATAGAATACTAACATATATCTCTCCCTCCTGCCTCCAGCTTCTCCTCTCTACTTGCTTGCCTATATTTGATTTCTATTTAGAATCAACTCCAGAGAAATTTACATCACTTGCTGGGCTTCCCACAAGCACAAAATTAATTGTCACTTGGTAGTTTGGGGTCATAGGGAGTGGCTTTCTCTAAGGGAGTGGCTCATAAATGAAGAAGAACTTATTTCCATGTGGGTAAAAACCCAACCTGTATTAACAAACTCAGGGCCCATTGAGTATATCACTTAATATCTAATAAAAGTACATTCAGGGGGTCTTCATTAAAAACTGACACTCTTTGAGTGATATTTACTTAACGATATTACCTAACATTCTCCAAGGTGATGTTTTTCTGAAATACCTCTGAGTTCTTTCAAAGCCTAATGAAAATGTTCTATGCTGCTGACTTCCATGTTTCTGTTTGTAGCCCCAGTTCTCACCCAACCTATGCTGTGACCTGCCCCATGGATGTTGTTTCAAACTCCAGGATGCACCACCATCATCTCAATCTCGGTATGCACAACAATGGATTCATCATTTATTCTTTGTGTGGAGAGTTTTCTAAAGGATATTTTTGCACCTTGGGAAAAAGGGAATGATAGTTACACCTCATATACATTTGACTTTGAATATTTTGGTCTCAGTAAATGAATTGCTTTGTAATAATCACAAAGAACTGGTCATAAAATAATTCCAATTTTTGTATTACTAATTTGCATGCCCTTCAGCAAGATTTTGAAAGTGGACCTAATATCATACTTGCTTTTCTGACCACATTTTAAGTGTATATAAAGTGAGAAGTAAATGCCTCTTGCCGCTGTAGTATCTTCTGAGTGAGCACCACTCTGTGCCTGCATGTGTTTATACACGTGTGTTTATATGTATATGTGTTCATTTGTGTGTATGTGTATGTGTGTATACCTTGCATTTGCACGTATACATGTGTATTTGTGTGTATGTGCACATTATAAGGTCACAGTGTGGAACCCTTACAGTTAATGAACCTCCTCCTTCCTCTTCAGCTAGACTTCTGTCCCCCATTATGTCCACCACCACCCTCTGCATCCACAGGAGGAATATCCTGAATTCAGACTATCTTGTCTTACCCAAATAGACATTTCTTCAAAGAAGACATACAGATGGTGACATAGGCATATGAAAAGATGCTCAACATCACCAATTACTACAAAAACGCAAATCAAAACTACAATGAGGTATCACCTCACACCAGTCAGAATGGCTATCATTACTAAGTCCACAAACAACAAATGCTGAAGAGGGTGTGGAGAAAAGGGAGCTCTCCTACACTGTTGGTGGGAATATAAATTGGTACAACCACATGGAAACCAGTATGGAGTTTCCTCAGAAAACTAAAAATAGAATTACCATATGATCCAGCAATTCCACTTCTGGGAATATATCCAGACAAAACTATAATTCAAAAAGATACATGTACCTTATGCTCATGGCAGCATTGTTCATAACAGCCAAGACATGGAAACAGCCTAAATGTCCATTGACAGATGAATGGATTTAGAAGATGTGGTACATGTATACAATGGAATACTATGCAGCCATAAGAAAGAATAAAATAATGCCATTTGCAGCAATATGGATGTAACTACAGAGTATCATACTAAGTGAAGTCAGAATGAGAAAGACAAATACCATATGATATCACTTAAACGTGGAATCTAAAATATGGCACAAATGAACTTATCTATGAAACAGAAACAGATTCACGGACTTAGAGAAAAGGTTTGTGGTTGCCAGGTGGGAAGTGGGAGGGAGGGAAATGGACTGGGAGTTTGGAGTTAGTAGATGCAAACTATTATGTTTAGAATGGATGGGCAATGAGGACTTACTACACAGCACAGGGAACTATATCCAATCTCCTGGAACAGACCATGATGGAAAAGAATATGAGGAGTTTCAGCAGAAACGAATCTGACTAACATCCATGAGGATGCAGGTTTGATCCCTGGCCTTGCTCTGTGGGTTAAGGATCCAGCATTGCTGTGAGCTGTGGTGTAAGTAATAGACATGGTTTGGATCCCACATTGATATGGCCGTGGTGTAGGCCAGAAGCTACAGCTCTAATTTGATCCCTAGCCTGGGAACTTTCATGTGCAATGGGTGCAGCCCTAAAAAGACAAAAAAAAAAAAAAAGAATATGAAAAATAATGTATATATACATACAACTGAGTCACTTTGTAGTGCACCTGAAATGAGCACGATATTGTAAATCAAATATACTTTAATAAAAAATTAAAAAAAAAAAGACCATCCCATCTTTGAATCAGAAGAACACAGTAGGTTAACTGGACTGTAGGAAACTATTTTTCTCTATCTAGCACATTTAAAGGAAAATGAATATACAGATAGTTTGTTATTATATATAAATATAATACTTTCCCTCCTATCTTTAGAACTATATTCATTACGGATGTATTAGATGCATATAATGCTTTTAAAAAGTGCTAAAACTTATTTTGCAGTCTGGATATCAAAATAAGACAAAGAAAATGAAAACAAAATAGTCACATAGCATATTTTCTCCATTTAGGAGGTAAAAATATTCAATATACTTTATTAAGCCAACTATCTAAAAGCATAAGAAAAATAAAAATAGACTTGAAAGAAAGAGATCACCTGTTGTTTTTGTTTTATTTAAGTATCTTCTGTTTGGAGAGCAACATCTAATTAACCCATGGGGTAGGTCAGAGAAGATATTTCTCGTTCCAATAACTAGGTAGGCAGGGACCATGTATGATATTTTTCACATAGACTCTCTCCCCCCACCTCCCCCACCACACACTCTTTTCCTCCTGTCGACTGTCATTCTTCCTCCTCCTACCTCACAAACAACCTGGCCCCCATTTCTCTCTAAGGTTCCTTTACGATGTCTGACTTATGGGACATTTTCACAGCTTTTCTTTCAGGCTAGACTCATCCGCTGACACCCTGATGGTCACAGAGTCCTCCTAAGTGATCACCCCAACTCCAGCCCTGGCTGGAGGTTAATTTTACTACTCACTGCATTTCCTTATTCCACGCTGGTGCCAACTCACTGGTTATCAACAAGTCCAGATGCATTTAAATGAGAGCCACTGAATGATGAAGTAAAGACTGAGAACATTTCTGGGCCTCCTGTCTGCAAGAGTGAGGATATTTTTATGGGGAAAGGAGGACTGATGTGTCAGCCTGTCTAACCTTGTTTGTCCATCAACAATCTCCAGAAACAAACCCATTCTGCAGAGGCCTTCTTGGTATATGCCTGTTGTGGTGAGTGTCTTGCCTTCCTCAAAACGCCATAGGCTTTCTGAGGACGGGAACAGTGCCTTAAGGTGTGAGTTCATCCTCCACAGTGGCCAGCAGGGAGCGAGCTGGCCACTGTGGAGGATGAACTTGTTAGGCAAGTTACATGATTTTTCTGAGCCTCATTCCTTATACAGAGAAAAACCAAGATTACCTGCCTCGGGAGTACCATGGTCACTGGCACACAGTAGGTGTTGATTAAAATGTGGTAATTATGATTATTTCCTGAGTGGAATGCAGCTGCATTGGCTAAAAACATTTGAAGTATGATGAGAGTATTTGCTGCTCTGAAATTCTGCCTGTGAGACAAAGAGGCAAGTGCAGAGAGCCACAGAAGCCCTAAAACCAATCGCCATGGTCATAATTTCACCTAAGACTTGGATTTGGAATGGCAAGGCTTGTATGCAGAGCAGCTAGTTTTCAGAAAACCTCCAGCTCTCCACAGAAGTCAGCAACACCATCCTCAAGCCCCAGAAATATCTAAACGGTAAGTGAGCTGTCTGTATAAATCTTCCAGAACAGCATCAGAATGAGTTTATCTTGAAGCCCATCTTAATCTCTTCACTCTTTTCTCAGAAAAGTACCCTCGGTATTGAACTGCTCTTCATCTTCCATGGAGAAAAGGCACAAACTCAGCACCTTGAGATAAACCACCAGTGGCCCAGAAAGGAAGGTAAGGTTTCATTCTCCGCTTCCCTATTTTGAAAAAGGTCATTTAAAAAGTTATTGTTTTTCTGCTACCACTAGATGGTACTAGCCAGCTGCTTGTCATCTTTTTTTATTTTGTTGTGTTTACCTCCTCTGAGTACTAAACCAAGAGGCTGATTACAATAACAGGCTTTGCAGAAACGGAACTTAGACCTTGGTCAGTCATTGGAAAGTCACTAAAGGTGCCATTTCTGAGATGTGTCAGCACCTCCCTTCAACCTTTATTTATATCAAGTCCTTTTCTGCCCTATCCTGGATAATGGAAATATTTAGTCGTCATACAGATGACTCATGCTCATTTGGCCCTGTGTTTAGGACCTTAGGAAGGATTGAGAGAGATATGGAACACAGTGACTTTGAGCTGGAGGCAGACAGTGAAAATGTGATTTTTCCACTACTCTCAGGGGCCCTGTCCTGCTGCCTCTTTATTAAGAGTATCTCTTTCTTCCTGTTTCAGATCCTAGCACATCCCCAGTGCCTTCCATTTGCCATACAGACACTTGGAACTTCCTTCTTTTTTTTTTTCCCCTGAAGAGGAAAGATGCCAGTAGCTATTGAAATAACTCATGGGAGATACAGGGAAGAACTGGGAGTGTGACCCTCACATTGGATCACCTTCTTCCCCAAGCTACTTCAAAAGAATTGGGCAGGTGCCTCCCAATTCCCCACCTAAGCTCTCCAAGACATTAGCTGCTACTGAAGTCCAGCCTCTCCTGGGATGGAGGGATCTCAGGAAGTGGAGCAAGGGGCTCCCTGTACTTGACACTGCAATCTATACTTAGGCTATGAAAGAGAATAGGGAAGCAATGGTGGATGTTATGCTAACCCAAGATTACAAGGAGGCAATCATTTGGCGATGGGTATCTCTGAGAGATTGCAGGATTCCCGCAAAATATTTTAACTGAAGCAATTCTGACCTATGATTCAGACTTTTAATTTCAACACAACCTCTGCTTAACTGGAAAACTGGAATAATTCCTCAGTCTTTTTGAGCCTCAAACCCTTGACTGTAGGATTGTTAAAAGGACAGAGAGAAATAAAGTTTGTAAAGCTCCTGGCATTTAGAAGGAGCTCCTCAAACACTCCTCCTTACTCTAAGCAGCTATAATGGAAAGTAGCCCCACACCCGAACATTCCAGCTCTCTCTAGATTCAAGTCTGAGTTCCCAGGGACTGGTCCCCAGCCACCAGAATGAATGTAACATGCAGGGAAAGCTTGCATCTCAAACCTGTGCTTTCACTCTTCATAACAACAGCAGTGGCTTCCATACCTGTTCATATGCCCTGTTCATCTTGAGAAGGGGCGCCTTCGGTTTTCAGAATAGGTTACCATCTGTGACACAGATGCATATTTCTATCTGTTTTCATAAGGGAGTATTTCATAAGGGAGTCATTCAACATCAACTTGCAAACAAGATTCTTCTTTTCAAAGGAGAAACAATTTTGCTTCATTGTTTTTTCCCAGAAGTAATTCCTAACAACCAATGTGACAAATCAAAGGGACAATGTGAAATGATGGTGTGATCTTGCCTATCTCAGCTGAAGGAAAGTATAGTGAAATTATCAGGTTGCACCATGCGAAGAATTGCTACAGAAACATAGCACAGCATTAAACTAACACGCAAAGAATTGCTACAGAAACACAGCACAGCATTAAACTAACGTATAGAATATTTGTCTCCAAGCTTAGAGAATATAGATTTAAAAAGCAGTAATTTGAGTTGACTATAACACACTCTATAAATACATAGGGAAAGGACTGTTGAAATTGTATTCCCTTCAGTAAAAGTCATTCAACATCAACTTGCAAGCAGGTAGCTGGCAAGCAGGTAGCTGGAGTGAGCAGAGTCTCATGTTAAAGCAAAAATTAAAGAAGCTTCGGGTTATCATTAAAAATTGTAGGCACCTCAAAGCAGTCACAGCAAAAGGAACACAAAAGTAAAAGAAAGCTAAGCGGGGGAGGAGAGCTTACATGGCAGAAAGTACAAAGAATAACATATCCTACACTACAGTTTCTGTTTTGTGCTTTCAAAGGACCCTATATCTTTAGAATTTTTAATTTAAAAACTTCAAAGTTAGAATGAAAACTTTGGTGTATTGGTTAGTGGATGGCTGCTGCATTGTATTGGAAATCATTCCAAAAGCCATTTGGGGGCTCTGTGTGAGAAAGCGAGCTTGGCTAGATTAGTGAAACTTGGATACTGCAGGTGGGAGCAGCTGGGGCAGTGCCTCACCGGGACACCTCCATCCTTCACGTGTAGGACTGTGAGGGTATTTAACACAGAATTTACTTATGTATTTATTTATTTTTTGAAAAAAATTTTTTTTTTTTAGGGCTGCACCCATGGCATATGAATGTTCCCGGGCTAGGGGTTGAATCAGAGCTACAGCTGCCAGCCTATACCACAGCCACAGCAACATCAGATCTGAGCCTCTTCTACAACCTACACCACAGCTCACAGCAATGCCATATCCTTAACCCACTGAGCGAGGCCAGGGATCGAACCTGCAACCTCATGGTTCCTAGTTGGATTCGTTTACGCTGCTCCATGACAGGAACTCCTTAACACATAATTTAAGAAGCAGCTGTCTGTATGATAGACTCTTGTCTTTGTAATCGCAAGACCTGACAAAGAATCAATGAATCTATTTGAAAAAAATAAATAAATAAATAAATGCTCTGGATTCTAGAAAGATGATGGAGGAAGAAGCATCAGAAATCTATCTCACCACCTAGACAAAATTTGTACTGGCAGAATCTGTCTGATGAACTAAAAATTCACATTTTAAGCAAGATAGAAAAAAATATAAACATAAGACTTTCTATATGCCATTTGGCCTCTTCCCTCCCCTCTGGTGTGCATTGTATACTTGCATTACGCATTAACCAGACCTCCCCCATGGCAGAAATACCTGTTCAACCATAAAGGTTAATTTTCTCCTTCTAGTGCCAGCCACAAAACTCCTTAGAAGATAGCATTCCTTTCTCAATCCTGTAAGGGGTCATGATGACCCAGCACATGCCCGGCGTCTCTGGTGAACTTTATGTACAACCCACTACATCATTTCCCTAAAAGACCCGATTGGTACAGCACAGACTGGTCAGATGACTTAGGGAGATACTGGGTCGCACTGAGTGGACAATCTTAGCTCAAACATTCATGACTTTATTAATGCTACTAGCTATATTACTTGGATTCTGCCTCATTTACAAGATTATTGTTTCTTGTATTACCAAATGTGTGACTGAGCCTCAAGCAAAATGATGATGATTAGGTGACTGAAATAATTGACCAAGTATATAATTCTGTAAGATCAATGATTGTTATCGTACACACCTCTAGATATGGGTAGAAGCATCAAGAGGGAACCATTTCCTGGATCACAACAGGCTAGGAGCACAGGTGGTCTAGAGGTTTTTGGTCACTGTTAACAAAGCCTAGTCCAGTAATAGCATACTGAGGGGCCTATCAATGAAATTTCTGCCTGACCTGCAAATAAGCATTCCTAGCCTCGTGGGACAAATTGATCACAGAATGCCTACCAAATCTTTCCTGGAATTAAGACAGCAAGGAAAGGGATGGTAAAAAAAAATGAATTTTGCCCACCATCCAGTTCTACAAAGAAGCAAGTCATTAGACATTGCAGTCACTGACCTGCAGTACGCCCCAAAAGGAATTCAGAGCAAAGATCAGGATGAGGCATTCCGTGTTCTGGGAAAACTAGCAGATTGGGCCTTCAGGTGGTTAGATATTTTCAGGAGAATTTTTCTTTTATGAAACTGGATTCTTGCATCTTTCCATACTTAGAAAAACACTAAAACGATTAACTAAATGTCTTTTCCTTGTGAACAGCAGCAACCTTCTACCAAGATGAGTGCTTTACTGCATGTACCTCCTTTGCCAAAATCACATATATACTGATCTGCCCTTTTACGTCCTCACGACAGATCTCAGGGCTTTTTAAGAGACTGCCTCCTGGGTTATGATCCTCAGTTTGGCTCAAATAAAACTTTCCATTTCTTTCTTAGATTGACATGTCTTAAGTAATTACTTTGGAATGCTGGAGTATATTGAAGGCTTGCAACTACCAGGGGAAGGCTTCAGTGATAAATGAAGGTTTGGCAAGTAAATTGTGGTTAATTTTGGTCAATTTCAGCTCTTAGCACATTAGCAGCTACCCACCCACCACCATGGCAGCTGTGCACGTGTTCCTAGAGCAGTTTGCATATAGCTTATGGGAGCCAGAGAGGGCAAAAGGATGTTGTCCTCCCAATACTGGATATCTACACTCTGATCACTGAGTGCCACTTCTGATCAAAGATGTGCAGACAAGAAGGCAGGCAGCCATTGCTGAAAGCTCTTCTCCTCTGGCTGAAGTGCATTACAAGGGATTTAAAGGGCCAGTGTCTCCCAAAAGACACTTTATTTTTCTCTTTTTACCTTTTTTGGGAGCCAGACATTTAAAACTAGGATATTCAAAAGCAACCACATATACTGAAGAAATGACAAAATCACCACACATGCCCAGGGGAAGGTGCAGCCTCAGGAGGGCCTTAAGTCTATACCTCAGGCTTCACTTCAACACTAACACAGCCAACAATTTAGCGACAACAAACAAAAAACAGCAAACCCTGGGGAAAAAAGAGAATCTGATTCCAGAATTACCACATTATTAAATTCAAATGTCCAGTTTTTAATACACACACAAAATCACAAGGCAAAGATGCAAGAAAGTATGACCCACTCCAAGGAAAAAAAAATAAAGCAATAAAAAAATCCATGAACAAATCTTGATGGCAGACCTAATAGACAAAAACTTCAAAACAATTACTTTAAATATGCTCAAGACAGGCAGAAAGGTCAAGGAAAAAGTTGTGACATCAAAAGTATGAAGGGGGGAGTAAAACAGTAAATTTTTATATGCAATTGATGTTAAGTTACTATCAGGAGAAAACAGACTGTCTATAAGATGTTTTATGTAAGCCTCATGGTAATGACAATGCAAAAATCTACAGTACATACACAAAAGATAAATATATATACACATATATAAATGTCATTTATATATTATCATTTACACATATATGTAATGACAAAGGGGTCAATTCATCAAGAGGATATAACAATCATAAATATATGCAGCCAACATCAAAGAACGTAAATATATTAAGCAAACACTAACAGATTAAAGGGAGAAATAGATAACTATACCATAAGAGTAGAGGCCTTTAATACCCCTTCAATACTCATTTTCAACAATGGAAAGATCATCCAGACAGAAAGATCATCCATAAGGAAACACTGGCCTTAAAGTATGCTTTAGATCAAACTGGTATAATAGAATATTCTATCCAACAGCAGCAGAATACAACACATTCTTCTAAAGGACACAGGTATATTCTCCAGGATAGATCACATGTGAGGCCACAAGATAAGCATTATTTATACTAAAACATGGAAGCAATCCAAGTAGCTATCAACGGATGAATGAATACACAAAAATGATATATACATACAATAGAGTATTAGCCAGTCTTTAAAAAAAAGAAAAGCTGGGGGTTCCCGTTGTGGCTCAGTGGTTAATGAATCCGACTAGGAACCATGAGGCTGTGGGTTCGATCCCTGGCCTCGCTCAGTGGGTTAAGGATGCGGCGTTGCCGTGAGCTGTGGTGTAGGTTGCAGATGCGGCTCGGATCCTGCGTTGCTGTGGCTGTGGCGAAGGCCGGCAGCTATAGCTCCTGTTAGACCTCTAGCCTGGGAACCTCCATATGCCACGGGTGCGGCCCTAGAAAAGGCAAAAAGACAAAAAAAAAAAAAAAAAGTTGACATACACTACAGTATGGATAAACCTTGAGGACATTAGGCTAACTCAAGTAAGCCAATCACAAAAAGACAAGTACTATGTGATTCCCCTTATGTGAGGTACTTAGAATAGTCAGAATTACAGAGACAGAAAGGAGAATGGAGGTACTAAGGGGCAGGGGGAATGAGAAATGAGTTGTTATTCACTGGATTAACAGAGTTTCAGTTTTACAAAATTAAAAGAGTTCTAGAGATGTATGGTGGTTATGGTTATGCGACAGTAAAGTATATAACATTACTTAATTGTATATGTACAAATGGCTAAGACAGTAAATTTTATATGTATTTTACCACAACCTAAAAATTAGAAGAATTAAATTTATGCCTTTTTGCATTCCCTCCATCATCTTCCTTCTCTTCCTCCCACGTGTGCCTGCCTCCCTGCCTGTCTGTCTTCCTTGCGGCCTTCCTTCCTTCCTTCTTTCCTTCTTTCTGTCTGTCCATCTGTCTTTTCTTTCTTATGGTAAATAATTAAGAAGGAAACTAGGTCTGGGACCCTTGTAAGCACAGATGGTACAAAGAAGTTAGCCTAGTCAGCGCCCTTTCAGAGTATTTCCTCACAAAATTTTTCTAAATTAGAAAAGGGAGAAAAGTAACTTTTCCCTGGAGAAACTAGGCAGGCACCATCTTAACCAAGTAATTAAAGTGAACACCCCAGGTAATGAGATATATCAGCACTGTGTGCCATCGGATAGGATGCGATGAGAAGAACACAGGGCCACTTCTCTGTATTCCAGTCCAAGATGCATAACCCGAGTCTATATATGAGGAAATATTGGGAAGCCCAAAGTGAGGGGCAGCCTATAAAATGGCGTTGTGCTTTCAAAAAAGCTAAGGCCACAATAGTGAAAGGAAACTGGGAATTGCTCTAGTTTGAAGGAGACTCAAAAGATATGACATGCCTGTGACGTCTGATCCTGCATTGGATGGTTTTACTCTACAGAACATGATTGAGAAGACTGGTGAAATATGCTTGAATCTCTTGGCAGAGAGAATGTGGGAGTTATTCTGCACCATTCTTTCAGTATAACTTTTCGGTAAATTTGAAATTGCTTCAAAAGAAAAAGATAAAAGGAAATCATTACCACGAAAATAAATAAATAGATAACTAAATAAACACTCTTGTCACAGTCCCTCAAAACAGAACCAGAAACAATGACCTGGGTGGAGTACCTACCTAGGAAGTGATGCCAGAATTGCAGCATTTGAGACAGGAGGGGAAGGTGATGAGACAGGAAAGGAGGAAAAGTTGGTATAACTGTGTTCACATAGGTTGCTGTTGAAGATAATCTGGGCTTAACTTCTCACATTTCTCTCCATTTTTATGAAGAAGCATTCCTCTTTCTTAAACGGTACTGTGTCAGCCATCTAAAGAGAAGTGGTGGGCATGTGGGGACAGGGAATGTGAGAAGGAGGGAGAAAACTTTCACTGGCTTGCCCCCTTCCCCATCAGTTGAAAGTTTCCCCGGGACATTCCTTTCAGATGGTTTCATGAGAAGAGCCTGGGGCAGAAAAAGTAAGGATGAGCATAGAGTCAGAGACGGTATGCCGGCAGGTCTGACAAGATTCCAAGCTTGGACCTCATGTCAGGGATGGACAGCGACATCGGATACACTCACCAAAGGACTCAGTCTAAAGACACATAAGTAGATAGTTATCAAACACTGGTAATGCACCAAGGAGACTTTGCCCAGGGTGTCAGGGATTCCAAGGGGAGGCACTTAAATCAGCCCAGGACCGGGTGTAGGCTGAGATGTCAGAGAAAGCTAGGGCTTAAAGACTAAGTAGGATTTGGCCAGAGAAAGAGGAGAGGAGGACATTCCAGCAGAGATGTCCATTCAAAAGCAAAAGTACTGAGGCAAGAAAGAGCTGTATGTGTTGTGGAGACTCAGAACTACAAAGCTGGTATAAAGATTCTCTAAGCTAAGACACTTGAAATTCAACAGATACAAGAGAAAGCCTTCTCTGGACTTCCCTTATCTGACTAAAAGCAGAAACTTCTAAGAAATGAAGATGGACATAAATTCTCTCTTCCAGAAGGCTTATCCTCCCAGGAGACAGACCAAGAGTAAAGCTATCATAAATCCCTTCTCTGTCGGGAAGTTTATGGCCCCAGAGAAGATGGAAAAAAACCACTCACACCTGCATAGACAAACATTATCACAAACTTTCTTACCTCTCATTTTCTCTAAATGAAAGCAGCCCTTTTACCTCATTTCTGTTTTCCAGTTCTGTTCCCCTCTGACCGTAAAGAACCTCATCACAGGAATGAGATCACTAGGTAGTGTAACCTAACTTCTGACTTACACACTACTGAATGAACACCACGCCTTGCCTAACCTGTTGGTTCTTTCCTTAGATCAGAGAAGTAAAAATGAAGAAAAAGTAATTAACAGATGACCAGATATCTTCCCTAGCTTCTTCCCCTTTGGTAATGAGTATTGATTTTTGAGTGGTAGGCAGCTGGACCTGAGTCCAGTAACATATACACCCACTTGTCTTTCCTAAAGGAAACTATCTTTTCTTTTCATGGAAGCTATTTCTCCCTTCTCTCTTTCTCCTACGTAGTCAGGTATGTAAGCCTTCAGCTGTACCATTTAACCAGCAAGCTACTTATTTTCTTGGCTCTCACGTGTATATGAAAAAATTTTTCTCCCTTGTTAATCTTTTATCAATGTAATTCACAAGCACCAGGCACTGAACCTAAAGAATAGAAGGGAATGCCTTTCCTTCCTAACTGTGTGTGTGTGTGTGTGTGTGTGTGTGCGCGCGCGCATGCGCAAGTAGAATGAATGTGCTAGGCAGGAAGCAATGAGAGACAAGATTGGAGAAGTAGAAGCACTGTTCTTTATGCTGAGGACAACTGGCAGATAAAGAAGCATTAGGCAGAGAAGGGATTCAGGCATAGGACAAGGGTGATAACACCAAAGAGACAGAGATCAACCTGCAACCCCTGCAGTTGTCTAGGCAAGAAAGAATAGGGACCTGAGCCACTTTTTAAAAAGTGAAGTCTATCAATCCGTAATTTAAAAGTCAAGTTTACTGAGGTATGGTTTACCTTTTTATCTGCACAGTTTGATGAGGTTTGATAGATATATACACTAGGGAGTATGCATGGAGAATATTATTGTTATGGGTTGAATTGTGTCCTTGTTATGGACCAAGTCGTGTCCCTTCTACAGAAGGAAAAAGATCTTTGCTCCTTACTCTCCTAGGTTCTCCGGGGGGGCCTGGAAATTAGAGTGATGAAGTATCAATAAACAGGAGAAAACAGAATTTATTAGCATGTGCATGCACACCGTGGAGGAGGAAGTTCAGTGAGGAGTAACTCAAAGGCATGGTTAGAACTTGGGCTTATACACCATCTTAACAAAAGCCAATAAATCTGTAGGAAAGTAACAAGACACAGGAAAAGGGCTTTAGAGACTCTAAGGCTGGCAAAATATGGGAAGGTAAATATACGAGGTAAACTAATGGAAGATAAGGGTTTTATAGTGAGGTCTGCTATGTGGCTTCTTCTTGGTGTCATTTCATCTCTGGCTATAAGGTCGTTATTCCCTTATAAGGGAAGGGGAGGCATCTTTGCAAGGAGAACCTATATACTGCTTTTATGCTGACACAGTGAGGACAGAGAAAGTGTCCTGTGTCTGCTTTTTCTCAATTGTTTAATCTCAAAATAACCCATATGCCAGAATGGAATATATGGGGTGGCATACTCTGAATCCTTTCACACCTCAAAATTCATATGTTGAAATCCTAACCCCCCAGGACTTCAGTATATGATCTCATTTGGAAAGAAGGTCACCATGGATGTAATACAGGAAGTTGAGATCATA
This sequence comes from Catagonus wagneri, assembly GCA_004024745.2. Lineage (NCBI taxonomy): Eukaryota > Metazoa > Chordata > Mammalia > Artiodactyla > Tayassuidae > Catagonus > Catagonus wagneri. Next base: position 35,558,217 of record PVHT020004944.1, read on the forward strand.
CTAGAGCACAGTGGGCCCCTAAACCAGTAAGACTGGTGTTGTTATAAAAATAGACTTTAACCTGAACATAGACAAAGAGAACACTATGTGAAGATAAAGGCTGTGATTAGGGTGATGCATCATCTGTTCAGGCACAGATGGCCAGCGAACCACCAGAAGCTAGGAGGGAGGCCTGGAACAGACTCTCTTTCACAGTCAGAAAGAACCAACCCTGCCAACACTTGATTTCAGACTTATAAGACTTTTAGGATTTGGCATTGCTGTGGCTGTGGCATAGGCTGTCAGCTGTAGCTCCAATTCGACCCCTAGCCTGGAAACTTCCCTATGCCGTGGGTGTGGTCCTAAAAAAAAAAAGGTGGAAGGAAAGAAAAAAAACAATAAAGTGATGTGGTACAATAAATACAATCAGCCCTCCATATCCAAGAGTTTCACATCATGGACTGAATCAACCACATAGAGAAATTTCTGTCTGCAGTTGATTGAATCTGCAAATGTGAGTCCTGGGAATACAGAGAGAAGGCCAACTATGTTATCTACCGAAAATAATTCACAGATAAGTGGACCCCTGCAGTTCAAACATGTGTTGTTCAAAGGTAAACAGTGGTACCACTTTCAATCCCCAAAGTTCTCTCTGACTCTTTGCTGTCAATTCTCACCCCATTCCTGACCCTTGCTAACAACTGAACTGATTTTGGACCTTATACTTTTCCCTTTTCCAGAATATAATAGAAATGGAATCATACAGTATACAATGGCCTTTTGTGCCTGGTATCTTCTTAGTGTCAAGCTTTGGGGCCTCAGTCTTGTTACTTGTGTTGCTATGTGGTGTTCCACTGTATGATATACCATAGGATGACATTTGAATGGTTTCCAGTTTGGGGCTTTATGGAAAAAGCTGATACTGATATTTACATACTGGTCTTTGTGAGTCACTTTTGAAGTCTTAATTTTTAAAAAAATTTTTTTCTACCATCACAGCATTCCAAGTAGTGAAACATTAGTGCTCCTGTAGATCACTGCAATACAGAAGGTCTCCAGAATTGAAGAGGGCTATCTCTGGGGGTTTTAACTAGATATGTCCTTCTAAAATCTCCCCTTCATCCCAATTCTGCTTTGGTATTCCATTCAGTTTCAAATGCAGTTTTCTGATCTGACTCACATCTTAATTCCAGGCACTTGTTAGAAATTACATTGGTTGCAAAATGGCAGGAAGAAAAGATCAAATCTCTTTTGGATTTAAATTTGGAGTGAAATGGGACTTTTGTTTAAATTCAATAGAAACAGTTAACAAAGGAATGAAGACCTTAAAGATGACTCATTAAAATTACCCATGATGCTGCTCTGAGCGATTCATGGTTTTGAGCATTTAAATGAGTCATATTCACCCAAGTGCCTAAACTAATCTCTATTGTAAATGAAGTAATTAGGGAAATTGTATTAACCATTTCGGCACCAAGCAAATTCTCCCCAGCTTTATCTCCTTCATGAAAGAGGTGCATTATAACCATATAATGTGTGTATCTTCATTTAATTCAGTGTGTGTGTGTGTGTGTGTGTATGTGTGTGTGTGTGTGTGTGTGTATAATTTATGTTATGAGATTTAATCTCAAAAAGGACAGGGGTCATAGTCACAGAGAAGTAACACAAAAAAAGCCTTGCAGAGATTATTTTCCACGAATAAATAATTACAAAACAGCTACCATTTGTTGAAGAGCTTCTATATTTTAGGAACTACACTGGCCAATTTAATTTGTATTTATTTAATTTACTCTAATTCATTGCAACTTTACAGTATATTATGGTGATATGAAGTAATGGTAAAGAGATGGAATTTGGAATCTGACAGAACTGGGGTCTCATTTTGCCTTTGTCACTTACCATCTATGTGATCTTAGATAAGTTTCTTATCTTTTAAAGCTTTTTGCTTGTTAAGTGTTAACAAGTGCCACAATGCCTCTGTAATAACGTATTACTGAAAGGACAAACAAAATAATACATATGGGATGCATAATACCTCATAAACTCTCAAAGGTAGGAACTGTATTGCTTATCTTTATATAAATGATGAAACTGAGGCTTGGAGAAGTGAATTTATTTCTTCAAGATCACGTATAAGTGGCTTAGTCAGAAGACAACCACTCCATACCTTATCTTACGCTTTTTTACGACTCCCTGTAGCACTTGATATACTAAGTACTTAAGCAAATTGTGGTAAATTAGTTGAGGGCAGAAGTATTAATGTCAGTAATTAGAAGGGCTCTCTCTCTGCACCTTACTGTCTAAAAGGCTAGCTGAAACCTTCCATTCCTCTCCCCAGGAAGTGCACATTAAACAGATTCCCAAGCAGTCCTAGAAAGACCACACTCCCAGGGTCTCCTCTGCTCCAGGATCTCTGCAAATGACACTGAGCTTCTTCACTGGCTTTCATTCAAATACATTGTGGGAACTCACCTGGATCCCAGAGTTAGCATGAAGATTATCATTATTACTGTCATTTTAGGGCACACTCCCGGCATATGGAAGCTCCCAGGCTAGCGGTGGAAATGGAGCTGTAGCTGTGATCTACAACTAAAGCTCACGGCAATGCCGAATCTTTAACCCACTGGGCAAGGCAAGGGATCGAATCTGCATCCTCATGGATGCTAGTCATTTCTGCTGAGTCATGACAGGAAATCCAGCATGAAAATTATTTTAAACAGAAGCCATTTGGAGATATAGCAGATGCGAAAGGAAGCTTCGTCCAAGCTTCTCTTATCTGACTAAAGGCAAAATCTTCTTAGAGGTTGCCACATGTCCTCTCTCCAGTAAAAAGATGACCTCCCACACTGGGAAAAAGAGGCTACATAAACAAACATCACCACAAACTGTCAGATCTTCCATTTGTTCTCCTAAGAGCCCATTTGTCTTTCCTAAAGCCGATTTGTTCTTCCATAGAAGCCCTTTCCCCTTATTTCCTTTCTCCTATTAAGCTGGCATATAAACCTCTATCTGTAGCTATTCAGGGAGACTCCTTATCTGAATATTCTCATATACATAATAAATGTTTCTCCTTGTAATATGCCTATGGTCGAATCAATTTTCAAACCACCTCTCACCCCACGATCACTGGAATTAAGTAGGTAGAAAGAAGGTATTTCCTCCCAACAAAGTTTCATATATCTTCCCACATGTGCATGGAATAGACTTTCCTGAGAGCTGGGAAGTAACAGGGAGGGCTGACTCTCAGTTACTCTCTTTATAATGAGATCATCCATCTGAAGTGAAAACTTTTCCAACTAAAGCCATCAAGGAGTCCAGCAGACAAGACCCTTCCTTTTAACAAGCACTCTCCTTCAAAGGTAATGGTGGCTGTAAATAATGTTTTCTGTTAAATATATGAACAGTCATCTGTGTTGCTCTTGGGCATATATCCCATTGGGCTTTTATTACTCTCCACTCATCATGGCATAAAAAGTAATCTCATGAAACACTAAAAAGGTTCCATGATTTTTATATTATTTGGCTGATCTGGGGATGAATCATATGCTGTAGTGATATTATCATATTTAAGGGTTTTGTGAAGAATTTTCTGAATAACATTTTCTCAAAAGCTGAGGGTCTACAGTATCCTTCATATTCTGTCTTTGAACATTTCTTTCTGTCTTCACAATTACCACCTTGATCTAAGCCACCAGTATCTCTTGGGACTACTACAATAGCCTCAAAACCAGCTTCTGTGTTTCCACACAAAAACCAGCGATGTTTTAAAGATACAAGCCAGATTAAATTACTCCCATTGCTCTTAGAATCTCAATTCCCCATCCGAGGTTTCAAATCTTCCTCTTCAGCCCCCTCCTCTACCATGCTTTCTTCCCAGATCACCTGTTGCAGCCACTCTGACTCTTCTCCCCGCACTTCTATATCCTTACACTCTTGACATAGGCAGTTCCTCTGCTAGAAAGCTCATTCCCTAGATCACAAGACTCATTTCTTCTGGTCAACCAAGTCCTAGATCTAATGTCACTGCCTTCTATAGGCCCTCTAGCCCAGTCACTCTCTCATAATACCCGTTTTCTTTTCTTTTCTTTTGGTCTTTTTGTCTTTTTTTAGGGCCACACTGAAGGAATATGGAGGCTCCCAGGCTAGGGGTTCAATTGGAACTGCAGCCGCAGGCCTATGCCACAGCCAAAGCAATGCTGGATCCGAGTCGTGTCTTTGACCTACACCACAGCTCATGGCAACGCTGGATCCTTAACCCACTGAGCAAGGCCAGGGATCGAACCTGCATCCTCATGGATGTTAGACAGGGTCATTAACTGCTGAGCCATTACAGGAACTCCCCCCGCCGCTCCAGTTTTATTTTCTTCAAAGCACTTTTTCCTAGCTAAAAGAATCTTATGACTAATTTGGGCAAGCACTGCTGTCTTTCTCACCATCATATAATCTCCTTGAAATAAAGTAACTGGTCCGTTTTATTCATCTCTGTATTCCTAGTATATAAAACTCAGCACCTAGCACATAATAGGTACTCCACAAAAATCTGCTGAATTAGTGAGTGAATGGCCTCTCATCTTCATTCCTACTGCCATGGTATATCTCTCACAGTCTTTTATCTGGGCTATGACATCAGCTTCTTGTCTCCTTAGCAATAGGCTCTGTCTCTTCCATCTACTGGAACCATCAGTGTGTGCTCCGACATAAAGCAAACCTATTTACTCCACTGCTCTCTTTAAAGACTTCAACTCACTTCCAATTGCCTGCCAAAAATAAAAATAAATAAGATTAAATAAAGAAAGAGAAAAAAAAGAAAAGGCAAGGAAAGAAAAGAAAAAAGAAAAGAAAAGAAGGGGGAGAGATATAAGAATCTTTAGGCAGGCTACAAGGACTATTGTGATCTGAACCCTGCTTACTTCTTGTGGTTTCTGTCCAATATTGTTCCTACAACACGATGTCCAGGAACCCTGCAGTCAAGTTAAATTTAGCACCTCACTAATTAATAAATAGACAAAAACTCAAAGTGGTCAACATGTCACAAGTCACAGAGATTGCATTCTTTTCACTGTATGATGTCTTTAATGCTGTCTTTTGTTCCAGTATTCAAACTCCTCCTCCCTCTCCGCAAAACCCCCAACCATTCCTGTGAACCTCAGCCTCCCTCAGAATAGTCCACCTCTTCCAACAATCTCTACCCAGTTTGATGCCCTAGCCTCCGGGAAGTTTAACCCTTTCTATTTAGACATCTAGAATGTCTGCAAGGGCAGATCTGGCCAGGGCTGAATCCCACACCAGGCAGAACATGACCCAGTCTAGGAAGCCTTTGACTCCAAGCTTCTCATCTCGTTAAGCCAGCCTCCCCACTGTAAGCCAGCCTCCCCACTGAATTAATTTCATTAATTTAAAATCCAAACCACTGAATTTATAATAAGCAACATAAGCAACCTGATACCTAACCTACCCTTTTAGCTAAGAACGTTAATGTGGCTTGCAGATTGACCATAAGGGAGCAACTATGAGCTTCTGGTCCTGTTCATAAAGCCATTAGGGATTCTAGCAAGTGTTCGCAGTTATAGATAAATGAGTTTCCTGCTAAGAGAGCCATCTGGGATTGTCCCCAGGAAGCTTCTAAAAGTCAGTAAAGTCTCTTGACAAAACAACCTCTGCATTTCTAACACCAGCTGCCAGACTCTCACCAGGAGATCGTCAAGGGTAGCTCCAAATAATGCAGGCCACAACTTGACAAGCTTCAGTGCCAGGAGAACAATCAACTTTGTTTAAAACAATAGCGTTTTTCTTAACCAACATAGCCTCTGACAGCCTCTTAACACCAAGATTTCCACAGCAATCAATCTTTCCTTTTCCCTCAGGGAATACATCCCCCAACTTGACTGGTTAACTGTGGCCTCTTACCCCTACAACACATACCCTAAGATATGAGAAAACTATATTAACTTGATCCAAATACCTGACTATTCTTAATTGCTTCAAGTCCACTCACTGGCCACTACTTCTTTCAAAAGGAAGGGTAGGTATTTGTTTCTTCTGGCATAGTGAAATGAAAACCAAGCCCTTGGAAATTCTGGATATTTGGTCATATTGCAATTTTATCTTCTCTGCATTATCAACAAACTGATTTTCAGTCTCCTTTTGATCATCTGCATTAGGATAAACATTTGCATTTTTCTGGATGTCTACCCATAGACCAAATTCCCACAACTAAAGGGCTATCGCTGGAACCAACTAGATGATTTTGGACAAAATGCTTATATCTAAGTGACACGGAATAATTACATCATTCCTCAATTTCTCTGTAGTTACAGAAATGCAGTGATAAGTCTAGTCATGCAAACATCCCCTGAGGAAATAATACAACAAAACATCATTTTAGACTTCAGTAAGAAAGCTTTTTTAAACTACGCTATGGGAAAACCCCTGAAAATCATGGGCAGCTGGTTCTTTAGTGAAGTGGCAAATACGCAACATAATGCCCAGCCATTTTTAGCTTTTGCAAGTATCATTAAGAAAAGATGGTCTAATTGTCTAACTGGTTTCACTTAGCATGATATTAGACAGCAACATCCAATGATACCATGTGGAAACTAAAAAGACACAATGAACTTCTTTGCAGAACAATGACTCACAGACTTTGGAAAACCTTTGGTTTCCAAATAAGACAATCTGGGGGGTGGGGGGATGCACTGAGGGTTTGGTACGGAAATGCTATCAAATTGAGTTGTGATGATTTCTGTACACCTATAATTGTAATAAAATTCATTAAGCAACGAAAAAATAAGAAGAGATGGTCATACTATTCACTAAAAATTTCAGTGGTGTCTTGTGTGAAAAATGCTTATGCCACAAACAGCAGAGTACTGTTCATAGACTATAAGAGAAACATCTTACCAAATAAAAACAGAATTTTAAATTTTTAAGTTTTTGAGAGTGAATTGCCAAGAATCTAAAATATCTGATTGGTAAATTAAAAATCCTGTCAAATCAAGTATCTGGTATCACAAAAATCTTTACTTTGCTAGATACGGGCAGTATAACTGTACTGTAGCATGAAGAGAAGAATGATTCCAAGTCATAAAAGAATCTTGTCAGTGAAGAAGCCTGTGGATTAAATCTGCAGAGTAAACTGTACAGCTGTTTAGATGACTTTTCCTGGTCACCTTCCCGGAATTTGCCTCCCCCACACATATCTTCCTTTGTCTTAGCTGAAGATGGCATTTAAGCTCAAGTTCTAGCTACCTCTTGGAGTTTACTCATCCCTGAGTTTCTTCCATGCATAATTTAAAAATACATGCTAATATGTATCTTTTTTTTTTTTTTTTTCCTATTAGTCTGTCTTTTGTAATTGGGGCCTCAGTCAGGAACTTCAAAGGATGGAAGGAATATTTTTTCCTCCTCTATGCACGTGTGAGAATGTGTGCATACACACATGTACATGGCTTGAGGTAGAGAAGAAAGCTCTCAAAGGCCATTTCCAACTGTATTATTTGGGGTCAGATTCTAGAAAGCTTAGCTTTCTCAACAATAAAATAGGGATTGCTTAATAGGGCTTTTAAAACCTCAAATAAAATATTTTCGAAAGCACTTAGTAATTCATGAAATAAGATTCAGCATGATATAGTGGAAAGTGCACGGGCTTTGGTGTCAAATAGACAAAACAATGAATCTCAGTTCAAAGACTTAAACGTTGAGCAAGCTATTTATATTTCTGAATAAGTTTCCATATCTGTAAAGGAGGACTAGCAACACCTACCTCCAACACTGTTATCAGGACTAAGAGAAATAATGCAGAAAGTTATAGGAACAAAGGAGGCACCACAGACAGTACATGAGCCAGTATATTATGGATTAAAGTCTTGGAACTTTGGGTAGTATAAAACTTATTTTTTTTTTTTTGCTCTAGGTTATGATGATCTAATTTTAATAAGATCAAGGTCTGATTAAAGTAATTAAAGGCAGCACAGGTTTCTTTTTTTTAATTTACCACCCAGATTTCAGGATCTGATGTCCTCATTAATGATTTAAAGAGCTACTTAGAATGTATTAAAGTGACCAACTTAAATAATTTACAGTCTATTTAGGATAACTCTTACACCCAGGATGGAAATCAGTGACCCTTATTCTCTTTGTGGAAGACCTGAGGCTGAGGGTATTTTATTTGAATAAATTAAGAAGAAAAAAACCCAATCTCTATTAATTTGCAGTGGAGTTATTTATTTAGCAATATCTATTATTAATTTCTATGTGCAACTGGATTAAATATGTAAATATATCCATGTCTTGCAGTATATCTGGATGAAAGGACAGACTAAAGAAGTGATTTCCATCAAGTCTGCCATACAGGTTTCTTGTGAATGACGGCCTTGCTTATCAACTACACAAAGCAATAACTTGGAGTTACACTGAATTATCATATCACACAGAAATATCTCACCAATAACTGGCCCATTCTCATGCATTCTGCCATCTTTAGGAAGAGGAATTTTTAAAAACAGATCAGCAATATTTGTAAGAAGTATATTTTTTCAGTGGAATCTACTATAAAGTGCCATCTTAAGGAAAATCACATCTGACTTGTGTCCAATGAACATTTTCTTTTTCGGGTTCAAATTTCGGGATCACTTGATCATTTTCGCTTTCAGTTTTTTTTTTTTAAACAAGTTGGGCTTTATTCATGTAGGAGGAAATGGCTGAAAACATAAACACATTGAGCTCTGAATGTTTAGATGTGAAGGCATTAGAACACAGGCAGCCACACCATAAAACCCCACCTGGAACTTTGTGCAGAGGCCCAGAGTGCTCACTGGCCCCCTGTATCACTACCAAGTACTGCACAGTGCCACTAACCCTGTGAGTCATTTATTTTTCTTACTCTGAGTCTTACTGTCCTAAGCTAGAAAACGAGGGGGCATATATGTTAGTTCACTAGAACTGCCCTAACAAAGTACCACAGGCTGGGAGATTTAACAACAGAAATTAGTTTTCTCACAAATCTGACGGCTAAGTACGCAAGATCAAGGTACCAGCAGGGTTGTTTCTTCTGAAGCTTTTTTCTGCTATGTCTCTGATTCTTTCTTCTACCTCCCTCATCCACTTATAAAGACCCTTGTCATTACATTGGACTGATTAGAAACTACAATTGTTTTCTAGGGCTGAGATAACACATGACCACAAACTGGGTGGTTTAAAACAACCAAACTGCATTCTTTCAGTTTTCTGGCGGCTGGAAGTCCAAAATCAAAGGATTAGCCAGGCCATGCCCTCTCTGGAGGCTCTAGAGGAGGGTCCGCCCTTGCTTCTTCCTAGTGTCTGGTGGAGGGCAATCCTTAGCATTCTTTGCTTATAAGACGCATCCCTTCATCTCCATCTTCACATGGCATTCTCCATCCGTGTGTGTCTCTGTGTCCAAATTTCCCTCTTCTTATGAGGATACCAGTCATACTGGATTTAGGGCCCACCCTAATCCAGTATGACTTCATCCAAACATGACCACATCTACAAAGATCCTATTTCAAAATAAGGTCATGTTCACAGATTGCAGGTGGACATGAAATTTGAGGAGCCGGGAGACACTATTCAATCCAGGATAGAAAACTTAATTCCATCTGCAACCTTAAGTTCCCTTCATGTAACCTAACATATTCACAGGTTCCAGGTGTTAGGATATGGACATCTGGGGTATGGGAAGGAGCAGTACTCTGCCTACCACAAGCCAGATGAATGTACCCGTGCTAGCTGTATTCTCATAAGCCACATATTTTTTCCAGCCTGCTAAAGTCAATTGTCCTTCCACTAACCTCTGTTGTCCAGTCGTGTAATAAGAGATACAGCCATGATAGCACCATGGGGAAGTGGACAAGGCGTGCTGCTATTCAAGGTATAAAACTGGTTTCCAGTCTGTGATTCTTTAGTGGTCTTCCTGAAACCACCCAGCCCCATTTCTCTCCCCACCACATATGACTCTCTTAAATTACCACCTCCATTCTTGTTGGCAGGGGCTTCACATTAGCCCTTCTCTGGGCACAGAATGTCTTATTATTGCCATTTAGGCTGTTCCACTCCATCATGCAAAAACCATAGATTTCAACTGTTTTCTCCCATAAACTTTCTCTTAGCAAGTGACAGACCATCTAATTCTGACTCAATAGTCTTACATTCACTATTCAGAGAAGTTTAAAAAAAATTACTGCAAATGATTGATGCTCCCCCCAGTGAAGGCAAAGATTATGTCCCTTCCCTCTGAATCTGAGTGAGGCTGGGATGGCTTTGACACTACAATAAAGGGGAAGTGTGTGACTCATGCAATTTATACTATGCCACTTCTGCCTAACCATTGAGAGACGAAACCTAAGGCAATTGAAACTTAACGCTCCCTTCTCGCTTCTGTAACATCGCTTGCTTGCTAAGTATCAGTTGTGACGGTGTTTCGCAACAAAGGGTCAATAAAACCGGCCAAGACATAACAGGCTGCTATTTAGGAAATTTTCCATCCCCCCAGGCCTGCAACTTTCAAAAGTCCCGCGCGCGCCAATTATAGCCAGTCACTAACCGCCACATTTGCTTCTGTAAACCTGCTTGCTTGCTGAATATGGATCGCGCGATCCCTGGCCAATCATATAGCTGACGGTGTCCCAATTCAAATATCAGCCAATCGGCGTCCCTCTCCTTTGGAAACCTCCCCTAAGCCCCCGACTTGTTTGTGTGTGCCCATAAAAACCCTGTACTCGCTGCAGTTGGGACCTCTTTGCGTCACCGGTAACGAGTGCGCAGGGGTCCAGGTTCGAACCTGCAATAAAGGACCCTTGCCGTTTTGGCTTTGACTTTTGACTCTGGTGTGCTCGTTGAGAGGGGGTCTCGCGACCGCGGGCATTACACCATCTTGGAACATTCACTCTTATCAGGATGTCTCTCAAAATATCTCTTCTGGGATCTCTGTTCTACACCATATAAAGAAGTAACATATAGCTGGCTGACGGTATCAGAGTCCCTGCTAAGCCCATCTTCAGCCATCCTCCCAGAGGCCAGATAAGTAAGTGAAAGGACACCTTGGAAGTAGATCTTTGGACCCCAGTTAGCAGCCCCCAACCATGTGGGTCTCCCCAGCTGAGGTCATGGGGGCCATCGCCTTGCTCAATGCTTAAGGGATTTCTAATAAGGACTTGTTTGGCTACACTGTGAGTAAATTGTATTAATGTCTGTGAAAGCTTTCCTTTCTTTAGCTGTTTTCCTTTCCTTTAGTCTTCCTTCTTTCTGTTCCTTCTTCCCTCCCTCCCCCTCCTCCTTCCCTCCCCTTCTTCCTTCCTTCCTTCCTTTTTAACATATACTCCTAGAGGTTGAGAGCTGAAAACAGCTAACCACTTTACAGTTTCCAGCAAGTGCTGTGCTGAGAGCCTCATAAATATTGAGGCATTTTACAAACAAGTTGACATCATGTTGGTAGCTTAAAACTGGCCATGGTGGTAGCATTTACACCATGGAGATGAACAAAAGCTAGAAATCAGAGCCTTTATTTCCAGAGATCAGTTTGGTAAACATTTACTAGCACATCACTGACGTCTCACAAAGATGACTTCCACAAAATAACTGCAATTACCCTGAAACCAGCACAAGAAGAATAGGTTAGATTTGGGAGGTGACTCACAACTTTGAAATGCAATGATGATTGGTTACATCCACATTTGCAAAATGAGGTCAAACTTATAAGCAATATTAGGTTCATGAAGTTCAAAGACACTTTTAATTTGTTTAAGATGCCTGAGGGTAGAGCTAAAAGTCTAAAGATGTGGCTAAAAAACATTAGCTGCTTTTTCTTTAAAAGACCAATGGGATACATTGTGGTATATTTATAGAACGGGATACTACTCAGCAATAAAAACGCACTACTAGTATATACAAGAATATCAGTAAATTTCAAAAACATTATGCTGAAGGAACAAAGCCACTCTAAAGGGTACATACTCTATACGAGATTCCATCTATGTGAAATTCCAGGTAGGCGGCCCTAATCTATGGACATAGAAATCAGATGAGCAGTTGCTTGGTAGAGTGATTGTGATTGTCTGGGAAGGGGCACAAAGGTGCTAACGAGTTGGAAATACTTTATACCTTCATCGGCTTATAGGTTACATGAGCATGTGAATTTTTCCAGTGGATAAAACTGCACTCTTAAATCAGCATATTTCACTTTAGTTAAATTATACTTTAATTTTAAATACTAAAAAAGACAACAGCCTGATGTTCATAAAATATCTGATTAACCTATAAAAATCAGGAATTTACATGTTTGCTTCTTGGATTCTTGATGGAAACTGTTTTATTGAGATAATTTGTGGCCAAGAAATATAAACACTAATCTTTATTTTTTTTCAGCCAGTCCAATATTTATCTTCCATTTGTGTTAATCTTTAAAATTAAAAAAAAAAAAAACAGAATTGCCAAAGACATCCTAAAATTTTAAAGAGTTTGTCGTTTTACTTTTCAATCACAAATATAATTCCTGCTTATTTTATATGTTTAAAAACATAAAACAGCTAACGATCTCACAGTTACAGTATTTGGTATGAACAAACATCTATGTTCTATTAAAGCAGAAAGTTACAGAGGAGGATATTAGCAAAGCCGTACCAATACCTTCTTGTAAGAACGGGCTGTGGGGGAGTAGAGATGTGCATTCAAAAACGAGCATCCCTTTCACACATCAGCGCTTCTCCACCTCCCTGCAAATGCTGTCTACCCGGTACCTGATTTCATTCCATCCCACTGTGACCTTCTCTTCAAGGGCACTGACGATCACCTTACTATTTGAAATCCGACCCAATGAGCCTTAGCTGAATTTCACAGTTGCCCAACGATTCAGGGTTGATAGGTTTTAGTGTTACCAGTTCCTCTTCCACACAAGAAAAAAAAATCTCTAACTATCATCTTAAACATCTGGGGGGTGAGAGTAGGGAATAACCTCATTGTATCTGGCTGACTTCTCACACATTTTCCATTAATCTACCACATCAGCTACTCAATTTGATCCCACTCTGCCTTGGCAGAGTTAATGTTGCGTTGATTTTGATTTATGTGTCCTAATGGTCATTTACGCAGATCATTTTGGTGAGACAGAAAATAATAACTGGAGAGCTCAGACACAAATATTTAATACTCTAAGATTTCATAATGGTTACAAAATCTGCCACCGAGTAGCAATACCTTGCTTTAATGCCCGTTTAGTTTCTAAATATATACACTGATATGATAACTACCAAGTCTACAATGTTAATGTAAAGCAAATGAAAATTGTTGCTTCCATGAGAAAACTGATGATGAAAATAAAAATTGCTAATATAATAAGATGTCACCCATGGTCAAAGGCTAATAAAACAAATCTCTTCATTTAAAATCACATAACAGTATAACCTATTTGGATTTATCTTCAGAATACTAGCAAACAGAGTGGAAAATGGTCTTCAGAATTTTAAAAATAATTTGATTAACTATTTTGTATATCTATAGAAAATAATAATTCCATCCATCACCCACTGAAATTTAGTAGAGGAAAAGTAAGATAAAAATATTTAAAAGAAGATCCAGTAGACACTTCCAATGAAATAAAAAGAGAAGCTGGGGACGGCCGGGTTGCCCTAGCATGCAGAGTAGAGCCCTGTTTGTGCAGCTCTGCTGCCATGAAATCCCTCCAAAATGCAATGCGATCAGCCAGTCCCCAATCTTTTGTGAAAGGGCTAATCACTTACATAAAGATACTCAGATGTCCTGTTTGTAAAAGGGACTAACAACGCCTACCCTGTGGGATTGTTACTAGAAAACATTAATAAGCGTAATTTATTCACAGAATCCTTGTTAATGCCTTCATGTGGTTGGTACTGTTCTCAGCCTGGTGGTGAACAAACAGATCAGATGGCTTCTACATTCCAGAGGAGGTGGCTCAGTGAAAACTGTGTTCGTCTGTGAATACAAATAACCTCCCCATACAGCGCCTGCACAGCAGTGCTGATCTACAGTACCCACAGAAAGACCCATAAGGGTTGTTAGCCTGGGGTGACAGCAGTGGAGGATAAAAAATGTCAATACTTAGGGGATGTATTCTGAATTAGAGTCAGTGGGACTCATTGATGGATTAGATGCTGGGGGTAAAATCATGAGTGGTCTCAAAAATGACTACTAGGCATTTGTCCTGATAATTAATGAAATAATAATAATCCAATCTTATTTTAACCCCAGGATTCTGCATTACTTTATATTTTATGATATTTTATCATTTTAAAAGCATTTTGAGACATGTAATGGCATCTTAATTTTTTTTTTTGGCTGCACCCATGGCACGTGAAAGTTCCCATAAGCTGTGCCACAGCAGTGACCCAAGCTGGTGCAGTGAAAATGCTGGATCCTTAACCCACTGTGCCACAAGGGAACTCCAATTTTTTTAGGAAGCCATGGCTGGTATAAGGTTAGGAAACTGGGAAAACAGCATGCCTCCAATGTTAATGTAAAGTAGGTAACTTTGTACTGACTCCTGAAAATAGACAATTTGCAAAAATTACTTAATTTTTACACCACTACAAAATGTAAGTTAATAAACCCATTATGAAGATGAATAAACTGGGGCTCAGATAATTCACTTGCTTAGATTTATACAGCCAGTTAACAGTATCAAGATTTTATTCTGGTTCTTCTGAATCTTAGTTCTGCATTCTTTCTACATGCCAGTCTCTAGATTCTCAGGAGCTTACTCAAGTTCCGCAATGGCATTTCTTCGCTCTCTAAAGTAACAGAATCTATCCTCAGAGGTAACCTAGGAATATGGTTGTTACCTTTGGTTACTTAAGAAGAAAGCAAGGCACTGAAAGAGTGGGATATTCTGTCCACCTGGATAGAAGCAGGAGATGGGGAGAGGGCAAGGTGACAACATCGGCTCTGATGAAAACTGGGCCCAAGACCGGATGAGAGATGGAAAGAAGCTGAGGATCTGAGGATATTAGTGTCCCCATAGGGAACCAGAGCAGAAGGAACACTGTTGCTTTTCATAGACCCCCCACCCCCCCCCCCTTACAATAAACTCAATAAACAAAAGCCTGTAGTCAGATCTTTAAAACAGAGGTTTTGAAAATATTCCTAACCTGCCCTCTGTTTAAGAACACTGGCTATACCCTACGTGTAAGAGTGCCTGTGAGATGCTGAGATCTGAGCCCCACATTAGACAAAGGCCTTATGCTGGCTCCGCACAGCTCCCGTGGGGTTGTGTTTACTAAGGGGTCAGTTTCTCCCTGGTCATTTACCCCTACAGAGCACCTCTTCCCTTTTAGCTCGGACTAAATGTCCTAATAGCTTAAGAAAAAGAAGACACTCGGACACTTTCAACCTATTAGAGACATTAAGAGAAATAGCATTATCTGCTTATTTCCCGTTTTTTAAAAAAACAAACAAAACAAAACTGCAGCATGGGCAGACAGTGTTATCGCTTTGGTGATTCCCTTACCTCTGTTCTGAGCTGAAATTGCGTTAGGCCAATGTACAAGCGAGGAAATGATTTTAGAGAGTGAAGCTATAACAGAGCGAGGAGAGAAATGGACCCTTCCCTAGGTCTGGTACCAACCAGATTAAAATGTGTGCGAGGAAATTATATGCGAGCATTTTAAGCTAAGGCGGCTGACCTGGTACCCATTTTTATAACTAAATGGCATGGGGGAATGTGAGCTCATTGAGGAGGGTGGGGACAGTAGCTCCAACTCTGGCCTTCTGGCTCAGTCCCCTTATATTCCACAAAACTTTGCAGAGTGATTGTCCCCCCTGCCCGTTCCCTTGAAAGTAATGATTCTTTAAAAGGCCCAGAAGGCACAGTTGATTCCAAGTGAGGCTGACTCAGAGCGATGGAGAGAGAAAAAGCAGATGCAATTTCATTTCAGATTTCTGAAAGCTATTTACGAATGAGGGCAAAAGACACTGTAGAAATCATGAGGAACGAGGAACACAGTAGGCAATGTCCCCAAATAGATGATTAAGGTGGAATGGGATCACTTAGGAACACCTGCGGAATATTTCCTGGCTGACAGGGAGCCAGCCCAGAGGAACAGAGCTGCTGCCAGTAGTGTCCCTTTGCCTCTCCTCCTGGTAGGTTAAACTAATGACTATGTCTGGGAGGTATCCCTGTCTTTCAGCGTTTCCAGGTCCCAACTTCGAAGTTTGCTAACGAAAGCTTTGAACTGGAGGTTCTAGACTGGACCCAGAAAGCATGAGCCTCTGGGTTCCAGAAATTTGGTGTGACCCAAGCACAGAGTGTTACAGGTGTTTTTTTCTGAGCAGCCTCTGTGAGTTAACTGTTTGTTACACCTGGAGGAGGGGGAGTTTCTGTGTGTCTGACTTTCTGTGAATACCTGACAATCTGGTTCCAAAAGACTGTCATCTACCCAGTAAGGGTCAGCAGCCCACTTTCTCCTACTGTTACATATTACTGTGTTTTCTTAACTCTAAGATACACTTTTTTTCCAGCATAAAAATCTCTGAAATTGAGAAGGCTCTTACAGTTGATAGGGTAATTCCCACTTCCTTTCTCTAAATAGGGGAAAATGAGTAAATAGGGTAACTTGGCCTACAAAATTGAGACTCTGCCTCCAGCTCCTGAGGCTACAAGGGATGAAGGTAGATAAAGTGTAGGAAGAGGAGTGTCCAGGGCTGTGTATCCAAGACAAGCAGAGGCCAAGGAGGTGTGGCCTGCAATCATCTGTGATCAATGGTAATTGTTTTAGAATCCAAAAACTCAGCCCACATTTGTCCCTGTGCTTTTGCTTGCTTTATTTACTTTTATTATCCCCATCATAGCTGTACTGAGATGCAAAGGATCTTTGCCTACATAAGAGGGGTAATAGGAGCACTTTCCTGGTTACCTTTTTATGTCCCTTTTAAAAATACATCCCCTCAGAAGTTCCCGTTGTGGCACAGCACAAACGAATCCAAATAGGAACCATGAGGCTGAGGGTTTGACCCCTGGACTCCCTCAGTGGGTTAAGGATCCAGGGTTGCCATGAGCTGTGGCATAGTTTGCAACAGGCTCGGATCCTTTGTTGCTGTGGTTGTGGTGTAGGCCATCAGCTGTAGTTCTGATTTGACCCCTAGCTTGGGAACCTCCATATGCCAAGGGTGTGGCCCAAAAAGCAAAAAAAAAAAAAAAACGAAAAAACGTCACCTCAGATGTCTAATCTGCTCTCCAGAGTACTTGGGTTCTGCCATTCTCCCAAACTAGCCAAACACCCACACACCCTTCTCCCCATCATCTCCAAGGGACTTCCCTGACCTCCTCCCATTTCCTCAGGGCTCTGCTGAGTGATCAGAGCAGCTTTGGAGAAACAAATTTAGGCAAAGATGTTAATGAATAATAATACTCCCCCTCCTTGAGTGTTTGCATTTTTAAAGGAGTATGGAGGACACACAATATCTTAATTCAAAATAATTGACTTCAATTTGCGGGATTTTTTAGGATACCCAGGATGACGTATCAGACCTAGAGCATATATGTATTATCCATCGAATCCGATCGCATAAGTGTCCACATGCTCTGTCTGAGCCTAAAGATTCTGGGCAGCAAGAAATGTCAAATGGAAATGCAAGATTTACTTCTCTGGTCCTGGCATTTCCACCACAGCTTTGGTGATCTCAACAAGAGACAGAGAGGGGAAAAAAGAAAAAAAGAAACAAGTTTTTCATTTGCAAATTGCTTACCAATTAGTTTTTAATGAACACTTTATTCTTCTTTCATGATGACACAGGCTGAGAGTATTTACTCAATCTAATTTCTCCTGGGCTTAATGGGAGCATTTGACTAGTCCCTGCAACAAATTCATCAAAATATTCATTCTGCTGTCAATTGAGAGACACTCCGCCAGCCACTGGGAGAGATTAAAAATTATGAGGCATGGTCACTGCTCTCAAGGCACTTAATATTTATCTGGAGGGAAATGTTTGTAAGTGCTCAATAACAGATCCAACACAATGACACATGTAATGGCACAAAGCATTAGGAAATGAATTGACAAATTCAATGCTGGAGTATTTCATAGGGAAACAGTACAAATAAAAAGTCCTTTATCAGTCAGCTGAATCTAAAGGATGGTATCATAAACATCTGCTATTTTTATTCACTTAGCATCCTTAAAACTTTTGGAGAAATCTCTCCCTATTCCCAAGGTGCTGCAGACTATCTATCACGTGTGACTCCTGCACGGTATGGTGCCTGATCCAGGATGTGTCAGTCAGGATTCTTCACTCTCTAACACAAATTGGTCCAAGTGGGCACTCGGTTCATTATGGGCCTATGAGAGTCCTTCCCTAGCTCACTGAATTATACATACTCGAAAGGAATAGTTCTCTCTTGAGATGGGAAAACTGGTAGTGAATAAACATAGGACTCTTTTTTTTTTTTTTTTTTTTAATAGGGCCGCACCCAAGGCATATGGATGTTCCCAGGCTAGGGGTCGAATCAGAGCTGTAGCTGCCAACCTACACCACAGCCGCGCCCACGACCCACACCACAGCCCATGGCAACGCCAAATCATTAACCCACTATGCAAGGCCAGGGATCCAACCCACAACCTCAGGGTCCCTAGTCGGATTCGTTAACCACTGCCACAACGGGAACTCCCAACATAGGATTCTTAAAGGTCATTTCCTGTCCCAGGGAGAGAGTCTTATAGAGTGAAGCCGAAATTCAGGAGAAAGCAGAAATAAGAAAAGAAATAGTCATATTTCCTGACATCATTTGAGCCCTTAAATGTAGCAAGCCTAAAGGGCCACCTCCTAGTTTCATGGGCCAGTAAATTTCCTCTGTACCTTATTTGTCAAATATACCCTTCACCCTTCCTGGAACTCAAATTTCACGTCAGTCTTCTTAATATTGTCCTGAAGGATTACCAATGCTCTGTTTTTTTCCAATCTTTTCATCTTTTTGTATTTAATTTTGGATAGTTTCAAATGCTATGTATTCAAATTCACTGATCTTTTCTTCTGCAGTATCTAATATACTCTAAATCCCATCCAGTGATTTTTTTTCCATTTTATAGTTTTTTGGGGGTGTGTAGCATGCACCAGGTTGGTGTGTGATCTCAGTTCCCAGACCAGGGATTGAACCCAGGCTGCAGGAGTGAAAGTGCTGACTCCTAAATACTAGACCAACAGGGAACTCCTGATACTGTATTTTTTTTTATATCTAGAAGTTCTATTCAGTTATTTTTCATTTTTATTTAATTAAATTAAATTATTTAATTAATTTATTTATTTATTTTGCTTTTTAGGGCCACACCCGCAGCATATGGAGGTTCCCAGGTTAGGGGTCGAATGTGAGCTATAGCTGCCAGCCTATGCCACAGCCACCACAATGCCAGATCTGAGCCGCGTCTGCAACCTACACTACAGCTCATAGCAACCCCAGATCCTTAGCCCACTGAGTTAGGCCAGGGATCAAACCCACAACCTCATGGTTCCTAGGCAGATTCATTTCTGCCACGCCACGACAGGAACTCCTTTTTTTATTTTTATTTTCTTTTTTTATTTTTAAATCTGTCTTCCATTTCTCCTCTCAATATCTTCATGTTTCCCTCTACACCTTGAATGTATGGAGAATATTTACAGTAACTATTTTAAGGCCCTTGTCTGCTAGTAACATCATCTCTGCCATTTTTAGGTCTTTTTTTTTTAAATTGATGATAGGTCATATTTTCCTGCTTTTATACTTTTCTATTTTTTTGAACATAAAATATTATATTGTTGAACTTTGTATGGCATGTGATTAATTTCTTTAAGATGTTTATTTCTTTCAACAGTTGCTTTTAAGCTTGGTTAAGGCAGGTCTAAGGTTTAGTCTAGCACTAATTTAGTCCAACTACTGAGGGAACTTCTCAGGCATCTTCCTGAACATTCTACCTAATGCCCAGGTGTTATGGATCCTATGGGAACTCTGGGAGTTATTCTGTCTACTGCTTTCCTCCTAGCCTCATAGTGCTTCAACCTTCCTTGTCCTGGTTGATATTCAGCCAAAGATTCCTGAAGATTTCCAGCACTCTAGCTCTTTGTAACTCTCTTTGCACCTCTCCCTGTCTCTCTCTCTGTCTCTCTGTCCATCTCCGCTGGTATTTTTCCCTTCTAATTTTAGCTGCTTGAACTCTGATGTCTGTCTCCTCTACCAAGTAAAAACTCTGGGCTTTCTTTGGATTCTCCTCTTTGAAATTTCCTCCTAATTGGAGCAATCATAGGGCTCATCTCATTTACTTCCCTTGCACTGGGATCACACTGCCTATTGTTCAAGGTTTGAAACTAGTTATTTTCTATATTTTGCTGGTTTTCTATTTGTTACAGAGAAGAGCAAAGCCCGTAGCACAGTTAACCCTTCATGATGAAAGCAGAAGTCACAAACTCTAACTTCTTAAATTTACTCTGTATCAAAAATTTTCTTTCAGGGGAACAATCTAATTTTTACCTAAGAAAAAAACTAAAATAGTGCCCAAATAGTAACAAATTTATACTTATCCTACCCAATTCCTTATTACTATATTACCTCTCTACTTTTCTACTTGAACTGATCCCAGGACCCACAAGCAATGAGACATAATTTCTCATGTCTCATATTATCCCTGTAAAACCGGGATAATAAAAAGTACTCATAAGTTTGTAGTGAGGATCAAGTGAGATGAATTACATAGACTCTGACATACAATGACTGTTCTATCAATGGTAACCTTCAGTACCACTAAATGAATCACAGGAAATGGAAACAGCGATTCAACATAAACAGCTCTTTTTTTCTAAAAATAAACATAAACAATGATAGACACATTTTCAGTTATGTGTTCATCTGGTGCCAGTTTTTTGTTCAACAGACCTTGCTAATTTTTTTCATGAACGTTTCTCAATAATCCAAAGGTTCATTGAAAATGCATTCTATTCAACTTTTTCATTGTTCTCTAAATTAGATTTTAAAGTAACAATGAAAACTAAATATGAAATGCATAGTTGGCATTGAAACGTCTAGCCAAAAAAAGCAACCAGTCCTGGTCGTCTGACTCCTACTGGCTTTGGAATCCCAGAAGTGAGATCATGAGAGGAAGGAATGGCTACAGTGGTCTTGAACTTGAAAAGTTACATAATTTGCATTTCTGTTAAATCCTGAAAACCGAAGGAGCAAGTGTGGTGTCAGCTTTTCATAAATATTAAACTGCATTAATTAGCTATGTAACAGTTTGTTAGAGATTTTGTTTTCAAGATACCGTTGATCTCATTTTAAAACAGTACTCCCATCTAATACGTATTAGTAGACCACAGTATTTCTCACTTAGGAAATAAGCAGTAACTTTTAAATTCATAGGCATTCTTACTTCTTTACACAATGAAAATTTACAAAGTATTTGTTTATTCCACGCTTTATGCCAGATCGCATGTATTCTTATTCTTTCTCTTGCAACATGTATAATTATCTCTATTTAATAGTTGAGGAAACTGAGGCTGAGAGAGATTATGAGTTGTGTAAAACTACAAAGTTTTTAAGTGGCATGTCTAGAAAACAAAAAGGACTGAGCTATTATCCTTGAGAAACACTGTGCCTATAGTTTAAGAAATATCTCTTAAAGAGTGAGGAATGCTTGAGTCTCAAAAACACCATAAGAGCACTGGGTGGGTGTATGCCTCTCCTAACTATGAGAGACAGCGCCTGTGAGGAGAATGCTGCCAGCCCCCGTGGAACAAGGTCAATGAATTCACCCAGCCTCTTATCCCAGGAAGACAACCTCCGGGTTACTATGTTGTTTCTTTCAGAAGCCCTCTGAAATTTTGCCCAATATCTAAGGAATTAACATATTCTTTAAAGAACAGATTCAACCAAAGCATTTCATTTCCTATTTTGCTTCTGTCTATTTGCTCAGTAGTTCTCCATAGAGGTTTGAACAAAGAATTTAATACGGCATTTGTATACTGATGCAAATGACGTATTTCCCTACAAGATGATACTCTTTGTTCTTCCAGATGCGGAAACATTTCTGTTTGTTTTTCTCTCCTCGTTGATTTTGAAGAATTTTGATGCAAATTCATGGTTGGCAGATAGTGTGTATCCTTCCCAAGCTCATCCTTTTGCTCTGAGAGAAGGCTACACTCTTGAACTTGGGTTCCCTGTTGCTTCCAGCAGGTGTGGATTTGCTATTGCCAGAGACCAAGATGGTGTGCAGCATGAGTTCCTCCTGGAAACATATGTGTTCTGCCTTCGGCTGGAAAGCTTTGAATTCACTGTGTGCTTTATGGTAAGCTTTCTGATTCTGCAGCTTCACATTTTGATTTCATCAGGTTTCCCTCACCCACCCTTCTCTTGATTTAGTTGAAGGGTTAACTTTTTCTTTTTCCCCTTGGTAGAACTTGATATCTCGGTTTTGGGCACATCTAGGGAGTTTGAAGTAATAGACTGAAGATTGAAGGTGAAAAGAGGTCAGGTGTTAGCACCATTGGGGCCTCCTGAGAAGAACCAGCAGGAAAGCAAGCCACCCAGAAGCAGCCCTGACCCAGATTCACCCTCCAGGACCAACCCAGTCATCTGAAGTACACTGGAGTGAGAAGACCCCATTCTGCAATTCCACTCCACAAGGACTAACACAAGTCAGAGAAACTGTCATTGGGGGCAGATTGTAACCCACGCCACTCAAAGCAGAAACACATAACCACTTTATCTTCCTACTCTATTGCAGGAAATTAATAGATACATTTTTACAAAATAAGCTCATTTTTTCCCCTCATTCTTTATAAGTCATTATCCTGCCTGTATCAGGGCAAGTGATGTTACTGATCCCTAGTTGATGTCTTTGGACTAACAGCGCATGGACATCCTTCCTATTTCCTATTTTGTGCAAGGGGATGGAGGCTGTGCTGCATTAAGGAAATAGTCCAACGTTTTTACTGTAAGTAGACATGAAATAAGAGAAAAAACATATGTTGAACTCTGCCCCTGGTTCCTGACACAGAGCTCCTAAAGCCATTGTAATTTCCTAAGTGATGTGAATATCCTGACACAGAACTAAATCCTTTGGAATTTCCTAGGTGATAGGAACACCTTTTGTTCTAATGAAGTGACACTTGATAAGCTCCAGGGCTGGTCACCAGAAAGACCAAACCATGATCAGAAGCCTGAAATTGCAGCTCCATCTCCCATTTTCTGGAGAGGGGAGAGGGGCTGGAAATGGAGTTAATAATCAATCCTGCCTACATAATGAAGCTTCCATAAAAATTCCCAAGGTATTGTGTTCCGAGAGCTTCCAGGTGGGTGAACACAACTACCTGCCAGAAGAGATGCACTCCAGCAACAAGGGTGTGGAAACTCCTGAACTTGGGAGCCTTCTAGACCTTGCCCTATGTATCTTTTCCCATGAATATTATCTGCATCCTTTATCACATTCTTTATTATGTAATAAGCTGGTAAACATAAGTGTTTCCGAGTTCTGTGAACTGTTCTAGGAAATGATTGATTCCAAGGAGGAGATCATGGAAACCTCTTCTTTGTCACCAGGTTAGGCAGAAGTTGTGGATAACAGGAGGACCTACTACTTGGCCTGGTGTCTGAAGTGGGGGCAATCTGTGAGACTGAAACTGATGGGGTCTCTGCTAACTCCAGGCAGTCAGGGTCAGAATTGTTTGGTGTAGAAAGCCCACACATCTGGTATTAGAAGTGTTTGAGAAGTTGAATAGTGAGAGTAAGTGAAGGGGAGAAAACAGAGAGTTCTTCCTAGGTTTAGAAAACAAGTAACTTTTCTGATTACCACTGAAGAAATATAGATATTCCTCAAACTGTTCTGGCTATTCCTTTTCAGCCTCCTTTGCTGGTTTCACCCCATCTCCCTGACTCTGAGTGCGACCATCCAGGGCTTGGTCAGTGGCCTCATGCTCCTCTCAATGCACACTCCCTACAATGGACCTGATCCATTCTCAGAGCATCACATAAGGAGTGATGCCTCCCAGGCTTATATCTCTAGTGCAAACCTTTCCCTGAACTTCAGACTCAAATGTCCAACTTACTTCACGTCTCTACTTACATGTCTAATTAACACCCAAATCCTACATGTGCAAAGCTGAGTTCCTGACACTTTCACCAAACCTTGTTCCTCCTCACTCTTCTCACCTCAAGGACTTTGCACTTGACCTCTCTGCCTATAGTGTTCTTTCCTCATCTACCATCATGCTTCTCTCTTCTTCACTCTAAGGTTTTGCTCCAAGGTCATCTTCTGTAGGAATAAAGACAGACCCACCCAATGACAACAGGCAAAGAGCTTGCTATAGCAAAGGAGTCAGTCACCACCACTTTCTCCAGAGTTCTGGCAGACACTCAAAGCAGGTAGAGAAGTAGGAAAGCTTTATGGTGGAAAAAGTGGAAGGCTTCACGTGTGCTCCGATTGGAGGCTGCTGGCCTGGGGAAGCTGTAAGTGGGCTACTTATGTGATTGCTGAGAGTTACGTGTGTGCCTTTCTCTAGTTGGCCCTATACTGAAAACATGGCAAAAATTAGGGAAGCTGACAGTTATTAATCAAGACCTGGTCATTTAGTGCCAATTATTAAAAGCGTTATTTTTTGACTTCCTGGAGTGTCTACTAGAGATAGTGGCTGGACTTCTTACAGGTGTGACTTAGAGACAGCTAGCTGGCTTCCCAGGATGGCTTCTGTAAATCATGTGTTGCTGTCCTGGCTGGTAAGTGCAAATTGTGGTTCAGAACCCTATTTTATATACATGGTCTGGCCACTGTCAGCTTCGACATTCAGTCTGTCACTTCTCTGATAAGCTCATCTAAAATGCCAACATTCCAACACCTTTCCTTTTAAAATAATTTTATTTAATTTGTATCACTATCTTTTGCTTATTTATTTGTTGTATAACTATCTCACTAGAATGTAAACTACTTGAGAAAGGAATTTTTGGCTTTTTATCTGTTACATTCCAAAACCTGAACTACTATCATTTTGGCCCACAGTAGAAGCCAGTGAATATTGCTGAATAAATCAATAAAATATGTATTAAGAACCTGTTGTTGTTATTATTATTATTATTATTATTATTATTATTATTATTATTATTATTATTTCATATTTGAGGGCCATACCTGCAGCATATGGAAGTTCCCAGGCTAGGGGTCAAATCAGAGCTGCCAGCCACAGCCTACACAATGCCGGATCTGAGCCGTGCCTGCGACCTACACTGCAGCTCAGGGCAATGCTGGATCCTTAACCCACTGAGCGATGCCAGGGATCGAACCTGCATCCTCATGGATACTAGTCAGGTTCATAACACACTGAGCCACAATGGGAATCCCTATACTAAGAACCAACTATTAAAGAGGAATTAGATTAGTTAGTAACTTTGCCATCAAGAAACCTGCAGTCATTATCTTAACCAAGCGATCAGAATTCATCATCAGTAAGAAATCATGCTGATACTATGTACTCTAATACAATATAATGAGATGGGTACATCACCTCTGTGTTTTCTCCTTCAAAACACATAACGCCCACTTAGTTATAAGAAAAGCATGGGGGTATTCTGCAAAATACCTGGCTAGTACTCTTCAAAAGTGTAAAGGTCATGAGAGACAAGGAAAGACTGAGGAATTATCACAGTTTGGAGGAGACAATTAAATGCTGGACTGGATTCTGGAAAAGAAAAAGGACAAAGTTTTTCAGGGGAAGAAAACTGATGGAATCCAAATAAAATCTATACTGTAGTTAATGGTATGATGCTGATGTTAATTTCTTAAAGCGGTAATGATGCCATGGCTATGGAAGATGTGAATATCAGGAGAAGCTGATGAATGGTACACAGAAACTATCTGCAGTAGTTTTGCAACTTTCTTTAAATCTAAAATGATTTCAAAAATATTTAAAGATTAAAAATATGTCAAAAACCAAAAAAGTACATTAACGACTGATAGGAAGAGAGGACTACATAGAATCATTTCTAACGTACTTACTAAGCACCTGCAATATGCTGAATGTTAGTGAAAATGCTAGCAATGCAACATCATATAAAATTGTATTACTATACTTAAGGGCCTGACTTATGATCTAGTAGAGAGATGTACACTATATTTTACTGCTGCCAGGACTGATGTCTGGACAAGAAAGAGCAGAAGCACACAGAAGAGGGTTTAACTGTAAGGGCATGTTGGGTAAAAGGAGCGTTTGTGTCTGGAAAGACTTCTTAGAGAAAGCGATTCTTGGG
Organism: Catagonus wagneri; assembly: GCA_004024745.2. NCBI lineage: Eukaryota > Metazoa > Chordata > Mammalia > Artiodactyla > Tayassuidae > Catagonus > Catagonus wagneri. Next base: position 35,584,432 of record PVHT020004944.1, read on the forward strand.
CTGAGTTATAAGAGATAAGTTTTTACCGCATGGGGAGGGCATGGTTGGGGTAAGGCTTTTTTTGTTGAATGTTCCCATCCCAATCCCTCCCAAGGCTGAATTAGGTGTTCCACTGTGTCCTCCCATAGCATCTTTCCTCTACTCCTGGAATGAAAGTATACTGTTGCATTGCAAAAGCTCTTTGTCTATTTCTTTCCCTACTATGATGTCAAGAACAATCTTCATTTATCATTGCAACCCTGATGCAATGCCTAACACAAAACAGAATGCTCAACGCATTCTTGTTGAAGAAAAAATTAATGAGTCCTTCTTTGCCTGAAAGCATCTGGGCAGACAGCTAGGAAGGTACTCAAAGTACACACTGACTACGGACATGATAAAGTAACATCATCTTTGAGTCTAAAAGCAGCATCTTTCACCAATCACATCCTAGCAAACGCTGTCATCACTGGAAAGTGTTTCTTTAAGATGATATCCTTATTGAACCATACCCACTTTTCAGAAGGAAAAAATAAATACCGGAGGAAGAACAGATAGAAAGTGAACGTCTTTAAAATAATTAATTGTAAAGAGATTCATTTGTTTGCCCACACATCCTAAGCATTGCCTACATGATTTTTGGAATATTTGATTTTTCCTTTGAAATCATCTTAAAAGAGAAAAGCACTGCTTCTGAGAGTTATGAAATCTCAAAGGCAGTTAGAAATTCATTTATCACTTTAATGCAAGAAGATAAACAAGGGTATTGAGCAAAAACACTCCATTATGCTGCAGCAAAGTTATATTTTAGCTTTGGCTTTGGCTTTACTTGAGGATTCTGAACTAATGGAAACATTGATCTTACTTCCAACATTGCATTCCAGTATTCCCCTAAAATTCAAATTCCGCTTTAGCTTTTGCATTTGTTTCCAAGGATAGAAAGTTAAATCCTCCCTGTGGTTATGCTTAATATCACTGTCGATTGCCAGCTGTCCTGACCACCACACCATCTACACTCCACAGAAATAGCTATATGGTGCTCTTCCAGGCTCTCCAAATACTCCATGCAGACTATAATAGACTTTATCAAAGTCTGCTATAATTGTTTATATGTCAAAATAAAGGGACTGGGAAATCTGTGAGGTTTTTTCAACTCACGTAAAATTTTCATAAATTTGCCTAGATAGAATCAGCTTACAAAAATACAAATTACAGCTCTAAAGCAGAAAATAAAATTGAGAGCACAAAAAATAAAAACAAAAATAGTTTTTACATTCTCCTTCCCAAGAAGAATTTAAGAGAATTCAATCTAACTCTCTTGGAAATTCCACTTACTATTACAATTATGTATTTGACAATTTCCCCCAAGTATTAATTTACCCTTTTAACGAACTTTACTAAAGTCTTACCTTAACCCAGTTTTTAAAATATACTAATGTCAACACATCTGCTGTCAAGAAGTCTGAATCACAGTGGAAAATATAGACACAAAAAAACAATGGCAACAGGAGCCATCTATATAGTAGAAACTTATACACAAGGTGATCCAAAAGCCTGGAGAACGAGCACAGAAAGCCTGCTCAATACGGGAAGGGTAGGGATGATGGCTAAGGACATCTCCCACAAGAAGGCCGTGCTTGAGCTGGATATAAAGGCTGAACAGGAGCTTTCTATTGGATATGACAGGAAGAGGAATTCAGACAAAGAGCACAGAAACGTAGGTACTAGAGGACAGAGGACACAGCATGCTTTGTAAACAGGTGAAGTATGTCAGGGAGTGTTGGGAAATGAGCTAGAGAGGTGACCAGGGAAAAGTCTTATACCCCTGCCTGGTAGTTTTGAACTTGACCCAATGAGAAATGGATAACCACTGAAACATTTAAGCACAATTATAATGCAGTCTTATTTATAGCTTAGAAGGATCACAAACCAAAAATGTAGTGTAATATTTTGCAGAGAGTCTTCCTAGTAACTTTGCCGTATTACGAGTAATGATTCAAAATGATTTCTGGTCAAATAAATTTGGGAAAATGATGGGTTAAGCATACTTAAGCTATTTAAACATACTTAATCTTATCTCAAACTTTTCAAAATCTTCAACTTGTTCGTCTTTGTTTTGTTTCTCCAAGAAAGAGAATATGCAACTTTTCCCACTTGTTTCCCCATGGAAAACTTCTGTTTTTCTCTTCATCAAATATCTCATAGGATTGGGTTTCCAAGAATACACTTTGGAAAAGGCAAGTGTAGAGGATAAATTGGGTAATTACAATTAAATCAATGAGCTTATTTATGAAAACACTACAGTAGTTCCATCAGAAGATAAACTATGCTAGCAGCTAGGGTATGGAGAAAATGAAACCAAATCACTGTTTAGCTATTGGAATAGTCACAACGGCCAATGCTTTCTCTGGTGAAACATTTTGACCCCTGAGATATTAATTTGCTGGAGTCACAGAACTTACTCTGGTTGAACTTTTAAGGAGGGAGCCAGGTTAGTACTAAACTTAATGTCCCCCACCTTTTTAAACATAAGAAAATTGAGTCTGCAGTAGATTAATGAATTGATCAGGATTGAGAATTATGGTTCATACAATCGGCTCTCTCTCTATGCTTTTCATGTTTTCCCTGGAGGAGAGCCAGGGTGTGAATATTTATAAACACTGGATAATCACCAAACAAGTTATGTTTGTCTTTGGATTATATTTCTTTGCTTATATTTGAACTGAGATCCATGTGCCATTTAGGGAATAGATGATGCTTTAATAAAACTAATGAAGTTGTACACTCAAGACTTGACTTCAAAGGAGTGGAAACCTGCTCAGCATTTTTATTTTGCTCTGCTGAATTCTTGCCTACTTCTAGCACTGTGCAAAGGAGAAAGGACAGCACCTTTCAGGCACACCTGCTTGAGTCCCCACTGGACATGGTGCTCTTTCTAAGCTTAGTCTGTGAGACATATGGCTTCTTTGGTGGCGGAGATCAGGAGTTAACTAGGTATTTTAGTTTTAGTAGAGTTATGTCATGCTATGCAGGCGTCCATTCAATAATCACTTTTAGGAAAGTTGGGTGCTAAATGATTTAAACAATCATAATTTTCATTGTAAATATATGCTTAAGGAGTATTCAAAATCTGGTATCGAACCACTATTTAGGCTCTATGACCACACAGTGTCTTTTTGTGTACCATCAACATAGAGGGAATAATTCACTCTGCTCCAAAGAGCTGCTATACTGCACACACCTACAGCAATGATCTCCTTACCCACTGGCCGAATGAGACTTTGGTCCTCACCACAGTCAGATCAAAGGATCAGGATGCCTCTGAAATGACTCTGCTGTGCCTGTATTTGGGCATTTGAAATGCCTTGATGTTATAGTCACCCGGCTGTTCTCTCCGCTCCGAGTTTTCTGGTAGCTTTCAATTTTCCCTGACGAAAAGATTGTTTTACAGAGGATGTGCGAAGCAAAATTCATCTCCATTCATTAGTGTGCTTCACATTCACTGATGACAGTTTCTTAAAGGTGTTAATTGTAATACTAACCACTTTTCTTGACTATGAAATATTACTGAAGGTCAGAGATGAGCACTGTCCTCTATGCCCATGCATTTTCCATCCTGGTAAATTTTTGTGCCTTGCCTTTATTCAGGAGGACTATTACTAAGACACATCTGATCCACCTAAGGAGCTGCAATTTTCACACTAAGGTTTTCAGTTGAAAGGAGGAAAAGAAGAAAGGAAAGAAGGAAGAAAAGGAGACATTTTTCATAAATTATGCAGGATTGAGCTAATTCTATACCACTGAATCAAAGGAAATACGAGAGTGAAGAGGTAAAAATTAAGCTTCTTAAATTGTAGGAAAGAGCCCTTACACACTAAGAAAGATATCCCATAATGCTGTTATTCCATAAATCTCAAGTCAATTCTTTTCAATCATATTATTAAAATGAATATCTTTCCTCCTTAGGAAAAAATGCTGTTTTTTAAAAAAAACAAAATATTACAATTTTCTCTTAAGAAAGGTGAAATTTTTTAAATTATTCTGAAATGTTTTACTTTGCTTCTGGATGATCATGAATATACCTAAAAAAGAAAATCAAGCAAATAAGCAAATATTTTCAAAATTTAACTATCGTTAAATGGATGCATTAGGAATAACACTCAGCCTCCAAGTGTTAAACTTACCCAGAGGTCACTGACAAAAACTCTATGTTTAGGCCTCTGGACGTTATTCAAGACCTGGATCAAGTACGGCCTCCCTATGAAAATCGCCGCCAGTTTCTCAGTAAACATAGGTAAAACCATACATCTTCTATTCCGTATGTATAGTCTACCTAAGAATACCATACCTAGTTAGATGAACATATAAATAATAATTCTAATTATGTCTGAGGCAGTACTTGGAATCTTAGTCTACTCTGGGATGTCCTCCCAGTGGCAGGAACGCATTATTCCTACTTCTGTCTCCGTAAAACAGAGTCTAGTACACAGTAGGCATTATATGTGATAGGTCATTTGCTTTTTAAACATCCAGTGAAATAAGTGATTAAATATACTCAGTGTGATAACAACTATGAAGCTGTCTCTTAAACCCATGAGCAAGGAAAAACGGAATCATCTTTCAGCTCCTAAAATACAGCACTCACAAATATTCTGTGAATATTTTCCTTCCCCATTTTCCCATAATGAATACAAATTCTAAGCAAGTAAAATGGCTGCTGCTTCTTTTTAATCCAAAGCTTTAAACTCCAAAAGTGAAACATCACCTCCATTCCTGGCTTGCAGTAGCATTTAATAAGGCATAGCTGTTAGAAAAATGAAAAATATTTTGACAATATCAGGATTTTATATGAATTAAAGTTGCTAAGCCCAATAAGCTTCTAAAAAAATTCTTTCATTACATATAGAGAGAATAAGAATTATTTTTCTAAAGGCAAAGACAAAGGTTATATCAGGAAAAGATGAGATTAAGTATATATACAAAAAAGCTAGACAGATACAATAAAAAATGTGGTGAAAACACTATATACTGTGCTATCCAGTATTATAGCCACTAATGTCATATGATATTGAGCACTTGAAATGTGACTAGTCCAAACCGAATTGTGCCCTGCGTATAAAAATAAACACTTCTTGAAGACTTAGTGCAAAAGCATGTAAACTATTTCATTACAGTGACTACACTGAGCATTATTTTGGATATTACTGAGTAAAATAAGATCTATTTTAAAATTAACTTCACTTACTCCTTTCCCATTTTTAAATGAAGCTACCAGAAAATTAAACGTGGCTCATGTTGTAGCTCTACTGCACAGCACGGCTACACAGAATTTTTTCTTTTATAATTTTATTTTCATTTTAAATTTGTCTTTGATTAAGTGGACTTCAGCTCCTGAGTGCATGCAGGCTAAGTATTTTTAAAAGCCCTTTGCTCATAATATCCTCTGGATAAATTATAACAAGCACATTTTAAAATTCATTGATGAGCTTGCAGGACAGTATTTAAAACATCTAACAGGAAAAAAAAAAGTGAGCTGAAAGCAAATGAGTAAGAAAAAACCTCTTAACCCTGAATCTTCCTCTCGGGGGCAAAAGGAACGCTTTGGAGATGACCTGGAACCCAGCAAAGCCCTGGAACCACACAAAGTGGCAAAGCTGAAGGTGGGATGTGACATTAGGTCAGGAGCAGGAAGACGACTACATTTTTGTGAAAAAAAACTGGGCAGAAAAAAAATCTACCGGCCAGAAAAGAGATCATTTTAAAGAATCTTTACTTTCTCCCGTATGGTTTCAAATGGAAAACAGACATGCAATAGAGAGGAACGACATATTAAATATCTGGTTTTTAAAACACACACTTATAAATCTCTGGCAAAATTGCATCAGAAAAAAAATGGCATGAATAAGCAACACTAGAAATTTTAAACAGAGAACACAGTTACAGCTAAAGCAGAGATTACAAAATTCAAAGAGAATGCTATGAATAACTATGTCATTAAATCTTGAAGCTCCATTAAATAGTCAGAGGCCTAGTATGAAATAATTGACCAATTCTGACTCAGAAAGAAATAAAAAGCCTGAAGAGTCTTATAATAATTGAATAAATTGAATCGGTAGTTTAAAATCTTCTCACAAGGAAGACACCAGACCCAGACAGGTGAGTTATATACACGTTTCAAAGAATGGAGTATTCCTATATTGTATACATTCTTTTGGGAAAATATAAAAAGGGCTACTTCCCAAATAATTTTATGAAGCCATAGTGACTTAACCCCCAAACCTGACAAGGACAAAATGAGAAAGAAAATTTAAATACAACCTCATTCATGAATATGCATATAAAAATTCTAAACAAAATGTTAGCAAATCCATCAATGAATATTTTTTTAATCTTTACTGAATTGGACTCAAGTTGATTTTATTTACTTGAACTTCTAGAAAAAAGCAACATATCAGTGGTTGCCAGAAGTTGGAGCTAGTGGTAATAAATCAGTTATAATGGGCAAAAAAATATTTTAGGATAAGTGAACTGTTCTAATCTTGACTGTGGTGATGGATACCCTGTATAAATTAAATGGGAGATTATCATATATACATAATTTTTTTAATAAAAAGACACATAAGGAGCTCCTGCTGTAGAGCAGCGGGTTAAAGATCTGGTATTGCCACAGCTGTGGTATAGATTGCAGCGGCAGCTCAAATTCAAACCTGCTCTGCAGACTTTCATATGCTGTGGTGCAGCCAAAAAACAGTAAAAATTAAGAGAGAGATATAAAAGAAAGAGTTAATGGGTTCCCACTGGCCAAATCTGGGAAATAGTAGCAAACTACAATCCACTGAATGAAATAAGAAGCCATTAGACAGCACTGATAATTAATCAATTAATTAATGAGAGACAGAGAAGGGAAAACTCTTATAGTATAATTCTGACTAATAAAAATTGGAGGAAAGATAGAATTTTAAACATATTTTTGCAAACATCATAGTTAAAACTGATCAAGTTGGGAATGAACAAAGGATGTTAAATCTAGGGAGGAAATACGGTGACAAATATGGTCCCACAAAGTACTCCATAATCACAAAAGGAAATTAATAACTGTACAGTAAAGCAACTGTATAAGACCTTAATCGAATGATAAAAATTGTGCAACAAGTTTGGAAAATAGTTCAGCTTTATCTTGCAAATGTGAACATGCCCCAAAGTTGCAAACCCTGTGATCACCAATTCTACTACTAACTATACATGATTCTGGAAAATGTGCACCAAAAGCCACATTCAAGAATTCCATGGCAGCCTTGTTCATTGCAAAAAAACACTGTGTACAACTCAAATCCTGTTGGGCAGGAAATAGATGAATTTGTGATATACTGGAATAATATACAGCAATGGAAATGAACGAATTTTAGTTGCCTATAAAAAATTATAAATCTCGGAGTTCCCGATGTGGCACAGTGGCAGTGAATCTGACTAGTATCCATGAGGCTGCAGGTTCGATCCCTGGCCTCGCTCAGTGGGTCGAGGATCTGGCATTGCCGTGAGCTGCGGTCGCAGATGCAGCTCAGATCCTGCGTTGCTGTGACTGTGGGGTAGATTGGCAGCTGTAGCTCCAATTCAGCCCATAGCCTGGGAACTTCATAAGCCATAGGTGCAGCCCTAAAAGATACATATGTGCGCGCGCGCACGCGCGTGTGTGTGTGTATATATATATATATAATATATATCTCAACTGTAATGTTCAGCAAAAAGTTGTCACATGCAAAATAATATCATTTATAAATATCCAATAATATAAGGTTTAATATGTGTTATACTGTATATGTAGTAAAGCTATAATGAAAAGTAAAGGAATTATAAATACATAGCTCCTAATACTGATTCCCTCTGACAAAGGGAGGAGGATACTGAGGGAAGGAAAACACAAGAGGGCTCAACAGCTTCTGTGATTCAGGAATACTGTATTTCGTAAAACATTCCTGGAGTTCTCATGGTGGCTCAGTGGAAACGAATCTGATTAGTATCCATGAGGACACACGTTTGATCCCTGGCCTTGCTGTTAGCTGTGGTGTAGGTCTCAGATGCGGCTCAGATCTGGTATTGCTGTGGTGGTAGCATAGGTCAGTGGCTATAGCTCCAATTCAACCCCTAGCCTGGGAACCTCCGTATGCCGTGGGTGCAGCCCTAAAAAAAGAGACAAAAAAAATTCCTAAAAACATAGAGACAAAATATTAAGAATGCTTTTCAAGGAGAGAGTTAAAAAATTTGCAGTGAGTAGGAAAAATGTAAATTGAACTGAGGGATAGCATACTGCAGGTAGAATGCATCCCCACCAAATCAGGTATGCGGATGAAGCTGATTATCACACGGTGGAGTTCCTACCCTCCTGGCACTGTCTTCTCTGACAGAGAAATGACAAAGGAAAGGTCTTGACTAACAGGGAAAGGTGACAGCTTAAGCAACAAAAAAAAGGTCAAACCAAGTCTTATTAAAAGTTCCTCTACTTCAGATCAGGGTCTTCTCCCACCTTCAAGCCGGGGGAGAGCCCTGACTATATTCACTTATTCATTCAACAAACACTACTGTGTGTGGAGGCCCAGGGAAGCACAGGGAACAAGAGGTGCAAAGACTGCCTTATTTTGTTCTCCTTTATAAACTCTTCTGCATCTCTTCTATGAGCATCTTGCCATGCCCTGTTTCTGTCCTCAGGGTCTAACCCCACTCCCCTTTTCTTTACACTCTAGGGATGATTTCTGACATTTTACAAGGCCACAAATGCATTCCGGGTATCTCCACTTACATATTTCATGGCTAAGCTACCTGCTGGGGAAATAAAACAATCCTTCCAACAGAAGACCCTTCAATACCAATATAGCAGTGAAAGAGAAACACTTTAAAACTGAGTAAGTGTTATCAGATTTACATACATGTAAAGGTAGCAGAAATGTGTCAACAAGTCTGGACAGAATGTCACATAACTTCATTTATAAATAAAAGAGAAAAACAGTAACAACTTTTTCATCTCCATTACAGACAAGAGGACACACTTCTGTGTGTGACTGTCTCACGTACGCTTTCTGAGGGACTTCCAAGTTCATCTTGGAGGTTGTCTTTACAGTTCCAAAGTTAGAAGGTTCATGATCTTCCTTATTAAACAAAGTAAACATCATCTTACCCTTACATTTGAAACTTGGTCAGTTTACCCTTACACACCACAAGGGTGTTATTTTCTAAGGTGAAATAGTTGATTTTCTTCAACTTTGGCCCACTCCATTCCCTGAGTTCCTTACCCAGTATCACAGGGAATTGCATGGCCAATCCAATGTCTTTGCCCAAAGCAGAAATTAAGACATTATCTTTGCCTTTTGTCTCCCTTCCAGATTCCCTTCCCAAATGATGATTAGAAACTACTGGCCACTCTAGTTCGTAAATATCCATTGGTTCATCTCTTCGCCCTCCCCTCACTTCTCTAATTCAGGCAACTTTCCTCTGGGGTCAGCAGAAGCTCCTTCCCAGGTCTCCCCACTTCCAGCGTGGGCTCGGTGGGGAAAGTGGGATTACAGAAAAGGATTTTGTCAAAAGGAGGCTTTAATAGCAATTTGACTCATGAAGAAAACCGTTCTCAGTGCCCTCCTGACACCTTTTTACCCCAATTTTTAGAAATAAAACTTGCTTTCCCCTTTTCTCATTTTCCAAAATAATTCTTTTAATTCTTACTTTTCTTTTCCATTCAGCAGTCATCCACTCCCAAATATCAATGAGAAGGTAAGAATATCATAGAATAGCAAATAGCAATCAACTATACTTCAATTTAAAAAATTACAATTAAAAAATATATCAAACAGCTACATTCACATTTTATTTGCCCAGGTGCTGTTTGCTGCTTCCTTAGAACTGAAAGGCTTTTTCTCATTCTGCAAAGTCCCTAGAATGGGTGAAGGCAGTGGGTATTCAGCCTGTATTGAACTAATGATGAAAAATAGATGAGGCAGGCTGTTGAATGAGAAATTTGGGGGGATTCATATGTAATATTGGTCCATTTGTGGTATACTTATTGCCAAGAGGGAAGATTTCTTCCTGGAAAATAATTTCTCACAGGCTTGTACATCTGGGAAACATGTGAAAGGGGTTCAGGGGTAGGTTGAGGGAGACTGAACAGTTATGGAGACAAAGGGCTACAGTGCTAGGCAGGCGACTGGGGAAAACCTGAGATGCTGGTGTGGGCAAATGGCTCAAGTTCTGTGATTGTTACTGAGTTCCCTTCTACCTCTGTTAAGTTGATCACTATGGCAGGGATTTTTCTTTGTTGTTGTTGTCTTATTTAATCACTTATGATAGTGGCAGTCCACTTATTTTTCTGAATTCAAGCCATGGTGGGAATTTTCTCAGGCACTCCAAGTAAAGTGGTGGTTTTTTTAAATTGAAACCTTTAAATCTTATGAGAAGAAAACATGTCATATAGCTGTAATCTTTGTGGTGTCATTTGCCCTGCTATTCTGAAAGGCTGTCAGTGTTTCCTTTGCAAATCAGTCCTTTTATAGGTTTATAGCTGTCATTAAATACTCTAGGGATGGAAATATGCCACCTACACAATTTTTGGTTCACCTGCTGCATGGTATAATTAATACAGATACTTTTGCTATTACGTGATCTTATCATAAAAAAAAAAAAATCAAACACAAATACATTTAGCCCAGCACCTGGCACTCTATTCCATTTTATGTAAACAGGAAAGACCAGTTTAAGTGTAGTGAAGTATTGCTCGTCCACAGGAAAGGTGAGCAAGATCCCTCAACCCATTCCAAAGATGTCAGACTTGCAAAACACTATGTGAAAAACACCAGATCTTTCTCTTCAGGATGCCATGCACTGGAACCAAAGCAAAGCTATTTATCATGAACAATTAATATTCTATAAGCATGGGGGATGAAGCGGTTTCATTTTCTCTTCATCAGGCTGAAAGAACGGTCTCATGAATCATAAGTTCTCCTAACGTCCTAGAAAGATCTCAGGACTTCATGTTGCTGTTTGTTATCTAAAATATATATATGCTTCCTTGATGGTCCAGATCTCTGATATGAATGATTTATGATTTTAATGCCTGAAACTATAGCAGGGGCTCTGGAAGAAGATCTATCTAACAGTTTTTATAAATAAACCCTAAACCATTTAGAACTCCAGTTTCCTCATTTGCAAAATATGAATAACAATAAGGCTTTGTCTCTTTAATTTTAAGGTAACATCTGCACATGATAAAGAGGAGGGAAAATCAAATAATATATAAGAATACACAAAAGATGTGTCTGTCTTAGTGATTCCTGCATTTATTGTCTCCCACCCTCCCACTCCAGCTCCACTGCTGTCCTCTGAGTCTTTCCAGAACATATACACAGGCACAGACTATATGCATGTGCATGCATACGTGTGTGAAGATGGATATGCTCATGTGCATATATTCTGTTTATTCCAGAAATATTTACAGAATATTAGTATCAATTAATAATTAAATTATCTCGTGATAATTCCTTTTCTTCTTTATAATGTATTCTCTTCAGCCCTTACATGCTAATAACTCCTGATTTACTTCTTCATAAGTATATGGCTATAATCTTTTATGTGGGATAGGATTACTTTCATGAAATAAATACGTTTCTGGGATATCTCTCAAAAATCAAAAACGTGCTGTGCTTTATGCTCACAAATGACCTTGATGAAGACTGTATAATGACTGTAAAAATGAACACGTGATATCTTCACTGTGACATTCTGATGTAACACCCTTTTTTTTTATCTTTTTTAGGGCCACACCCCCTGAGGTAGTACTTTTGATGAAAGCTGTTTCAGCTGTCAATTTTTAGTTTTTGCATCCCTACATGTGCCCAATTTTTCACACATGTCAATTTAACATATTTTTCCTCTACAAGACTTTTTACTGATTATTTTTGTTAGCCACTATTGTGTCTTTCTAACAACAACCAATTCTCCAGTCCTCTGAACACCACCTCACTGTCCTAAAATTCATTTCAATTCTGATGCTAACTACCTGGAGTTAGCACACATCCCATAGATCAAGAGCTCAGTCCCATCAGACTGGCCCTACTTCAGACACCAGCTGCAAATAGGGTCTCCAGGCCACCCACATCTGCCCAGCTAACTACATTTTCAGAGATTCCCACAACTCCTCCCTCAAAGCTTTATAATTCACTAGAATGACTCACAAAATTCAGGAAAGTACTACACTTCTGAATACATTGTTACTATAAAGGATACAGTTCAGGGACAGCTAAATGGAAGAGATGCATAGGGTGGGGGTAAGGAAGTGGGGAAGGGAGATGCAGAGTTTCCATGTTCTCTTTGGAAACACCACCCTCCCAGCACATTCATGTGTTCACAATCCAGAAGCTCTCTGAAACTCACTCTTCATATTGTTCAAGGGTTTTTACTAAAGCTTCATTATATGCTACATAAGCATGATTGAGGGACTCTTTATCCATTGGAGTATGTGGTCACCTTGCTAAACACGGTTTTAATATGTTGCTAATTGATATTATTCTTTTTCTAGACAGACCACACATCCCATTCAAAGCGTTTTTCCCCTTACTGCCAATATTTATACATATTCATTATTTTCTTATTTGATTTCACTTGCTAAGACTTCCCACACAACACTGAATCCTGACAACAGCAGGATTCCTCATCTTACTTTTGAACCTAATGGGAACACATCTATCATTTCACCATTAAATGTGCTATCAGTTCTGGATTCCTGTTATATTTTTCTTTATGGAATTAACAAAATTTTCTTCGATACAAATATAAGATTTTTTTGTTTTTTTCTTTTTTAAATCATGAATAGGTGCTACATTTTATCAAATTCCTTTTTAGCATCTACTGAAATAATCAGGCTTATTTTTCTTTTCATCTGTGAATACAATGAATTACAATGATATATTTCTTGTGTTAATGTTTCTTGCAATGCTTGACTAAACACTTCTTGGTCTATTAATACATGGTTAATACTTCTATTTTAAATGTTCATATTCACTTCCATAAATAAATGGCATAGAGTTTTCTTTTCTGGGGCTGAACCATCTAAAATATATGAATAAAAGGTTGTAATCTCTTTCAGATGTATAGGTTTATACTAATTGATTTCTCAATTGTAACACTTTTGGAAACACAGAGTCACAGTTTAACATTAAGTCTAGGGTTGCAAACACATCTGTACACAGACCAGGAAAATATCCTACATAAATGAAGCAACCTATGTAAGTGCCTGTGTGTACAATGAACAATTGGCAGGCCTTCTGGCAGAGAAGCTCATGAGCCTTCTAAGGGATCAGCTTTTACTCAAGTTCAGTTACTGCAGATCTGATACTACCAGATCTAACAAAAAATTAATTTTAAAGACTTAGCTCAAATTAAAAAAGAAAAGAAACACTCTCTGGCTCTTATTTTTGACTTTTGAGTTAGACAATAAATCTTAGGATCAGCACACGCATCAGAAAGTCTCACTCATTTCTTTAGCCAATCAGAAGAAAAGAAAAAAAATTTCCTGGGAACTTCCCATCAGTAGACCAGGAAGAACTTTGAAAGAGGCCTGAAACAAGGCAGCCTCCTTTAGAAACTAGAGCATAATTTTAAATGTAAGAAAGCAGAGGTGATTCTGGAAGACAATGAGATCACTGAAAAGAACTTGCTAATCAGATTTTTATGTAGAGTGATAAAAATCTTGAATTGCCTCTAGACCTCGTAACGAGCCAAATAAACCAGGCATGAGAGTGAATCATTATTTTTGGCCTCAGATAAAAATTATAAGGTTAAAACACAAAGTTAGAAAGTAGAAACCAGACATTTTTGGAAAATACACTAAAGCAAATAACTCTACATAAGTCTTCTTTTTTTTCCTTAATGGATTTAATTTCAATTATAGGTGTACATAAATCATCACAAGTCAATTTTACAGATTTTGTATCCCAAACCCCCAGTGCATCCCCCCACCCCCCAGATTGTCTTATTTGAAAAACCAAGATTTTCCAAAGTCTGTGAGTCATTGTCTGTTCTGTAAGAAGGTTCATTGTGTCTTTTTAGTTTCCACATGTAAGCCGTAGCATTGGGTGTTGCTGTCTAATTGTCTGACTGGTTTCACTTCGCATGATAATTTCTAAGTCCATCCATGTTGCTATAAATGTTGGTAATTCGTTCCTTTTAATGGCTGAGTAACATTCCACTGTGTGTATGTACCATATCTTCCCTATCCACTCTTCTGTCGATGGGCATTTAGGTTGTTTCCATGACCTGGCTATTGCATAGAGTGCTGCAATGAACACTGGAGTACATGTGTCTTTTCGAGTCATGGTTTCTGCTGGATAGATGCCCAGGAGTGGGATTACTGGATCAAATGGTAAGTCTATTTTTAGTTTTCTGAGGAATCTCCATACTGTTTTCCACAGTGGCTGCACCAATTTGCACTCCCACCAACAGTGTAATAGGGATCCTTTTTCTCCACACCTTCTCCAGCACTTATTGTTCGTAGACTTTTTGATGATGGCCATTCTGGCTGGTGTAAGGTGGTACCTCACAGTGGTTTTGACTTGCATTTCTCTAATGAGGAGCGATGTTGAACATCTTTTCATGTGTTTATTTGCCATCTGCATGTCTTCTTTGGAGAACTGTCTGCCTAGATCCTCTGACCATTTTTGGATGGGCTTGTTTGTTTCTTTGGTGTTGAGCTGTAGGAGCTGTTTGTAAATTTTGGAGATTAATCCCTTGTCAGTTGAATCATTTGCAAATATTTTCTCCCATTCTGTGGGTTGTCTTTTCGTTTTGTTTAGGGTTTCCTTAGCTGTGCAGAAACTTTGAAGTTTAATTAAGTCCCATTGGTTTATTTCTCTTTTTATTGTCCTTA
>PVHT020004944.1:35600312-35622479 GCA_004024745.2 Catagonus wagneri
GCTGTTTGTAAATTTTGGAGATTAATCCCTTGTCAGTTGAATCATTTGCAAATATTTTCTCCCATTCTGTGGGTTGTCTTTTCGTTTTGTTTAGGGTTTCCTTAGCTGTGCAGAAACTTTGAAGTTTAATTAAGTCCCATTGGTTTATTTCTCTTTTTATTGTCCTTACTCTGACACATGGATCTGAGAAGATGTTGCTGTCATTTATGTCAGAGAGTGTTTGGCCTATGTTTTCCTCTAAGAGTTTTATAGTATCTGGTCTTATATCTAGATCTTTAATCCATTTTGAGTTTATTTTTGTGCATGGTGTTAGGAAGTGTTCTAGTTTCATTTTTTTTACATGTAGCTGTCCAGTTTTCCCAGCACCACTATTGAAGAGGCTGTCTTTTGTCCAATGTATATTCTTGCCTCCTTTATCATAGATTAGTTGACTATAGATGCGTGGATTTAATTCTGGGCTTTCTATCCTGTTCCACTGATCTTTATTTCTGTCTTTGTGCCAGTACCATATGGTTTTGATGACTGTAGCTTTGTAGTAGAGTCTGAAGTCAGGGAGCCTGATTCCTCCAGCCCCATTTTTCTTTTTCAGGATGTCTTTGGCTATTCTGGGTTTTTTGTGTTTCCAGACAAACTTTAAACTATTTTGTTCTAGTTCTTTGAAAAATGTCATTGGTAATTTGATAGGGATTGCATTGAATGTGTAAATTGCCTTGAGTAGTATAGTCATTTTGATAATATTGACTCTTCCAATCCAAGAGCATGGTATGTCTTTCCACCTGTTTAAGTCATCCTTGATTTCTTTCATCAGCGCCTTATAATTTTCAGAGTACAGGTCTTTTGTCTCTTTAGGCAGGTTTATTCCTAAGTATTTGATTCTTTTTGATGCAATGGTAAATGGGATTGCTTCTCTAAGTCTTAGTTGTTGCAAATTCCACATCCCCCATAACAACAACAACGACAACACGACTGCACATAATCTCTTGAGTCCTACCTTCTGCTTTTACTGGCTGCATCTAATATGCAAGTCTTGCTCCCCTTAGGCACGCCTGCTTGGAGGAAGGTCATCACAGGGGGTTGGTACCAAAAACAGTGGTAAAAAAAGATAAGGGAAAGAACTCTAAGGCTCTCAGCATCCACATGTTTACGCTCTCACACTGACACAAACACACAGACATGTCACTCCCAGATCCTTTCCCATTCCTACCAGAATACCAGATGGCTCATATATTCATTTGGGAGCCATTCTGCTCTTCTTTTTGAAGTCTAGAATGTTGTTTTTTTCCCAACCTTCATCATTAATTTGGCAGGGAGTCTTTGGCAGAATCTATGGCCCACTGAGCTTGTTCTGGATGTCTGCTGAATAGCACGCTGAGAAATGCTACAGTAAAACCAGAACCTTTAGTATCACATCAACACTGTCTGATCTGTCTCCACAATGTTGCTGAGAGTCCTAGTCCAGCTACCTCTCAGTTTTCAACTAGTCCAAGCATTTATCATGACCTAACAGTTTCAAGCGTATTAGGGTAAGTGACACTGCAGTAAAAATAGGTCCAAACTGGCACTGTTTCCAAATAACAGAAAGTTCTCATGTATGTGCTAGGACAGGGGGGCTCAGGGTGGTTCAGGTCAGTGGGCATAGGCTATTCCACTCATTCAGGAAACCTAGCTAGGAATGACTGCCATCTGTGACACGTCTTTCAAGGCCAGCAAAAATGGGAAGAGTACGGAAGCACATGCATGGGAGATTTTTATGCCAGGCCTAGATATGACAAATGTCACTTCTGCCCATATTTCATTCACTATAAATATAATTTGGCCACATCAAACTGTAAGGGCAACTGGAAAATTTGTTCTAGCTGAGTGCTGAGAAGGAAAGAAAACAGATTTGGTAAGTAGCTAGAACTCTCGCCACAGATGGGAAGAAATATCATCTAAACCAACTGCCTCTGGGGATCCCAAAGGAAAAAAAAAAGAGACCCTCTCTCTTAGAGTTTTTTTTTTTCCATTTCCTGTTTCATAAACTTTACCTAGTACCCATCTGTTAAATTACCAAACAGTTGTGTTCCAATATAAGCCTCATATTTTTGTATTTGTATATTAGAGCCTTTCTGCACCTAGAACATTTCTGGGAGTTCCAGTCATGGCTTAGCAGTTAACGAACCCAACTAGCATCCATGACGACATGGGTTTGATCCCTGGTCTTGCTCAGTGGGTTAAGGGTCCGGCGTTGCCATGAGCTATGGTGTAGGTCGCAGACGCGGCTCGGATCCCGAGTTGCTGCGTCTGTGGTGTAAACAGGCAGCTACACCTCTGTTTGGACCCCTAGTCTGGGAACCTCCCTATGCCTTGGGTGTGGCCCTAAAAAGACAAAAAGACAGGAAAAAAAAAAAGAACACTTCTGCCTTTCTCCAGCCTCCTACAAGTTACAGCCAAAGCAGAAGGAATGCAGAAGACACCAAACACATGGCCTCTGCCCCAGGACTGTGCGCCGAGTTTCCAGAAAAGAGGTGACTTAAAATCATAAAGACAATAAGAGTAATTTAAAAATAGGGTATTAATATTCTTTCATTTTAAGAACAGGAGAAGCAACACGTGGTCCCTGGGCAGTTCCTGATTCACTGCCTTATGCACACAGTATGAACAGTGTCTTTGAGATAAAGAGGAGAAATGGCTTTGAAGGTTGGTTACATTTTAATCAGAAAATCAATTTATTAATTTTATAACAAGTGATTTTAGCTCTTAAAAAAACCTCATGCCTAGAGAGCTTGGCAGTCTGCCGGCTTTTTTTTTTTTTTTTGTGCGTTCTCTGGGTTTCTCTTCTTGCATACTGGATGAATAAAAAACTCTAAAAACCTCATTAAATTGTGTTTCATTTTCCCTTCTGTCTTCCTTCATAAAATAATGAAATCAAAGGTGAGAATTACTGTCGTTAGAGAAAAGCCCTTGATGAGTGCAAGGAAATGTGACTAACAACTCCTTAATCAAAGCGTTACACGATCCATCTGTAGCTGTAAAAGAGCTTTCTTCAAGTTTTGCTATATTGAAATGCAGTATGAAACTCTGCATTAAACCACAAATTCTCCAAATTCAATAAAAGGAAATGTAAAAAGATATTTTCTTCAAATGCCTCCAGCTGGCCATATGCCCTAATCACATACAGGCCTCAAAATTGTTTTCTACTGACAATAATAGGATCTATAAAGAGTATTGCTGTGGAGTGATTTGAGAGCACAGGGAGCAGCATGACCCTCACCTTCGCTGAGCCGCGCTCCGCCTGGATGGGAATACAGAAACAGAGACGAAGGCCGAGCCCCACGTGCAGTCGGCTCTAAGCTGTGCGGGCAGGTTGCTCAAATCTCTCCGAGGGGCAGAGGACAGCTGATTAGCTGCTGACCTTCTGCCCGCAGAGGGCAACCTCACAGGGCTCAGATGGCAGTGCAATTATTACAATAATTCAGCAAAGTGGGATTTTTAAAAAGAGGTTGGTAGAACTGCTGCTCGGAGTCCCCGGCCTTTATGGGGCTGATACACACAATGTGGGCCGTGTCTGTGGGAGGTGAACACAGGGCAGCCTGAACTGGAGGAAAACAGGCAGTGGGAACAGGGAGCACAAGCAGGCTCCCCAAGTCAGGCACAAGGTGGGTCTAGACTCCTGCCTGGCTGAAGAAAGTGCCCCAGAGCAGGCTAGCCCCATGTGGTCCAGACTGAATGGACCTTGAGGGCTATGTTAGCACTTACAAGAGGCAGCCAGTAAGGTAGGGAGAACATGGACCATGGAATGTTGAGATCCAGGTTCATAACAAAGATGTACCTCTTCTACATCCCACCTCCCTGGCATGTTGGAAAAATCACCTCTTGAGCCCTGGTTCCTTCAGCAGTGAAGGGAGAATTACAACATGTACTGTAATTCATGTGGACTGAGATGTCTTTGAAAGGGCTTCAGAAACAGTCAAGTATACAGTATCAAATATATACAGTATCAAATGATATTTAAGAATACCAAAGAAATTCTGAACAGAGATCCTGACATGAGGGCCCTATTTCTTAAAGGAGAATTGACATTCATCAGGCAATCTGAGGAAAATCAGCAAGCAGACAAAACGTGCTTTATTAATTTAACGTGCTAAATTAATTTATTAATTTAATTTAAGGACCAAGTTTGAAAATCATAGAGATCAAAGTTATATTAGAAAATTCCATTGACTAACATTTACATTTGTAGTCACCCCTTTATCTTCCACATCCTTCCTCATTCTTGATTTTTCTCTTACCCTGGAATCTGCTTGTTTCAGGCTTTTGTGTCTCCTAAAAAATTTTGTCATAAGCAAAATTTGTGTGACCTTTTGTCATTTGCCGGCTTTCCCTCTGTCTAGTCTATGCTCATCTTCTGTGATCAAATTCCTAAACAAATGCACAGCTCAGCTCTGGTTTTACTTGGACTTAAAGATACCATTTCCTTCACAGGAGAAAAATTTAGCTAATCCAAGAAAAGACCTCGATCTCACCATGGATTAGCTTTCTGAGTACTCAGGGCTGTCACAGCATTTGGTCTGCCAAAGGCAAGGAAGAGAGAACACAAGGGCCAATTATCCCCGTCACAGAAGATAAATGCCCTTTCCCTACCTCTCTCCTGTCAGAAGTAAGATAAATCAGTCACTTCTCCCATAAGTATCCCCAAGTAGAAGGTTCCTGTTTTGGTACCATGGAGAACCAGATTTGTGAGTTGGGAGGCAGTGTGTCCCAGAAAACACATGCTGGTTTGGTAACCCATCGGTAACGGGCCTCCTGACAGAGGTGCTGAGAGAAGCAAGAGAAATGATCTGTGGAAGGGATGCTTGATAGCTCTGGTCTGAATAGATGGCTCTGAAATAAGGGTCCAGGATTGGTTTGAATTTTGACCTGCTATTTAATAACTCTGAGGTCTGGGCTGGTCACTTAACTTTTCCGAGGGTCAGAGTTAATTCACCAAACTTATCCTAAGCAAGACCTGTATTTTCTCCTGGGAACACAGCTGTGAATTAACTGGACCTATCTCTGCACCAACAGAGATATGACCTAGAGTTAGGCATCTACAAAAACACAAGGAAAATGCCTGACCGTAAGATTCTTTTCAATGAAATAGGATAAGTAGAGCATGTAGCACATAGTAGGCACTCAATATACATTAGAGTCACCGTGTCAGATTTCTAGAAATGTACATGTATAACAACTGAATCAATTTCAGTGGGATCTTAACTGAAAGCTTAGCTTGCTCTCCTTGGGGAGGACTCTTGTGTTTAAGGGGATCGTGGACCCTCAATCACAGAAAACAAAACATGAAAACTATATCTGAACTGAGCATATTCAAGTTTGTAAATAGGCAGCAGCTAAATTTTTCAAAAGGCTAATTTTTTCATCATTCATGGAAGCATGAATCCTTTTGAAATCTGACAAGTACTTTGGGTTTTTCAATAAGAAGAAACTAAGAAAGTTCAAAGCCATTATATTCTAGCAGCTAAGCTAGGCAGCAATGACTACACAATAGCATTTTAGAAATGGCCCCACAGAAGTTGCTCAGTAATAGCTTTGGTGGGTTAGACCCTCTCAGCTAAAAGCCAGGCCTGCCCCAGCAAAAATGAAGAAGGAAATTGAGGCAATTTTCCAAGTAATTTAGGGGAAAAGCACTTTCACTGCCATTCTCTTGAGGAACAGTGATTGGCTCAAGTCTCTGTCCTGGCAATGGAGACCAGACCATTGTAGAACCAAAGCAGAGTCAGTAATCCAGGAAATGTGGAGTGATGGCTGTGAGAAGAAGGGACTCAGGAGGAAAGCACAGTCTTGTTGAGCATTAAGTCTGGATGGTTGCTCTGCCCACCACATTGATTTGTTTGCCTTTCAGTTCTAAGTGTCCAACTCAGCACTCCAGTTTTGCTGATAGAACATGTTCAAGTATATTAATTCATATGGAATTTTTCAAGTATGGAATTCATATGGAATTTTTCTGGCAGTTATTCTCTTCATTGTAAATGCAGCAGAGTGATTACTTCTGAACCCGAGAGCAGTGAGCTTTCGAAGTCAGAGAGGTGGGCAAACAATTGCACAGCAATCACAGTCAGAACTTGACAGGAAAAGAGCTTCCTTCCTGGGCTACCAACCAAAATTACATCAAATGATTTTAAAGGAAACTAAGAACTTGTTTTCACTACTTCTCCCTCTTTGCATCTCTCCCTGGCAGGATGTTTACTGACTGTTCAGTCTAAGCAATTGCACCAATTCATTAAAAATAAATCTTACTTAGTGACTGCTTCATCCTCCCCAATTCCAGCCTCTAGGAATATATTTGTCAAGTTGAGCTTTGGCAGGAAAGGAAGCTTCAGGATCTAGTGCCACCACCTTGGCCCTGCCTTTTCTGGGCTATACATACTCAGTTACTTCAGAGACGCACAATGAGCTATTATACCTTAACCAAGAAGGAACATATTGTATGGGGGGAAAGCAAGACTTGAGAGATAAAAGCATTCTAAGACATGACTGCATCATTTACTGTGTGATTTTTGATAAATTACCCCCCCCTCTAAACTTGGTTCTTCCGCTATGCAATGGATACTGGTGGGTATTGATTTGTTAACATAAGTAAAGCCCTAACACAGGGCTTGGATAAAAACAAGTACGTACTAAATATATTTTCCTCATATCTAGTAACTATGTCTCTCTCTCTTTACTCTTTTCTGGGGACCAGAACCCAATGTGCAAATTCGAAACTCATGTTGAAGGAGAATCTGTTACAAGGCAGCTCTAATCCTGACTTCTTCCTAATCGTATTAAAATACTAAAGTTGATTTATTTTAGCAGGTACACTCTTGAAAGAGATGAAGTAGACCAAAGAATACAGACTGAAGCTCCAGATGCTATATTAGATGCAGTTTCCTTTAGTTCCTACTCACCTCCGCTTCACTTCCAAATAGTTCAACAGCATTGAAGCAGAAGTCTGAAACAGCTGTCACAACAGTAGTTTCTCAACTTAATTTTAGATGCCCCAGATGAGTCACCATTAAGCAACAGGAATAATGTAGTGCCCTGGGATGACATGTTTTGCTTATTTATTTTGCTTATTATGTTCACTATAAAATAAATTTATGCATATGAAGAAATGAAAACAACACAGAAAAGTGTGAAGTAGAAAGTGAACACTTTCTATAACCCCATGTCCTTCCCTTTCTCCCCAAACTTCAGACCCCACATGCATACTCAGAAGACTGGCCTATGGGTGGATCAAGTGACGTTGAATTGAACCAATTACATTCCTCTGAAAGACATATGAATGGAAAATACCTTCCTAATTCCTAAATTTCTTTTCAGTTGTTTTTAGGGATTACCTCCAAAACTAATAGCAGTAACTTTTTCAACCAACAGGATATTTCTCAATTCACTGAAACAACAAACCGAACAGGCTCCATGCCCTTTATAGATGCCCAGAACATAACAGGTATCAGAAGAAACTACTTCAATTCTGTATTTATTATACACGCAATGCATACAAAGAAATTTCTGCAATAGTCTTTTTATGGATTTTCATGTCTCTCTTTCCCCACTTGACCACCCCAGTCGATTCCATCCTACTCATGAACTATTTCCCCAAAGCAAAATTGTAAAGATGAAAAAGTTTCTGCTGAAAAGCTACCACTGGTTTGAGTGATCATTGGTTTTGTGAGTGATGGGGATCACTCACAAAGAAAAGTCCAAATGCTTTTCATTCAGGGCTCTCCTTAGCCTGATCTGGGGTACATTTCCAAGTTTCTTCCCCTGATCACCTCCAAGCCAAGAAGAAACTGAATTGCTTCTACAGCCTTATCCCAGCATTCCTGATTCCATGTATGAACTACGGCAACTTATCACCAGTTTTTCTATACTGAGGTGTCATATTTATCTAGAGCAGAAATAAAAATGTTTTTCAAAATAACAATGAAAACAAAATGCCTGTGGCCACCCTGCTGTGCATCCTGGCATGAACATGATGATGTCAGTGCTGTTGGCAGCACAATGTCCATATTCAAAGAAGACAGTCCTACCAAAGCATCTGAGCTGACTAAGATTTAGGAAACACTGTCTTATCAAGGCTTTGTGCTACTGAGATAGGCACCAGTAGTCCTTGAAGAGAAACCTCTCATTTGGTAAAGTACTTAATGGGCTTGTGTATACCTAAAGTCACTTGAAATTTAGTTTAGGATATGGGCTACAGACAACTGTTCAATATAACGGCCTGGGAACCTATTGTGGTCTTCTGAGAGAAAGCCAAGGCACAGCACAAAGAGGACCTTCGTGAGATAACCAGTTGCTGGAGTGGAAATATTCTCCATGAGAAAGACCTGGTCACAGAGCAGGGCTGCAGAATTTTTAATTACACGGCTTTCTTAATAACACATCGTTATGTTATTTCCAGGACTGCATGTGAAGTCATGCCCCTCTACCTTCCTAGCATTTTTGCAAAGTTTATTTAACCCTCAGTCTTGTGTCTGTGGAGATTTGCGGAGGAGAGAAGGATAAGGGGACGCGGTGCTTAGAAAGTCAGCACGGTGTGGAAAGGAAAGAACATCCCAGAGATGAGGGGTTCACAGGGATCTCAGATTCAGCAACAGTTGAGACACAAAGCCAGGGTGGTGAGAAGGAAATTAAGACCTTGTGAAATCCTGTGGCTCCCTCCGGTTATGGACATAAACTAGTTTGAGTTCAATCTTACAGGATACAGTAACCCAAGAAAGCTAAGGGACTTAGGTAATATATGAAAGCAAAATATCCATTTATCAAAGTCCAAATGAAATGCCATAGTACCAACCAAGCTAGCAAAAATTAAGAGAAGATGGAAGAAAACAGGATAGCAGAACTGGAGGAACTGCATAGGTGGAAGGAGAAGCGGTGAGTGTAGACAGCAGTTTTCAGTCCTCTGATACTGCAGACTCATGAAGCAATGGCACGCTGCCAATCACTTCCCTCACAATCCCTGCCCTTAGCTTAAATCCATTGCTTCTGTATCCCCACACATTAGAAAACTCCCTAGCAGAGATGGTTCTCACTAAAAGGGAGAGGGCTTGGGAGAGGAAAGAAGTACAGAGGGGTAAAAAGACTCCTACTGAGGTTGCCCAAATGTATTTCTTCAGTGTTCTGCTGTTTCAAGTAATGCTCAAAAGGTCCATCCACATTTGTTAAAAGAACTTGTGAAATATCAGGCTTTATAATAATGATATTCCATCCATGCTTTCTTTTATATAAAAAGGATATTAAATATGTATTAGATACAGGTGACTCAAAAGTCTTAGCAGTGATTATTCTGTGAAGAGTACAGATCCCTTTTTTCTATTCAAAATGGAATTTTAGCATATATTTGGAGTTCTTTCAATTTACAGTACTGAAAATTTTCCTAAGTAATTCTCCATTAATTTGTCATAGAATATACGTTAGAGCAGAAATTTCATTTGACTCTGTTTGTGTTTGTTTATAACACAGCAATAGGATGAGGGAGAGTAACAGAAACCCCAGAATCACTAAGTTAGAAGGGACCATAGAGGTTGCCTGGTATAAACCTTTTGTTTTGCAGATGAGGAAAGGAAATCAAGGCCCACCTGCAGGGACTTAGATTTTACTATTCTCAATCTATTATTGTTACTATTCTCTATCTATTAATCTTTACTAATCCAACATTGGATTTAACTAAAAGCAACAGTCTCTTAAATGGAAGCTATGCATTCAGAACCTACTTAGCACTAATCCGTTGTGATTCTTAATGATGATGAGATTGATTTCATGATTAGCCCATTTCTTCACCCCTCCTTGTATTCACACCTTTTGCCATGCGACTTTTAAGAGTCTCCCTCCAAAAAAGGTGGGATATATTTCCCTGTCCCTTGGTTTTGAGTTTAGCTGAGTGACCCGATTTGTCCAATAGGAGCCAGATCTGATCCTGGATTTTAAAGGGGCCTGTGGGTTTCTGCTTGCTGTCTTGAACCACACCCATCACAATGAGAAGAATCTTTTTTCTTTTTCTTTTTTTTCTTGTTTTTTTGGTGGGTTTGTTTGTTTGTTTGTTTGTTTGCTTTTCAGGGCCACACCTGTGGCATACAGAAGTTCCCAGGCTAAGGGTCGGATCAGAGCTGCAGCTGCCAGTCTAAGCCACACCAATAGCAACACCAGATCTGAGTCATGTCTGCAACCTACACCACAGCTCATAGCCACACCGGATCCCCAACCCACTGAGCGAGGCCAGGGAATGATCCTGCATCCTCATGGATTCTAGCTAGGTTCACAACCCACTGAGCTACAACGGGAACACCGAAAGGAACATTTCTTAACTAGTGTTTTAGGAAGGATAAGAAATACATCCCACCCCAGCCCACAGAGGTACGATAAGAAACAGAGCCATCCAGCCAGGCCCAGCCTGGGCCAGCCACCTTCTGCCAACCTGCAGATGCATTGCATGGTTTGCTATTGTAGTGAGCAACAGCAAAGCATACAATGATGAAACATTCATTATCTTTGAACTCATTTTTTAAAAGTTATTTTTCATAAACTTTAAGGTTCAAGTCACTTATTTTCATGTTGTTATATACATTCTAGGCTGAATTTTATCCCAAGTCAGTTAGAGTATGCCATGCTGTGCAATTTACTTGCTCAAAAGAAATGTTCTAGAAGCTCTGGGTTTCCAAAAACAAATTAAAGTTCTTACTTTACTATGATCCTTTGCAGATTAGCTCCCCACTGTTTTCTATATGTTGCCTAGCTTAAGCTCAAATACTGTACTGTGTGTGTGTGTGTGTGTGTGTGTGTGTGTGTGCAAAACATGGGCTTTGGAGTTATGAACATGGATTCAAATCTTGGGTCTGTCCACTTATTTGCTATTTGACCTCATGTTCCTTTACCCTAGTCTCTAAGTCAATTTATGTGTCTATATAATGGATCCAATTATACCTAAATCAGCGGGTTAATACAAAGATTCAGTCACATGGTACATGGAAAGGATCTGCCACAGTGTTCAGTTTCTGGCAGGCTTGTGGGGAGGAAGGGAACATCTGATCTGCTCTCCTTTTCTTTCATTTTTACTTCCACCAAATAATCTTAATGGCCAAAACCTCAACTCTCCACCTAGAAGAAGGTAAAGCACAGCATCTCCAGCACCCACGCTTCTCACAAAGGAAGCGAAAACAATGAATTTTGTTAGAAATTGCCATCCGCTGAACCATTTTTTGGTGGTCATGCTGGTGATGCCAAAAACCAGAGCAGATTCCACACTTCCTTTCTTTACTCTTAGCACTGCGTCAAACATGAATTACCTCTTCATTTGAGGTTACTGCACCACTTTATTTTCTGTCTCCAAGTGGATGTTGACAGCAATCTTGAGTTCCTCATTCATCTAGCTGGTTGAGTATGGTTTTGAGTATGTACTTCAGGCCCAGTGAGATCTCTGTGGGTATTAGTGTTGAGATTCAGAATAGAGAGCATGAAGCCCGTTTTCAGCCTTGACTCTGAGACATGATGTTCAACCCAGCTTCCTATTCCAACAATCTCTTTTATGATGCTCCATCAGTTTGGTACCCAAAGGAGAGGAAGTGTTCCCTTTGTCTTTGCATCTTTCTAAATTCAGTCTGTTCTTCAAAAGCTAGTTGTAATCTTGGTCTGTGATCCCGCACAGTGAAAAGAATCCCCACTGCCTTTAAACTGCAATAAACCTGATCTATCTATACAACTCATATGGCTTTTGTATAATTAGCTACTTTTTATGTATTTACATAAAATCGCCTCTTTCAGTTTATTCAGTCTTTGTATTACTCTAATTCTGTTTACTTTCAAGGCTAACATGAGGCCTCACCAGGTAGATGTTCAACAAATATTTGCCTTATATGTAAATGATCTATTCTTGTGTATTCATGTCTTTTGTCCCATCCAAAAGCAGGCTATGTGGAAGACCCTTGACTTTGGGGATTTTACATTTTGACCAATAATATTGGTTTGTGGTTTTAGCAAATATTAGAACTAAAATTGCTCACCTATTGAACAGCTTCTTATATTTCCCGCTGCCTTTCCTCTTTGCATACTTCTCTTTCCCCTTTCAAGCACCCCCTCTCCCACATCCCATCACCACCATGCAGAAATATAATCCTCAGAACTTGGGCTAAAACGGTTTTCTGATCTCACCTCTCTTTCTTCATCTTCCCTAACTTGTCTTGTCTTTAAGGCAGCTTTCTTTAACTGTTTATTCAATTCCTTTGAGCCTATGGATTGACTCTCCAGACTCTATTTGCTTTTTTTCTTCTACTACACCTTCCTTACATTGAAAATAGTCGGGGCTCTGATTTTTGTTTACACAACAATGGAAAAGTTGCTAGCTCCTAACATTTTACAAACAATTAATAGAAAAACAGTCCCTGTAGACTGGGAGCCTAGTGAATGTAATGCTAGATGAATGTTGACTAGCTAGGATTTTGAATTGCATAGGGTTAAAACAGGCGGTGCTTCTTTTGGGGAAAAAAAAAAAAGTCATGGAAATCGGAACACCAAACTTAAGCACTTGCCAAATCAAGGGTCTCAGGAATTTGAAATGTCTTCCTCCTGACTCTGTCAAAAGGCTCATATTGACACAAGCACCAAAAAATAAAAATTTCTGTCAAATGTAGTACTTGATCTTGTACACTAGCTTGTGCTTGACCTGAAGTCATCAGTGGAGCACAGTACTGTAAATGGAGGACAGAGAGAGTGACTGTTTAGCCAAAACCTGAAGCAAAGGCTGTGTTTGGAAAATAGAGGATGGAAAAAATACATCACCATGGCAACAAATTACTTTTATACTCACATAAAGCAGAAATAGATCTCTCTCCCTTTCTCTTCCTCTGTGAGAAGCACATATTTTAAAGTACACAGAAGATTAAAGGTGATGTGCAGAAACAGCTGCATGAATATATTTTCATTTTTCTTCTATTGGTTTATACTAATGTCAGTATAAATCTGAAAGGCAGAAGTAATTTTGAACTGGGAAGTATCTCAGTTCCAGAGAGCAGGAGCAGCTTAAAAGAGAAATGTATAATTCTGTCAAAAACTCTATTTTGACTGTAATATAATGATGGCAGAATTGAACTTATCAAAACAAAATGTTCTTGGCATCAGTCACCAAGGAAAATATCATTTCTCCATGTATTTTTTTCCTTCTATTTAAAAAGTCCAAAAATGTTTTACTCTTCCTTTTGGCTAACAAAGGAGAATTCTTCAGTTTAACTTACATGAAAGGTAAATGAAACTTTCAGGAGTCCTTATGAAACTGTGTACCAGACCCTAAATCTTTGTGTTTTGAAGTAAAAGGTCTTTCCTTTAGCCTCCCAGGCCTCCCATCAGTCTCAAAAGCCTGATTCAAGAGTCAGTGATTAGGAAATACTATTACAGCTAAAAACTAGTTAAAACAGTCTCCGTTATGTTATGTCCTGCCTTGGCTCACTAACTTATTACTAATGTTTACTTTCTAGTTAGAATTATATTGCACCTAGTATCTGGCTTTCCACAAATGATCTCTTCTTTGCTTAACTGCTTTCTTTTACTAATAGTTACTTTCCAGTTAGAGCTATATTACACCTAGTGTTTTCTTTTGTAATTGAAACTCTCCCTAATACCACTTCCCTGTAAGCAATCTTCTTTCCAGAGAAAAGATAAGGGACAATAACTCTGAAGACAACCAGAAACCATCACCAGACCCACTGACGCTGGATTTGATGACTCTGAAATGATCTATGGATGAAGAATGATACAGACACTTTAATCAATAACCCTGTCTTCCAAGCTAAACCTATAAAACCCCTTGCTATTCCCTCTCAGGACAGGACACAGTTTTGAGGCATTAGCCTGCTGTGTCTTCCTTTGTCTGGCAGAGCAATAACGCTGTTTTTACTCTTCTTCAAAACTCTGTCTCCGAGACTTAACTGGGGCCAGTGTACAGAGGCCCCATTTTCGGTTACACTTAGTTCTTTCTTTAATGTTCAAAAGATGCTGATCCATGTGGGAAATGCTGTAGAACACTGGTGTGGGGACTTGGGAGAAACGAGGAGAGACCTTTCCAGTCTCTCCAGCAGAGTTCTTGAGAGAAGAACCCAGTAAGACTCCCAGACACCACCACTCACCTCCCAGGTCAGAGTTCTACCAGCTTACGTGGGTACAACTGACGTGTCCTATGAGACCTGAAACTTGAGTAATAAAAGGTAGATATGCTGGCTTGATAAACTTTCTGTCACTAGTTTTAGTTCCCTTGGAAGATTATTTGCTACACTTAACAATAATCTTTATTTCCTTAGGGAAATCTAAAGAAGATCTCATAAGATTCTTTCCCAAAGCCAGCAAACTATTTGATGGACCATATGAAACTACCTTTTTATGTAAATCAAAAATAGCCAAATATAAGCAACTGCATAGACTTTGACCCAGAAGATACTTTATTTGTTCTAATGGTCAGAGGACTTTCCTTTAAAGCACTTAAGCTATTGATAATTTTCTTCAAATTCATCACAACTTTTTAATTTTTTTTTTTTTTTTGCTTTCTTAGCTAAGAGGTGAAGGGCCTTCACACTTAGCGACAGTGGGTTTATTTCTACAGCTCCAACTCAGTATCCCCAAACCTGAACTCATCACTACCACCCACAAGCTAGCGAGCCTACTTCTCAGTTCTAGCAACAGGCTCTCCCACATACCCTATCAGAAATCTAGAAGGACTTCTCAGCACCTTTCTCCTTTAGGTCTAAGTACTTCTAGGCACTGAGTTTCGTCAATTGCAATCTTTCTTCCTCAAACTCAGAGATGCTTACTGATCCCCGCTATAGTTCAGGATCTTACCACAAGGGCATTTGTGCAATAGTCACATAAATAGCAGCCCTATTTACATCTCCTCATTCAAATTCAAATTCCACTGTTGCCAAAATAGCTTTTCCAACATTAACATCTAAAATATCCCTTTCCTTGTAAAAAACCTCATAGCTCCCACTTCCTAGTGATAAACTCCAAATCCTGCAATTTAAGAGTGCAGCCACCTTGAACTACCATGTCCTTATATGCTTGTTTTCATTTGCTAATCTTGCTACTGTTCCTGGAATAGCCAACCCCCTCCACCCCTTGTTGTCCAGCTTGGAAACCCCTAATTAACATTTAGGGCCAAACTGAGAGACTGGGGAAAACTCCTTCATCTATTCTCTTTAATGCCCCAATTTCCAGGAAAAAGAACCTTTCTCTTCTGCCTGAGCACTCAGTCCATACCTAACCGTACATGGAAAACTCCTTCATCTATTCTCTTTAATGCCCCAATTTCCAGGAAAAAGAATCCTTCTCTTCTGCCTGAGCACTCAGTCCATACCTAACCATACATCATAAATAGTATGGTTATTTGTGTTAAGTAACTCCACCCTGGTCCACAGATAGTGCATTTCTTGAGTACACATAATTTGATTCAACTAGGTTTTACAAAAATCCAGCCCAGGCCTTCACCCCGTTACTTAACTGAAATGTACCAAACGAATCACTGCATGTATTCCAAATGCTCTAATCACTGGGAAATAAGAATTTAGTTTAGGAGTTCCCATCATGGTGCAGCGGAAACAAATCTAACTAGGAACCATGAGGTTGCAGGTTCAATCCCTGGCCTAGTTCAGTGGGTTAAAGATCTGGCGTTGCCGCGAGCTATGGTGTAGGTCGCAGATGTGGCTCAGATCTGGCATGGCTGTGGCTGTGTTGTAGGCCCGTGGCTGCAGCTCCTATTAGACCCCCTGGCCTAGTAATCTCCATATGCCTCGGGTGTGGCCCTGAAAAGCCCCCCAAAACAACAACAACAACAAAGAATTTAGTTTACTTATGAGTTCAGTTGGGATTTAGGAATATGGTCTTTCATTTATGATTTCCAAGGACATTAGTTCTTCCTTTTAATAATAAGTTTTACTAGACTAGACTTCACTCTCAAACACCTATTGTTATTGTTGTGTTTGGTTATGTTTTTGTTTTCTTATTTTCAACTGTGAGCAAGAATCCTTGGAAGTCACGCGCACCCAAACTGCCTCTGAAGATCTCATATGTCTACACCCACTTTTATATCACTGCCGTAATCTTTCCTTAAACAGCTTTCCTAGGGTATCATAGAAGACACTATTGATTAGATGTTCCCGTCCACGTCCTATTGACCAATTTCTGAGTTCACTTTGCTGGACTGGACAGTATCTCACATACCAATGACTGACTGCCCAGTCCAAGTGCCCACATTCTCTGTTTCTCTGCTGGTGGCTTTTCCCAGCTCTGTGGGGAGTCTGAACACATACCAGGACCAAAGTGGTTGCACAGTGCTATACATTTAATTCCCCCAGGGCACTTTCAAACAATAGATAGGACTGGGAGGATAAATACCTTAGCTTCCTAGTCTGTAGAGGGACAACTATGAGAAGAGTTCTAACCTCTTCCTCAGGGTTCCCCAATGGAATTATGCCTCAGGTAACACAACTTTTAGTGGCTTTCTTTCCTTCTCAATTTCTCTTTCCCTTCTCAGTTTTTCATTTCCTTTCCTGTGCTTACTTTGGCCACTTCCCAAATAAATGACCCATACCAAGTCTTTGTCTTAGAGTTGCTTTTTGGGAAACTAAAATTACGGTGGGGAATATTTTCAGAACACGATGCCTAGACAGTTCAGAACATCAACAAAACCAGGAAGTGCAATAATAAAGCCACAAAACTTAAGAGCAAATAGAGCCATAATTATCATATTGTCTTGCTTATTCCCTCTCCCTCTTTTCCTCTGATCCCATTGGCTATCCTTCTACATACCTGTACAATTCTTTATTCCCTTAGCACTTGGCTTAAGTGAAATGGTGTTAAATTTTTCCAAATTAAGTGTGCAGTCAAAAGAAAAATGCATACGACATCATAGAAGCACAAAACAAAGTACTTGACAAAGGTACTTTATGAGTTTGCTAGAGGTGCTACAACAGAGTACCCCCCACTATGTGTCTTAAACAAGAGAAATGTGTTATCTCAGAGTTCTAGAGGCTGGAATTCTGAGATGAAGGTGTCAGCAGGGATGGTTTCTTCTGAAGGCTATAAGGGAAAACCTGTTCCAGACTACTCATTTTGGCTTGTAGATAGCACTCTTCTCCCTGTCTATTCACAATGTAACCTCATTTTAACTTGATAACTTTCTAATGACCCTATCTCAAAATCAGTCACACTATGAGCTGACTGGGAGTTAGGATTCCTACCTATCTTTCTGAGCGGACACAATTCAGTCATAATGGTTCAGGACATAGATACCTTGTGAAATTGAAGTAGGAGGCTGCCTCTGCTTTTCATATACAAATATAGACATTAAAAGCCAAATTTCCTTTTTATTTCAGCCCAATCCAGTTAACTAAAGGGCTAATCCTGCACCTGAGGTAAAGATCAAAGCAGTTTGTTGCTGCTATCAGATTTGAGAGCTGTAAATTTTAGTCTTTTTGCAGCATATTCCTAGAAATGTTTGAATTCTTATGACTTGAACATTATTTCTCATGTCAGTAAAATATAGTTCTAATTAATGCATACTATTAAATACAATATCCTCCTTTGATAAACATGTTTGCATACCACTGTAAAGCTGTATAAGGACTGAATGGAAATCCTTACATATATAGCTTATTTTTGCACATTTGTAAATTTTTTTCTGAGACACTCAGAATTAACATCATTGAGTATGTCATTCAGAAAGCCCACAGATTTCTTTCCAAAAAAGCTACACCAGTTTTTTCGTCTAAGAGCAATGTATGAGCGAACTGTTGCTCCACATTCTCATTAACACTAAATATTATCAGTTTCTTTGCCTAAGTTTTGCAAACTTGATAAAAAAATTAGTATCTTACCTCTATTTAAATTTGCATTCCTATAATTAAAGGGAGGAGAATGAGACTATTTAATTTATTTATTGTCTCTTTCTATTCCTCCTGTAGGCTACCTGGTTATAACATTTGCTGATTTTATAATAAGTCTTTGGACATTTTATTATTTATTTGTAAGAGCTTATTAGATATATGTTTGTGAATTAACTTTTAGTTTGTTTTTCATTTACATTAAACTATTTATGGAATATATTTTTATTTTTTTATTTTTTGTATGAGTTAGGAATCAATTTTTCCCCCAACTGGAGAGTTAACTGTCCCCAATGAAAAACATGTAAATTTATGTCAAAATCATCTATCTTTTCCATTGATTTTCTCTTTCTACACAAATCAAACTACATATATCAATTATTAATGCTTCAAAATGTTTTTTGATATCTGGGAGAAAAAATCTTTACTATTTGTCCTTATCTGTTTAAATTTTGTCTGTTTTCTCATGGATTCTCTTTTAAACAAACAGAATCAGCTTATCGAATTCCATTTGTGTTTTGACTAGAATTGTTTTCTATGTATAGATTAATTTGTTCAAAAGGCAATTCTCTCCCTATTGAACTTTCTTCTCAAAAACCAACTGACCATAAAGTGTTGATTTATTTCTGTAGTCTGTTATCATACTTTCTTGGTAACTGTAGCTTTATATTAGTCTTGAAATCTGATATCATAAGACTTCCAACTTTGTACTTCTTTTTCAAGAATGCTTTAATTCTCCTAGGTCATTTGTATTTCCGTGTAAATTTTAGAGATGCTTTTTAGTTGCTTCAAAAAGTCTTATTAGGATTTTGATTGAGAGTGCACTGCATCTATCAATCAGTATGGAGAGAACTGACATCTCAATAATATTAAGTCCTCCAATCCACAAATGTTCCTCCATTAATTTTAGTCTCCTTCAATTACTCTCAGTAATGTTTTGTAGTTTGCAATGTAGAAATGTTGCAGTTGTTAAATTTATTGATTTTTTTCCTCTAACAGACCTGAATATTTTTATACTACTATAAATGACGCTTTTAAATTTTATTTCCATCTTTTTGGTGAATCGTTTATAGGAACCCAATTTTTTTTTTTTTTATTAAGGGCCGCACTTGCAACATATGTTAAGTTTCCAGGCTAGGGGTCAAATCAGAACTGCAGCTGCTGGCCTAGCCACAGCCACAGCAATGCCACCTCTGTGACCTACACCACCGCTCACTCACTGAGCAAGGCCAGGGATCAAACCCACATCCTCATGAATACTAGTCATATTCGTTTCTGCTGAACC
The DNA here is from genome assembly GCA_004024745.2 of Catagonus wagneri. Lineage (NCBI taxonomy): Eukaryota > Metazoa > Chordata > Mammalia > Artiodactyla > Tayassuidae > Catagonus > Catagonus wagneri. The sequence continues at coordinate 35,619,471 of PVHT020004944.1, forward strand.
ACAATGGGAACTCCCAACTGATTTTTTTATATTATATACCTTATAAATCCTATAATATTGCTGGAGTCACTTACCAGCCTTAATATCACTTTTGCAGGTCTCAGGATTTTCTACGAATATGACTATGTGATTTGATCTGTGAATAAAGACATGGGAATGTGCCATGTATTTAGTTATTTATTTTAGGTGTTTATATCTACTTAATAAATATACATATAAATAAATAAGGAATAATAAATAAATAAGGAAATAAATATATTAACACTTTAGGTGCTTATATTTATTTTCTTACTTCATTAGCAGTGACTTAATGACTTCCAGGACAATGCTGAAGAGAAATGGTAAGAATGGAACACTTGTCTTGTTCCTGGTTTAGGATAAAATATTAAAGGTTTAACCACTGTATATAATTATAAGCTACAGGATTTTTGTAGACATATTTTATGAGACTGAGGATCTTTCCTTCTATCCTTAAATTTCAGCGAGCTTTTTCTCCACCATAAATGGGTATTAAATGTTTTTATGTTTTTTACTATATCTTTTGAGACAATAATATAATTTGCTTTTTTGTGTGTTATTCAGTGAATGACATTGGCTCTTGAATACTAAACAAATTTTGCATTCCTAGATAAACTCCACCTAACGTGCTGTATTTTGAGTTTAAAAAATATTGTACATATTATATCATTATTAAATATTTAAACATAGTTTAATATTTAATATTAAAAACACTTTAAGATAATTTTACTTAGTAAATGGTTTATTATAAAGTTATTAAATTACTGTCTTTTAAAATATTAAATATATTGCTTATTTTTATTAATACTTTTCTGGATATGATTTGCATGTATTGTTAAGTATTTTACATCTATGTCTATGAGACACATCGATCTGTAATTTTCTTTTTTTTTTAAATGTCCTTAGTGGACTCTTAAGTGAAAAAATATTCGTATCTCATCCATACTCTGGTAGAGTTTACATAAGATTGGTACTATTTTTTTCCTTGAATATTCCTTAGAATTTACTCTTAAAGCACTCTGTTGAAGATGATTTTGAATTATAATTTCAATTCCTTCAAGAGATATGAAGATATTCAGATATTTTTCTTTGTCTATTCTGTGTGAGTTGGTAATTTATATCTTCGTTTCATCTAAAGTTGTTTAAATATATTTCCATAATATAGTTCATAATATTTTCTTGTTATCATCTCAGTGTCTATAGGCTCTCTGGTAAAAACCACTATTTTATTTCCGATATTGGTAATTCGTGTCTTCTCTCTCCTTTTTTCTCTTGATTAATTTTGTTAGTTGTTTATCATTGTTATTTTTGTGAATTTTTTGTGAAAAGTCTACTTTGGCTTTGTAATTTTTGCTATTATTTCTTTGTTTTCTCTATGTTAAATGATTAAATTTGTACCATTTCAATTCTCTACAGTTAGCCTCATAACTATTACCCTACTTCCACTTGACTCTCTCTTCTATTATCAACGCAGAAGTCCCAGAGACTTTTATGATACAAAAGACTTATCCTTTTCCTCCCATTCTCTTTCCTTCTGTGCCATATCTTCTCTGGCTCCTTCTACCTCTCCAACTTCCCTGATGCTCCTCAAACACTTCAGTTATGCTCCCAAAAGCTTTTATTAAAGCTCCCGCCAAGCTTTTATTAAAAAATAACCCACTCTGACAAATTAGAAAGGAAAGGGTACTTTCTTAATCACAAAGGAGATCTTCACTCAAAACCTTCAGCAAATATCATACACAATGTTGAAATATTAAATGCTCTCCATTTCAGATTGGGTTTGAGACAAAGATATTGGCTAACACCATTTTAATTCAATATTTTACTAGAGGTCCTAATAATGGCAATAAGGCAAGGAAAGATACAAAATTTATAACGAGTGAAAGGAAGGGATATAATTGTTATTGCTCACATATCACATGTGCATATAGAAAACCCCCAAAAATCTACAGAATTAAAAACTGAATGAGCTAAGGTTACTGTATCAATACACATAATTATTTATATTTCTATAAATCATCAGAAATAAATTTGAATCTTAATAGCAAATTTACTACAAGAATGCATTTAATGATTATAAGACCTCTACACTAAAAATCATAAAACATTGTGATAAATTGAAGAACAGCTAAGCAGAGGTATTTGCTATACTCATGGATTAAAAAAGTCATGATGGGAGAGATGTCCCCAGGTTAACTGATAGAGTCACTGCAATACTAATAAATCCAGGAGGAGTTTAGAGTGGAAACTTCAAGATTATCCTAAAATTTACATGAAAATGTAAAGAACAACCAGGGTAATCATTAAGAAGACCTATGTTGAAGCACTTCCATGACCAGATCTCTAGGCTTACTATAAAGCAACAGTTATTAAGAGAGCTCAGTAACCATGCAAAGGCAGACAATTAGAATGATAAACTAGAAGACAGTGTCCAGAAATAAACCCACATATTCAGAAATGTGACTTATTGCAAGGATGTCTCTGCTGAGTTGCAAGGAAAGAATGGTCTTCCCAATAAAGGGTGCTATAACAAGTAGAAATCCATATAGAAAAATTATATATGTAATATATATCTTAACCTCTACTTTTACACTATTCCCCCAAATTAGTTTGTGGTGGATTTAAGCCTAATTATGAAAGATAAATCAGTAAGGCTGTAGCAAGATTACATAAGAGAATACCTCCACGGGCATGGAATAGTGAAGACTTCTTAAACAAGACAAAAAACAGGGCCCAGTAAGGCAAAAATTCCCTTTAAATAGGGCACTAAAGTAAGGATGATAGTCACTGAAAGCTATTATCAAAGACTGAAAATACTCATATCTGTAATATATAAAGAACTCCTAATAATCAATAGAAAAACTGGCAAAGACTTGAACAAACATTCCACAGAAGATAATACCTAATAAACTAACAATTAAAAATTTAACCTCCTCAGTTATCAGAAAAATACAAATTTAAATCACAATGAAACACCTGCATTATGATCAT
>PVHT020004944.1:35648824-35676504 GCA_004024745.2 Catagonus wagneri
AAAAAAAAAAAAAAAAAAAGACTGTGTCAACTCAAGAAATTTTGACTAAAAATAGAGGAGAACAGTGGTCTGGGCCCTGAACACCCAGAGGTGTAACTGCTAATGGGAAATGAGCTACTGGTAGGGCCTGGGGCAGTGTCCTCACATGATTTAAATAAGGCTGGAGAAGAGCAAGTGGTAAACTCTTCTTTCTTATACAACTATTTGTCTTAAGTAAAACAAGGAAAACAAGCATACTGTGCACTCACTTATTTTTTGGGCACTTTCATGATGTTTCCCCTGAATCAAGAGTTTAAAGCTGGCTTTGCTGCCAGGATGATTTCTACAGCCAGGGTACAAACTCAGCAGACCTTGAACAAAGACAGATTTCTCTCTACACATTTTCAGGCTCTGCCTTCTTATTAGCTAGTGTGTGTGGGATCCACTATTGCTGGCAATCCTGTACTTCTGCCTCTCACAATACACAGTGTGTGGGGTAGAACTAAATACAGATCTGATGCCAGGTTTACTCTGCTACACAGACACCCAGAGTTACCTTTAGGTGTCTTCCACTGGGATGCAGCCTTACAAAAAGAGAGGCAGCAATTGGCTTTTAAAGCCACTAGGGTGGTATGCCCTAGGAGACCCACAGCTTTCACCTCTCCTTTTAGGATCTCCCACTGAACTACCTAAACGCCTTTTCCAGACCTCACTGCTTGCTGGATATACTTAATTACCCACCTACCCTCCTACCCAGCTTTAGTTAGAAAAGTGAAGACCAGGCAATAGTTGGTGGCCTCAATGAAGGCAGACCCACATCATTCCCATGACACAATGTGCTGTTTTTATCTGCTGACCTTTATTCATGCACTGTTCCCTCTGCCAGAATGCTCTCTCTAGTGAGTTACCCAAATGCTGCACACTCTGGAAGCATCTGACCAAATTCTCCTCCTTTAAGATATCTTTCTTTGCTCCCAGTTACACAGGGACCTCTAACTTCCTAAACCCTTGTATCACTTGCAATTTAACCTCTACCACAGTCTATGATATATGTATGCACACATGCATGCACACACACATACACACACATTCTGCAGTTTTTTTGTGTTATCCTTCCTTTTTTTAGGAGACAGGAAGGAGCTCATGGTCCCTTCAAGTCAAAAAGAAACAACCTGTGCTATTTTTAATATTCTTCAATGTTGAGATAGATTTTATACATAATAGGTGCTAACTGAATGTTAAGTCAACTGTTTCCTAGTATCTAATATAGAAGTAATAATGCATTTTTTGTGCCTTTCTGTCATGTAGACCCCATAAAGCCTCTTCAATATTTTTCTATTTTGTTACTCTTTTAGTATACATTTATCTGGTACCTAATACTATATTGCTGAGTCATAGATGCTAGAGATAAAATGATATATAACATATGGTCCCTGCCCTCAAGAAGTTCACAGTTTAGATTACTGGGCCAAACTGTGGCACTTGGTAGAATTAATGTTGCCAGCTACATTCTCACGGTTCCAGTTTTATCATGAAACTTGCAGGTATAGAGTCTGGTGTCATTTGGAGAAACAATGGGAACAGATTATTGTTTGCAAATATCTGGCAGACTTAAGCAGAAATGGAAAGTTTTCCTTAAAATCTACAAAAGATGAAAGCACTGAGTAAAATATAACAAAAAGATATATAGCCAAACTTAATAGCAAAAGAGGGAAATCGTCAGGTGCCAAAAACAAAAAAGTTACTGAAACCTAGGAGAGCTAGACTTGAAGCTAAATGTCTGTCTTAAATTTGAGGGCTGGTTATGCATTTCAGACAGTAATTTCAATGCCCACACAGGGCTGGAAGTAAAGGTTATGGGCTCCAGGCTTAATGTGGCTCTGCAGTTGAATTCTATCCATAAATATGGAGACCGTTTTGGGACTGCCTTATATTTAAAAAGAAAAAGAAAAAAAGGATTTAAAAATTTTTTCACACCACCTTGAGGGTTACAAATTTAAAAAACCTCAAAAACATAATTCATAAAAAAATTGATAATTATGTTAAAACAAATTTTTTTTTGTTTTGTTTTGTTTTGCTTTTTAGGGCCATATCTGCAGCATATGGATGTTCCCAGGCTAGGGGTCGAAATCAGAGCCTCAGCTGCCAGCCTATGCCACAGCCACAGCAATGCCAGATCCGAGCCGCATCTGCAACCTGCACCACAGCTCATGGCAATGCTGGATCGTTAACCCACGGAGCAAGGCCAGGGATCGAACCCGCAACCTCAAAGTTCTTAATTGGATTCATTAACTGCTGCACCATGACAGGAACTCCTAAAACTTAAAATATTCTGTATGACAGACTTTCACTGCCTAAAATAGTTACTGTCTGGCCCTCTACAGAAAATGTATGCTGATTTCTGCTACAGAACAATTAAAATACTAAATGTTTCAAAGTGAATATATTTAAAAAGTAATGCTGAATAAAAATTAATAGTTGCAGAGTGATGTATATCATTTGCACCATTCCTAATAAATTATAAAATAAGCAGAATAATATTATAAGTTGGTTATGGGTACCTTTTGAAAAATAACTTTATAAAAATTCAAGGGTAAAATGTTGTCAACAACATCATGATAGTGGTTCAAATTCTAGTTCAAATTCAAGCTCAAAAAGGATTAAGAACACCACAAAGATGAATTAAATTAAGCTCACATGCCCCTGGCCCTCTCCACTTAAGTGCACATTAGGCTACATTTAAACACTAGAACCAATATTTCTCTGCCTAAGGGCTTTTGTTGGCTTCCTCTAAAGCCACTCCACTCATGCATGTGACAGGCTGAAGTGTCAAGAATTAATCTCCCCTTTCCAGGACAGCCTTCCTTAATGGCTGAATGAAGTTGGTCTGTATGTACACTGGAGCATCAAGCCTCAGGTGAGACAGCTCCAAGGTGTGTGTCCCACACTGCTTCCTAGAGTTCCCAAGTAAGATTAAGTCAGTTGTGCACAATGATAATTTACTGGAAACCAAGCCCAATACTGCCTCTTTTCCCTTTCCCCTATTGCCATTTCCTGGAATTATTTTCTAAATAAATTACTGCACCCTGAATTCTTGTCTCAAGATTTGCTTCTAGGGGAATTCAAACTAAGACAACCATTTACACTCATGAAGTGTGCTGACATGTATTTTCCACAGTTGTATCTTTGTAAAGTAGGCTGGACAGGGTGTTTTTGTTTTGTTTTGTTTCCCATTTTACTAGAGGAACACTAAGACCCAGGGAAGTTTTAACTCCCATTATCACCACTACCAACAACAACAGCCAGAGTCCCTAACTAGTAACAGAAAGAATTTGGACTTAGAGATAAGTTTTCTGACTTCAAATCTGAATTTTTCTATGGAGCTGTACCATTTTAGAACATCATTCTCAGGCCTCCATTTCTAATGTATAAATGAGAGTTATGTTGTAAGAGTTAAAGTCTGTAACAAACTATACATTGTGGTTTTACTGCAAACTCTGGAAATGGTCACTCAGGTGTTATGAGGGGGGTCTGTCCTACCCACATCAAAGAGGACGCTGGGATTTTCCTGAAGGCCAGCTGGTGTCAGTGCTTATATGGACTACTTTTGAGAGCTGTCTTTAGGAGTTATTAACAGGGGTCGAGAGCCTCCCAGTCTCTGTAGGAAAATGGCAGGTGAACAGATTTCCTTACAGCAGACTGTTCCTCACAGTTTTCAAAGTTCACCTTCAGAAAGGTGGTGTGTCAAGCTTCATGAACTAATTGCTTCAGCTTTGAGGTGCTATAGCTTGTTAAAAATCCTCACAGTTTATTGATTCGTATGGCTTTTCAAAAAGGAAGGACACATTTAATACATCACATGAGGAATCTGTGATATGATATTATCAGAAGTGGAAGGCAAAGTCCAGCTTTCAAATCCCATTGCAGCAAAATATTTACTTGTCAGATCTCATTTGTTGACAGTGTTGAAATGTGTGTAATTTCTTGCAAGGCAGACTTTTAGAATGTGAGGACATGGTAGTAATGAAGAAAATTTGTACGGTAGGTGAACTGCAAGCCTGAGTGTTCAAGCCTGACTTGGTAAAGTCAACACAATACCAACATTGGTATTCAGATGAAATTTCAGGTCCTAGGAACAATCGGACATGCAGCCCAATTTGTCAAGATAAAATTTCAGAGCCTTGTTCTGTGTCTATTTTCTCTAACAACCAGACCTTCCAAGACAAAGTGAGCGGCAATTTTAAGGATATTAATGACAATCCTCCTCGTGGAAAGGTTTGCACCAAATATAGTGGCAAATGCTTAGTTGAGTAAATTACAATTGACCAAGTGTCCTCTCTTAATTTTTCTAGTTTAGTCCTCACAATAATTTTATGAATTTGAGAACACTTTTGACAGTATTTGATATTAACCCTTCTACTGATTATTAAGTAATTCATGTGCAGAAGGCACTTAGAAAAACTTCCAATTGTGACTAAAGACAAGGTAATCTAAGCTTTGAACAAACCGTGACTATCCTTCATTCTGTGAACTCACTCTAGGCTCAGATAGCTAAATTATCATTGGTGCTTAGGTCCTTGACTACGTTTGAAAAGATTAAATACATGGCTTTAGAGGTAAGGTGACACTACGCAATGGTTAGGAAACATAACTCACTCAGGATTACCCTTCAAGTGTGGTAAAAATTTTTATACATTTGTCCTATAATTTTAAAATTCTGGAGTTCGTCGTGGCTCAGTGGTTACTGAACCCGACTAGCAGCCAGGAAGATGCAGTGGGTTAACTTACTCAGTGGGTTAAGGATCTGGCATTGCTGTGGCTGTGGCATACGCCAGCGGCTACAGCTCCGATTGGACCCCTAGCCTGGGAAACTCTATATGCTGTGGGTGCGGCCCTAAAAAGACAAAAAGAGCAAAAAAATTTAAAAAATAAATTTTATGCCCATCATTACACTACTACAGAATTTCTCAGCATGTTCCAAAAGTCTTGATTTCCTCAGATTGATAGGTATGACTTGTCAAAAAAAAAAAAAGTTTGTGATCATACACATTTGAGAACTTCTTGTTTAAACAGTTTAGGAACACAGGCTTAAACTAAGTTGATTTCTTAATGCTAGGACACTGCACAAGAGCATTTAATATGCTAATGCATCTTATACTCTTCAAAGGAGGTTATAAATAGTAGTGTTTCTGAAACTAATTTGCTCCGTAAGCTCTTTTTCATGGATCTTCTCTGAGGGACTGGGGATCCACAGCACAGGGGACTGGAATTACTACCAATGTATTTGAAGGGAATGAAATTTGATTTGCTTCTCTTGAATTTGTCTCATTACTCTGCCAATAAAATCGATAACTTTAGCTCATTCTTAATGACTTCTTCATATAAAATTTTCCTGGAAAACAAATTTAATTCCATATTGGTTTATTAGAAAACTAAGGCTTTGCTGTAGTCAAATTTAAATTTATGTTAACAATGCAGGGTTACAAATTATCCAAAAGAAAGACTGAGAACACAGAGTGGTCAGTGCTGAATGGAATGCTTTTTCACTGAGTCCATTTAGTCTCTAAACTACCTTGTCTTTACACAATAAGCATAATTAACAAGTCAGATATTTTACTCCAGACAAACTCATGCACACAGGAAAAAAATATGTCAGAAAAATGTCAGACCAAAGATGAAGAGAAAATGACATTATCATTTTTATTACATGGTAACACAGGTAACCATATCTATTTATTGAATGCATGACAACTAAGGACCGAGATGAGCAAGATGCAAGGATCCATGTGAGGATAAACCCTCCTGATCCTGATTCATGGAGCTTATTGTCTTCTGAGAAAAGACAAAAGTTAAATTGTAAGATGGGTGTTTTGAAGGAGAAGTAAAGGGTTTTGTGGATACGGTTAGGTTAGCAGGTTGACTTAACCATTCAGGGAAGGATTTTCTTAGGAAATAATATTCACTCCAGTTTCTGAAGCTACTACAAGTGCAGCAGTCAGCACATTCCAAGAAAAGTGGAGAGCATATGCAAGCTTTCACACTCTAAAGGATAAGTCAGGCCAATGACAGGCCATTCCAAGGAGGCCCTCAGGGTGTTTAACAGCTTCTTGATTCCTCCTTTTGTGCCTGTGAGAGGCATTCAGTTCACTTATTTATCACAGACCTACTAGGCACCAGATTCCATAGAGGATACCAAAAATACATAACACATTTCAATGAAATGTATAGTCTATAGCAAGCGATGACTGAATGGAGAAGATGAGGCCAAGACAAACGAATATTCAACACCACGAAAAGGCATCCAGATGATAAGAGATCATGATGAAATGAAGGCAGTTCACTCAGTGTGTCAAACTGAGGCCATAGGCAAAAAGGAAAGCCTGCAAAGTTCTGTTCAGGGAGCTCAGGTGAAACACAGACTCTAGGATATTTTAAAAGGATATCTTGAATAGAAGCTGAAGCAAAGCTGATTTTTAAATGCCGAAAGTAGCTTCTGGCTGGTAAGAGGTGGTGACTCCAATATATGTTTAGGTCATTAAATTAGCTAAACAAGGAGCCATGAGACTGAGGAGACTCTGATGTCATGGCAACCCTCACAAGCAAACCAAAATCTAAGTCTGTAAAAGCCTCAAGGTTATGGAATTGAAATGCTGGGGACAACCCATCATAAGCAGGCAGCTAGGCTTTAAGTTGCAGTCAATCCTATAAATTCCTTTCTCTGCTTCCGCACATTCTCTGTATCAGGCTTTCCCTGGGTCCCTGTCAGAGACATGCTCCTAACCACTTCCTGTTTGGCCCTGACAGATTGAAATCAAGTTTTGTGCAAATAAATTCTTTTAACAAGACTTTACTTTTTAACAGGGTAAACCCCCTTCATTGGCCTTTGAATTATATTGACGCAATGATAATAATGTACAGACAACTTATTTAATTCTCACAACAGCCCTCTGAGGGATATACTATTATTATTACCCTCAGTTTATAGGTGAGCACTGTAGAGAGGTTCATCAACTTGCCCAAGGTCAGAGCATGTTCAGGACTGGAACCTTGCTCTGATAACTCTAGAACCTGCTTGTTTTAGTTTCCTGTGGATGCTGTGACAAATTACCACAAACTAAATGGCTTAACAGAACAAACTTTTCGATATCACTATTCTAGCAGCCAGAAATCCAAAATCAAGCTGTTAGCAGGGCCATGGTCACTCCAGAGGCTTTAGAGGAAATTCTGTTCCTTGCCTCCAGTTCCAGTGATATTCTTTGGCTTGTGGCCATATCACTAGAGTCTCTGCCTCTGTGGTCATCTCCTCTTTTGTGTGTCTCTTATAGAATACTTGTCATTGGATTTGGGGCCTGCTGGTATAATCCAGGACAACCTTTCTCAAGATCCTTTTCAAAGGTTCTTTGTTCAAATAACGTCATATTCACAAGTTCTGGAGAAGAGGACATGAACATATCTTCATGGGAGGCTACTGATCAACCCACTACCATCCTACTAAACAAAACGGCATACTTTCCAAATACTAATGTGGCCTAAGTGCTAAAACTGCTCTGGGATGAGAATGTAAAGGATTGTCTATCTGGAGGCAACAGCCCAAGTTAATATTTGGTGGGAAACAATTTTTTTCTCAGGAGGAGATGAGAAGGATGGGAAGACTTTAAGATGCTTATTCCTCTATGAATTTCACCCCCTATGATTTCTCTGCCCAGAAACTGGTGGGGAACTTTTTCAAAATCCACACTGTGAAAACCAGAAAGGCTTAGAGGCCCAGAGCTCAAAGTGAGGGGCAGGTTTGAGGAATGGATCATTTCCCCCAAATGGAATCTGCATCCATCTGGCTCACAGAAGAACAACTACTGCAAATCATATCTTTTTTATTTTAATATATAACTGATTACCCCTTTTAAAAATTTGAGATTTTAGAGTATTATTTTATATCTCTCCTACTTCTCATGAATTCTCTAAGCATACAGTCATCCCCATCTGTGAAAACAATGATGATGTTGCCTCTTCTCTAATACATTTCATGTGTTAATGTTTCCTGAATTATTTCACTGTCTAAATCATAAACTGTAACTAAGGTGATGAACATATAGCATAGCTGAACCTCAGCAGAAGAGCTGATTCGAATACAGAGAGGCCAGCAGCAGAACAAAAAATTCTAGAAAGACTGCAGTGGTTTCATAAATGAAGAGACTATGATGATGCTAAGACCAAGGGCAGAGGACAGAAAGAAGTCTTTTCATAGCTTTCAGGAGGGCACACATCAGAAAATGCTTCAGAGTCTGTTTTTACTACTTGTGTAATTGATAACAGAAACCATGTCACACTGTAAAAATATTTATTTCTGGACTTTTCAGAAGCTCCATCATTTCATCACACCAAACTCAGACTTAGAGTTCTTTATAAATAAAGCAGTAATAACCTTTATCACACTGGACAAACAAAATTGCTTTTGTTTGGGAAGGAGGGTATTCTTGTCAGTAAGGTTTAAGCTATTGCAGCTGCTATCAATTCCCTCCTCAACCCCACTGTTTAGGATAACACACTAGTTTTTTGATTACTGTCATTCCTCAGAAAGAAAGGAATGCAGAAGCACATATACAAGTTTGTTAAACCCATAAGTCCATGATAGCAACAGTGAATGGAGGAAACATCGACAAGCAAACTGAAAATGCCCCTAAATGCATCAATCTGCTCCATATGGCTTTTCAAGGTTTTGATCAGCAGTGAAAGGTTTATCCTGTCCTGTGTTACTAAGTATGGCTCCCATTCACACAGTTCTTCATCAAGCATAATTAATTTGGTGGCCTTGGTACAGAGTGAGATTCTCAGAAACCACACTGTCTCACTGCTATGTAGTTTTAATTATACATTATAAGTATAACACAAACACATATATAATGCCTACAGACTGACTTTTGGAGTTAAGATTTTGCTTAAGTAGGCAAGCGCCATTTTCAACCTTCATATTCTGCCAGGAAGTGTTGAGTTACACAGAGTCCCTATTTATCTCGGGATATCTTTTATGACGGCCCTAGACTTTCTCATCATGTTTCTAAAGATAAACAAAAACAAAGACTGAAACAAAACAGTCTTTACTGCTGAAGAAACATTTTAGCTGTTGCAAGATTTATATCAATTTCTGTAACTGATTTAATAATTTAGTTTAATTCTCATAAAACAAATATTCACTATGTATATGTATACATGTAATATATATGTTACACTATGTGGAATTCAGAGTCATTTATTCTGGCATTTACAATAGCTATCATAAGCATCTTCCTCTGCTATTATCTATTTTTAACTTTTTTTCAGAGTTTTATTAAAGTATAGTTGGTTTAAAAGGTTATGATAATTTCTGCTGTACACAAAGTGATTTGGTGATACATGTACACATAACCATTCTCTTTCAGATTCTTTTCTCATATAGATTACCACAAAATACTGGGTAGAGTTCTCTGTGCTACAAAGCAGGTCCCCGTTGGCCAATCCTTCCATATATCTCAGTGCGCTTATGCCAATCTCAAACCCCTAGCCCAGCCCTCTCCTCACCAAGCTGCGATTCACTATTTTTAGAAAATATTTTAATAAATGTATAATATTTCACCACATGAATATCTCAGATTTATCTATTATAATAATACTGTAATGAGTATCACTGAACATAAATCTTTATATTCTTTAAGCCTTTGATTACTTCCTTAGGATAATTCCTAGAATGAGAGCACTATGAGAGCTATTTCTCAGATTCTTAATATTTATTCTGAAAGTGTAGGACTGTAGCTTATACATTATTAAAGATCTACTAAACCACAAACCATTCACTTGGGGAGTGAGGCTGAAGGATAGAAATAACATTGATGAGAAGAAAAAGGAGAGAACATGACAGAAAAATGGGTGAAAGCTTCTGATTAAAAAATGAGTTAAACCGAGGGTGAGCTGGAATCCTAAGACTCTGATAAATGTTGACAGCCTGTGTTCCTCTTTTCCTTCCGTTGGCAGATCCAGCAGGCCTCCCCTAGCATAGCTCTCCTCACAGCTCTGGCTAATTTACGGAGGAAACCGGAAAGTTGCCACCTGCCTTGGAAAGTGCTCGCTGCTCCCATCAGACAGGACCCTCCACTCCCCTTGTATACTCAGCAGGAGGGCTTGCTGTGAGCTCTGAAGCTGCAGTCCCTGCCTGTTCTGTGGCCCCTGCTTATGAGAACAGTTTTGTAAGACAGGTGCAGCCAGATGGTCTCATTCCCTTTCTTTTGATAAAATTCTTAGAAAGGAAAATCTTTCATGGGATAGCATATGTTTAGTTGTCAACTAAGTAATCCGTCTTTTCTTTACTGTCAAATTCTCATTACTCTGAGACATTCTTCTGTGAGGACACGGAGATGAAAGGCTTCCTGATTCTGTGTTCTCTCCAGTCTCATCTCTATGTTCTCAATCTCTGCCAGCTGGCCACGATCTTTCTAACGGTGACTTCCTGATGACCCTCTAGTCGTGTCTGTGGTCTGCATCCTCAATACTGTCCCCAGAAATGTCCTGTGAGTGTGACCATCTGGAAACCAGTTAGCACTTTTGATGTCTGGCACCCTCTTCTCCTTCCACCTGGAAACCTAGGCCTCTGGCCATGTGTTTCTTTCTAGTGCTTTAGAAAGCTAGTAAAATGACAGTATTTGGCTTGTCAGACAAACATGAGTATTAAACAGTTATTATGTCCCAACCACTCTTAAGTCTCTGGAGAGAAATAAAATAGACCGTGGATCCTGCCCTCAAGGAATATCTAGTTTAGTGAGTCAGATAAATACTCAAAGAAGCAATTACAATAGATTATTATAAGTCACTATTAGTAATAGACCTGGGGTATCACAGAGAAGTACCTACATTAAAATGGGAGGTAATAGAGGCTCATTAGAAGAAATGGAAGGAGTTCTGAATGATATGTGGGTGTGAGGCAGGAGCAGAAGGAAGGAGAGAGTGCTGAGGAGAAGTGACAGTAGGATAAAGACAGGTGCCCCTGAGATCACATGGTATGATAGGTAGGGTTGCCATATATAGCAATTAAAATACAGGATGCCAAGTTTAATTTGAATTTCAGATAAACAAAAATAACATTTTAGTATAAGTATGTCCCATTCAATTTTGGATACATACTTGTACTAAAACATTTGTTATTTATCCGAAATTCAAATTTAACTTGTACCATATTTTACAGGTAACAGCTTGTGATTTTATGAAGTGATAAGCAGCAGATAAATGAGGCACCAGAAGAGAGGGGCAGGGATCAAATCATGAAGAGCTACTCACCCAGTCATTTAAACATGATCATAAAAGCATTATTGATAATTGGAAGATTTAAGGCAGGGCAACAATGATCATATTTACATGCAGGGCTGGGTGTGGGGCTTGAATGCAAGTGGCCAGACTGTTGAGGTGCTTGAGTAAGGAGGGAGGCCCTGTGACTCAAGGCAGTGGAATTTCTACCTGTCACTCCCTGTCTGTGTACCTGCTTCTCCCATATAGTTCTAATGGTTCATTTATAGAAAGAGCTCCCTACATCACCTGTGCTATAGACCCAAAGTGGGCAGAAGGCTTAGACAAAGGACACCCAGACCTTATTCCCAGAGAATGCACTTACGATAGAAAGAAAGGAAAATAATTCTTCCTGAGCATGTCAGATGGGCCTGACAGCACAAATTTTAAAATATTTCAGTGGATTTTGGTACATACTAGATTAGACAACGGACCTCAGAGAAGACTGATTTGGGCTGGACTCTTCACTAATCCTTGGAGAAACATAGTCTCTAATCTTATGCAACTTGCCGAAGACCACAACTATTCAGAGCCAGCAGCTGTCCTAAAAAGAGATCTTTCAACAACATGACCTGTTTTCTCTGTTAGCCTAGGCTAAGGAAAGAAACTACAGAAAGAAAGAAACTTGGGGGCGAGGTAGGAAGGCAGACACTGGGGATCCAGGAGATGGTGGAGTGGGCCGTTAGGAAATGAGTACAAGCGCTTCCAGCAGAGCTCACTGTTGGACGGAGGAGATGGAAATGGACACAACTGGCCGACACTGCTACAATTTGGACTGGGATCAATGCTCTAAATGTAAATAAATTGCAATGAGAGCTGAAAGGAGGGAAGAGAAACTCACCTTGAGGAGGAGACTGAGAATAACCTCATGGGAAGCAGAAAATATGCACTGAACTCTGAAGGACAGGGTTGATGACAAGGATGCATGAGAAGTCACGACACCTTTGCTGTGTGCAAAGTCATCCATGTGTCTAGCCACATACAGGCCTTATGGGAAGGATTAAGAACAACAGCTGTTAACAGATAGGTAGGTGACAGTGTGCAAAGAGCTTTGGAAGCTCTGATATGGAGTTTGCCCTGTATTCTGAAGACATGAGAAGTTATTAAGTTTGTAAGCATCCTAGCTGTGTTTTATAAAGGGAGATAAGGCAGCAGGATGGAGATAGCTTACAGAGAGGAAGAATTTAAGACAAGAAGACAAGTAAAATCATTGAAACAGTTCAGAAGTGTTTCTTGAAGTTAATTCTGTTGATCTCTGGGCCCATAGGCTGTTCCGTGAGGGAAAAGTATATATGGAGGCACTGATTCTTAACATCTTTCTCCCTTTTTGAGGGGTGGGAGTGGGGGTGGGTAGTGGAATAGTTTATTCCCAGCTTCTCCGGTTATTACATAGAAGACTTCATCTATGTTTTGCTTTTCCCTTTACAGTATTTGCTAACTGACAAGCAGAGCAAGATTACAGGCTGAAAAGCCCAGAACAAAGTGGCAGCCAAAAAGCTGAGCTGAGAAGCTAAGCAGAGCGATAAGCAACCTCACTGCATTCTGGAGACAAAAACTGAATTTCAGGGCTTATCAAGGAGATGAAGTCCCACTGAATACCTTGGATTTCAGATGCAAGCTCTGAAACGCTACATCCTGAAAATAAACTTAAAACAGTCAAGGCCTTTAAAAATACTGCAGACCGGACTGGAATCAGTTCTATCCCTAAATGAATTAAAAAGATCTACCTCTTCTCTTTCTACCTATCATAATCTAAAACTAATTCCCTCTAGAAGATACTAGTATGATCATATACCATGTCCAGCATTCAATTAAAAATTACTGGGTATACCAATAAATACTATCAAGACAAATAAAATAGAATACACAAATAGACCAAGAGGTGACCCAGACTTTAGAATTATCAGACATAGGCTTTAAAATAGCTGTCCAAAAGATACTACAAAAAAGAAAACTATAGGTCAATTTCACTGATAAACATAGATGCAAAAATCCTCAACAAAATACTAGCCAACCGAATCTAACAGTACATTAAAAGGGTTGTACACCACAATCAAGTGGGATTTATCCCAGGGATGCAAGGATTCTTCAATATCAACAAATCAATCAGTGTGATACACCACATTAACAAACTGAAGAATAAAAACCATATGATCCTCTTAATAGATGCAGAAAAAGCCTTTGACAAAATCCAACACCCATTTCTGATAAAAACCCTTCAGAAAGTGGGCATAGGGGGAACCTACCTCAACATAATCAGGCCATCTATGACAAACCCAGAGCTAACATCATTCTCAAAGGTGAAAAACTGGAAGAATTCCCCCTGGGTTCAGGAACAAGACAACGATGTCCACTTTTGCCACTATTATTCAACATAGTTTTGGAAGTCCTAGCCACAGCAATCAGAGAAGTGAAAGAAATAAACAGAATCCAAATTGGAAAGGAAGAAGTAAAACTATCACTATTTGCAGATGACATGATACTATACCTAGAGAATCCTCAAGACTCTACCAGAAAACTGTTAGAGCTCATCAATGAATTTGGCAAAGTCACAGGATACAAAATTAATACACAGAAATCAACTGCATTTCTATATACTAACAATGAAAGATCAGAAAGAGAAATTAGAGAAACAATCCCATTTACCATCACATCAAAAAGAATCAAATACTTAGGAATAAACGTACCTAAAGAGACTAAAGACCTGTACTCTGAAAACTATAAGGCACTGATGAAAGAAATCAAGGAGGACATAAACAGATGGAAGGACATACCATGTTATCAAAATGACTCTACTACCCAAGGCAATCTACAGATTCAATGCAATCCCTATCAAATTACCAATGACATTTTTCAAAGAACTAGAATAAAATATTTCAAAGTTTGTTTGAAAGCACAAAAGACCCAGAATAGCCAAAGACATCCTGAAAAAGAAAAATGGAGCTGGAGGAATCAGGCTCCCTGACTTCAGACTACGCCACAAAGTCATAAAAACCATATGGTACTGGCACAAAGACAGAAATATAGATTAGTGCACCAGGAGAGAAAGCCCAGAATTAAACCCATGCACCTAGAGTCAACTAATCCATGACAAAGGAGGCAAGAATACACAGTGGAGAAAAGACAGCCCCTTCAATAAGTGGTGTTGGGAAAACTGGACAGCCACGTGTGAAAAAATGATATTAGAACACTTCCTAACACCATACACAAAAATAAACTCAAAATGGATTAAAGATTAGATATAGGACCACATACTATAAAACTCTTAGAGGAAAACATAGGTTAAACACTCTGACATAAACAACAGCAACATCTTCTCAGATCCACCTGTTAGAGTAACGACAATAAAAAGAAAAATAAACATATGGGACTCTATTAAACTTCAAAATTTCTCCACAGCAAAGGAAACCCTAAACAAAACAAAAAGACAACCCATAGAATGGGAGAAAATATTTGCAAATGAATCAACTGACAAGGGATTAATCTCCAAAATTTATAAACACCTCCTACAGCTCAATACCAAAAAAACAAACAACCCCATCAAAAAATGGGCAGAAGATCTAAAGAGATAATTCTCCAAAGAAGACATAAAGATGGCCAAAAAACACATGAAAAGATGTTCAACATCACTCATTAGAGAAATGCAAATCAAAACCACTACTAGGGTCCACCTTACACCAGCAAAAATGGCCATCATCAAAAAGTCTACAAACAGTAAGTTCTGGACAGGGTGTGGAGAAAAAGGAACCCTATTACACTATAGGAGGGAATGTTAATTGGTGCAACCACTGTGGAAAACAGTATGGAGATTCCTCAGAAAACTAAAAATAGAATTACCGTTTGATCCAGCAATCCCACTCCTGGGCATCTATCCAGAGAAAACCGTGACTCAAAAAGACACATGTACTCTAGTGTTCGTTGCAGGCCTCTACGCAATAGCCAAGTCATGGAAACAAGCTAAATGCCCATTGACAGAGGAGTGGATAGGAAAGATGTGGTACATATACACAATGAATATTACTCAGCCATTAAAAGGAATGAAATAACAGCATTTATAGCAACATGGATGGACCTAGAAATTATCATGCTAAGTGAAATCAGTCAGACAATGAGACAGCAACATCAAATGCTACCACTTACATGTGGAATCTAAAAAAAGGACACAATGAACTTCTTTGCAGAACAGATACTGACTCACAGACTTTGGAAAGCTTATGGTTTCCAAATGAGACAAGTTGGGGGGTGGGGGGATGCACTGAGGGTTTGGGATGGAAATGCTATAAAATTTGGTTGTGATGATTTTTGTACACCTATAATTGTAATAAAATTAATTAAGCAATTTAAAAAAATAAAAAATAAAATAAAAAATAGCTGTCCAAAAAAACACATGCTAAGAGAGTTTTTGAAAAAAAAAGAATATATTTTAAAAATTCAAATAGAAATTCTAGAACTAAAAACTACAACTGAAATCAACAATTTAAGAGATGGGTTCATCAGCAGACTGGGCTCAGTTGAAAAGATGATTTCACTGAACAGAAAGATAGAAAATATGCAGATTAAACATGAAAAATTTATAGAAAATTCAGAAAATATGTAAGGTACATATGAGACTAAAAATTTTGATATATGTAATCAGTGTTCTAAAATGATAACACAGAGAATGAGGCAGAAGCAATATCAAAACAATACTAAATATTAAAGGACAATAATCTTCAAAAACTAATAAAGAACATCAACCCAAATATTCAAGGCATGCTATAAACACCAAGAAGATAAAAAAACAATAAATTCATGGGATAGTAAAACTATTCAATGCAAAAAAATAAAAGAAAACAAAGAAAAATCTTAAAATTTGCCAGAGAAAACATTCCCATTATTTTCAAAACTTAAAAAAATAAGACTGTACTGAATTTTTAACAAAATGATGGCAGCCAGAAGGTAATAAAAGGATATCTTTTATATTGCCAAAAATAAAGTGCAAAGCTAGAATTATATAGTTCATGAAAATATTCTTCAGAAATGAAGGTAAGATTGAGATGATTTCAGACAAAAACTAGAAAAAAAAATCACCACCAGTCGACTTTTCTGTAACAATTACTAAAGGAAATCCATTTCTCAGGGGAAAAATTTTTTTTCCTTTTTTTTTTTTTTTAAGGGCTGTGCCTGAGACATACGGGGGTCGAATCAGAGCTATAGCTGCCAGCCTATACCACAGCTTATTGCAACACTGGATCCTTAACCCACTGAGTGAGGTCAGGAATCCAACCTGCATCCTCACAGATACTAGTCAGATTCATTTCCGCTGAGCCACGAAGGGAACTCCTTCGCCAAAATTTTTAAACAGAAACACAAAATGCAAAAAGGAATAAAGAGGTAAACAAGGGGTTAAATATAAATGAAGTTTGTACAAAACAATAATAGTAATGGGGTGTAGAATTTAAAATATACAAAAAAATGTGACAGCAATAATGTGGAGGCAGAATAGGAATAAATGTAGTTAAAGTATTCTAAGGTTTCAGCATAACCAGAGAATTGGAAAAATATTTTTTATTAGACTGCAATAAATCAAAGGTAAGTATCAAATAATAATAAAAGAAGGTATAATAGACAAGGTAACTGAAATTAAAATGAAAAGTAGAAGTACTTTATTATTTGAAAAGAAGGCAATATAGTAAAATGGTAACTATGAAAACAACATGACTAACAAACTTGACACATTTCATGTAAAATACTGCCCATAATAATTACAGGATATGCATATTTTTCACATGCAAATACAATATTTACCAAAACTGACAATAAACTGGGCTGTTAAGCATTTCTCAACAACTTTCCCAAGGAAGAAAACCATACAGAGAACACTCTCTGATTGAGCTAAACCCCTTGTGTTTGGAAATTAAGTAATATAATTCTAAATTAATTCATGGATCAAAAAGAAATCACCATGAAAAATTTAAAAATATTTTGAACTTATAGTATAAGACAATAAAACTGTTGAGTGCAGTTAAAGACATCCTTAGAAAGAAATATATAAGCTTTGATTAATATATTAGAAAAGAAAGAAATGTTGGAAGCCAACGATCTAAGAATTCAACTCAAGAATTTATGGGAGTTCCTGTTGTGGCTCAGCAGAAATGAAGCCAGTATCCACGAGGATGTGAGTTCCATCCCCCGCCCTGCTCAGTGGATACTGCCATGAGCTGTGGTGTAGGTCAGTTCAGATCTGGCATTGCTGTGGCTGTGGTGCAGGCTGGCAGCTGTAACTCTGATTCAACCCCTAGACTGGGAACTTTCATACGCTGCATGTGCTGCCTTGAAAAAACAAACAAACAAACATAAAGAACTTATATAAGAACACAACAAATTACCACTCCCCAAAATTAATAAAGTAGAAAAGAAGTTAATAGTCCAATAAAGAAGTTAATAGTCCAATAAAGAAAACCTACAAAACTGAAAGGTTTTGTTAAAAATGAATAAAATGGATAAACCTGTAGGAAGGCTGATAAGGAGGGCCAGGAACTCCACAAGTACCCCCAAAATATTAAAGGACCCACCCTGAGGAGCACTTAGGGAATAAATCTTAGTGCTCTCAGCCACTTAGACCTTTTTTTAGGTAGCTAAATTAATCTAAAATACAACTTCACTTAGATTAATTTTAGATAAGCAGTAGGGCTAAATATTTTCATACCTCACTTTCTAAGCTACCTGATTATCCTTTTGTGTATATTTCAAATCTGTGTTCCCATATCCACGTTACATGGTAATTTTGCATGGCTGCAAGATGTATGGAAAAAGCACAGACCAAGAGTCAAAAAGACAGAAGTTTTAGTTTCTGCCTTGTTAGCTACCAGCTAAGTGAACTCAAGTAATTAATTCATTTGACTTTTCTGGACTTTGTTTATTCATTGGCAATAAAAGAGATTTTGACTACACAATTTCTTTTTCTTTTTCCTATTTTTATTTGGTCATGCCCACAGCAAGTGAAAATTCCCAGGCCAGGGATCAACTCTGTGCCACATCAGTGGCCTGAGCCACAACAATGACAGCACTGGATCCTTAACCAGCTGAGCCACCAGGTAACTCCTGACTACACAATTGCTAAGGTTCCTTCTAGTGCTAACATTTTCCTGTTAACCATACCTCCATTCCATGTTAGAACCTGTGTTAGTTTTCTAGGGCTGCTATAACAAAGTACCAAAAGTCGGGTGGCTTAGAACAACAGATACTGTCTAACAGTCCTGGAGGCTAAAGGTGTCAATAGGGTTGCTTCCTTCTGTAGTACGTGAAGGAGGGATCTGTTCCAGGCTTCTGTCCTAGCTTCTGTGATCGGCTATCTTTGGTGTTTTTTGGCTTGTAGATAAATTGCCCCAAACTCCCAATCACCTGCCATCGCCTTCTTCTCTCTCTTCTTGCCTCATTATGGTTCCTTCTCCTTTCTCCCTATCCGTTATTTTCTTGCATTTATTTTCTTTGTGTCTCTGCTGTTTCTAATTACTTGACTTCTCTGTCCCTTTTCTCTTCCTATTCTTTATCTTCTCCCCCCTCCACCTTCCCTTCAATTTCAGTCTGCCTGTCTCTTTCACCGTCTCCTGCACAGTTCATCTCCTTCCTCCATTATATATCTTTCCCTCCATCTCTTATCCTGGAGTCTCATGTTACCCATCATATTAAGTGACATAATTTTAATTTAATGTAGCTATTCCATGAAATTTTAAAACCCTCAATTTTTAATTTTTTAGAAGACACTGAGAATTTTTATATGTCTTTCTTATAAAAAGATAAAAGCAAACAAATCATTTTCCTTTTCATGCATCAAACTCCTAGGATAATTTTTTTTTCCCAAGAGGGTCATCGATTCTTTTTTTTTGTCTTTTTTGCCTTTATCGAGAGCCACACCTGCAGCATATGGAGGTTCCCAGGCTAGGGATCTACAGGAGCTGTAGCCGCTGGCCTTCGCCACAGCCACAGCAACGCGGGATCCGAGCCGCGTCTGCAACCTACACCACAGCCCAAGGCAACGCCAGATCCTTAACCCACTGAGCAAGGCCAGGGATCGAACCCGTAACCTCACGGTTCTTAGTTGGATTCGTTAACCACTGAGCCATGAAGGGAGCTCCAGTCAGCGATTCTTCATAACAGAAAAAGTTTCTCCTTGCCTGTTTTCAAATTCCCTAAGTCATCATTTTAAAAGCATCACCAACAATGGAATTCTTTGTACATTATTAAATTCTATCATTGCATTGATTTACTATCTATTTGTTACACCACAGATAGAGAAGATGAGAGCCTGACCTGGCCAACTGTTATAAATGTTAAGTTACATTCATCACGGCTAGGTTTCTTTGAGCATTACAGTGAAAGGAGATGAGCATCTAGCCCAATAATTTCAGTAGCTATACAAGCCATGGTAATAAAAAAGCAATCACTAAATCAAAGGTAAGTTCTTGGAATACATCATTTTCCCAGCACTGACCAGCAGTTCATTTTAACACAACAAGACATCATTTCCAAATGATGTAGGACAGGTTTAAATTTATTATTGCACATTCTTCATTTGTTCACCTAGATCTCCATGTGCTTTCTAACCTATAATACTAAAATTGCTATGTAGACATATTCTCTACTATCAGCTTGGCATTAGCAAGATAGAAGAGAAAAAAGACAAAACAACCCTAGATTTGAAGAATTTATTGTCTGCTGTAAGCACTTGCATCAATGAGGATAAGCAGCTGGCTCAAAGCTCTTAAGACATCACCATCTGCAACTCAAAGGGGAAAAATGCATATCTCTGACTTTTCAAAGGGTAAAGAGAATACAATCATATTTATTGTGTTCAAAGCTTTGATAAGAGAGGCCTGCCAGACATTATCAGCATGTGACAGTTGGCACACAGATTGTGGACATACTGTCCATTCAAGTTGTCAGTCTATAAGTCTCAACCAATGTTTGCAAATCTGCTTGGCCAAAGCCAGTTGTGCTGTCATGATCCCAGGAATATTGCTCAGAGACCAGTGTCCCTACTGTTTAAAAATTATATTACAATGTACTTTTCAGGAGAAAGAAACTAGAACTTACAGATAGGTAGACAGATAAATAGAGAGACACATCTAACTAAATATGGATATATATAAATATAACTGCATATTTATATATGTATATGAATACTAGGAAATTCTCTATATCTATATCTGGAAATATAGATAGACATTTTAGACAAGTTTAGACATCATGGATTATACGTTATTTTACATGATTATCTTGATGACATAAGAACTTTCTGATTCTTCTTGCTTTAGGGAAATCCTTTCTGTATATTTTCTTTCTCAGAATGACAACTTCCATTTCATCACTTCTTGGGGACCCAGTTCTTAACTTCTTGGAATTTCTTGTCTCACTAATATATTTTATAAAATAAGTCTGTCTAACATATTTCAATACTTAGTATTATCCTGTAACACAGGAAATATGAAAGAAAACCCTACTAAGTGAGAGACAACAATAATATTTTTGGAGGGAAAGACTGTAAGAGGTGTCAGATTTTCCCAAATAAATACATACTTTTAGACAATTCTAGTTGAAGCTACAAAGGATTTTCTTGCCCTTTGTTAAACTTTACAAAATGATTCTAAGATATATTTAGAAGAATAAATAGGCAAGGATCACTAAGGTTTTTTTTTTTTTAAATAATGATAATAAGGAGGAACTTTCCCTACCACAAATTAAAATATGTTCTGTAGCTACAATAATTAAAACCAGCATGGACACCTGTCTAAGAAGAGACACACGAAGAAGGGAATAGACTACTGAGATGGTAGATTGCATGTAAGCAGAGACCACATGTGTTTTGTTCATGACTATTCTATTCATCATGATGTCTCCACAGTGCCTGGAACACAGTAAACATTTGAAGAATAAATGATATAGCATAGTCAAGGCAATATAAATAGTACTGGAATATACATACATTCAGCATATGAGGAAGAATCATAAATCAGTGAAAAACAAATGTTTTATTCAAAAGGTGTTTAGAAAATTGCCATTTAGAGAAATGATATACTGTTTTAATCTTTATCTCAAAGAATGCATGAACAGATCTCAACTTGGAATAATTAAAACATAAAAAAAGAGCATCATTAAAAAAACTAGAAAAAAAACATAGATTGACTACAAATTTTACCTTTGGATTGGGATGGGGGCTCTAGGAGGAGAGAAAGGCTTTTAATGTTTAAAAGCAATGTCATATATCACAAAGGAGAAATTATTTCCACTGTTAGTATTCAGAGTCTCTGTGTGTGGCCACATTTGTGTGCCCAACAAAACTTTAGAAGCTGCTATTCTCATAGGAATGGTGCCTCCTTAGCATAAGCTATGTGATATTTCTGATGGACCACCATGCACCCCAGGTAGTTTTGGCCTCCTGGAGAATATCAATTTAGTTGGCAAAGACTTAGGAGCACTGATAGATCTCATTTATGGATCAGCACCATAGAAAGCTTACACTCAGCTCTCAGCTTAGATCGAGACTTTTCCATGTGTGGTTCCTAGCCAGCAACCTGACCCACACAATACCTACTGCTTTAGAAACTCTGGGAAGGGCCCCAGCACATATGCTGGATAATGCTGATGCATGCCAAAATCTGGGAACCACTGGTTTAGATGAAACAAGCCACCATCTACCTACAAATGAATCCACAAAATCTTCTCAGTTCAACTCCATTCTAATTACCACTATGTAGACCAAGTATCATTTTCCTACCCAGTAACTGCATTCTCCTGCCCCAGGCCATTCAGCCAATTAGCTCTTGAAAAATCTGTTTTTGTAAGGATATTCTCATCATGTTGGTGCCAATTAGATTTTCACAGCGCATTATGTTCACAATCCAGAAATCACAAACTTGGAGAACATCAATAGTACCTAAATCCTACATATCAAGTAAGGATAGGCTAAAGTAGTCCAACTCTAAATTCACCCCCAGTTATAAATGATCACTAAAGAACACTTTAAGGTAAAAAAGAGAAGGCAAGATATCACTTGGTGGCGTTAGAAATACATGAAAAAAACATAACTAATTATCAGAGGAACGCAAATCAAAACTACAATTAGGTAGCATCTCTCACTAGTCAGAATGGCCATCATCACAAAGTCCACAGACAATAAATACTGGAGTGGGTGTGGAGAAAAGGGAACCCTTCGACACTGTAGGTAAGAATGTAGGCTGATGCAACCACTATGGAAAACAGTATGGAGGTTCCTCAGAAAACTAAATATAGAACTACCATATGACCTGGCAATCCCTTCCTAGGCATATTTCAGGAGTAAACCATAATTCAAAAAGATATATGCACCTCAATGTTCACTGTAGCACTATTTACAATAGTCAAGACATGGAAGCAACCTAAATGTCCATCAAGAGAGGAATGAATAAAGAAGATGTGGTACCTGTATACAGTGGAATATTACTCAGCCATAAAAAAGCATGAAATAATGCCATTTGCAGCAACATGGATGAATACAGAAATTATCATACTAAGTGAAGTCAAAGAAAACATATAATTCACCAACATGTGAAATCTAATAAAAATGATACTCAACTTACAAAACAGAAAAAAAACTCAAAGATTTCAAAATCAAACTTCTATTTACCAAAGAGAAAATGTGGGGCAGGGTGGACGAATTAGGGAATTAGGATTGATATATATACACTACTATATATAAAATTATATGGGTAACAAGGATCTACTGGATAGCACAGGGAAACTTAGTCAATACTGTGTAAAAACTTATATGGGAAAAGAACCTGAAATGGAATGCGTACATGTATATGTGTAATTGATTTACCTTGCTGTATCTCTGCAGTTAACACAACTTTGTAAGTCAAGTATATTCTAATAATTCAGAAAAAATATAAATAAAAATTCAATTGATATAGAAAGACATTATAGAAAATTTAAAAATCTCTCCAGAAAAAAAAAAACACTACTAGAATATCTCCAGATATATTTTCTTTGTATATGCTAGTATTTTTAAGCAAAAATGCTATCATACTATATATACTATTTTACAATTTGCTTTTTTTCCCAAGTGACTATAAAAATAGCTTTGATATCTTCAAATAAAAAAAAGTACACGAATAAATGATGGATGATGCCAAATGGGTGACCATTTTCCAGAAGAGATAAAGGAGGTGAGGAAGGCAGTGATGATGCTAGAAGACAGGTTTGAGGTATCCATGTGTACTCTTCCCCTAGATATTCATTTTATCTCCAATAAGACCTGAAGAAAATAGATATGATTCTAAGAGAATTCCCAAATTCTCAAGAGGAAAATGACTACAGATCATGAACTGATACAGAAGAGAAAATCAAGAGACTTCATTAATGAGTGGGAAAGTGGTTAGCCTCTTTAGCAACGAAAGACAGAAAAGTAAAACTATACAGTTCAGGTTTTATTTATTAAACTGACCAATATTAGAAAAAACTCAATGGTGATACAATATTATCACAAATATTCTAGAAGGTCATTTGGCAAGCTGTATCAAGAACGTTAAAATGCTGAATCTTTCTGATTCAGAAATTCCTTCCAGTCCTGCATTTTAAAGAAATGAACAGGAACATGGACAAAGACTTATAACAAAAAATGTTTACCGTAACGTTATTGACAATAACACAAATTGAAAATCATCCGATTATCAAATTATAAGAAAAAGCTGTGAAAATTTATGAAAAAGTAGGATAGAGAATTAAATATATAGTATGAACTCAAATATATAAAGTATAGTAAGCATATGCACAAACCAAAATGTTAACAATATTCATTGATGGATGGAGATTATGAGTAATTTTTTTTTTACACTTTCCAAATTTTCTATAATGAAAGACATTTACCAGGGGAAAAAATTTTAAGGATATCATTTGAAAATCACATTTGGAATATTTGGGAAATATTTGGGGCAATGTGACCTTTCTTTAAAACTACAAATCACATACCCTTTAATGAATTTAAAATATACAATTATTCCATTAAATTTAATGTTAATTAAATCTCTGAAAAGTAACCACATATTGGCTTGCAATATAAAATCAAAGATTTGTTTATATGGCAAAACTCTTCCATTACATATAATTAAATTGGGGAAGAAGAAAAAAAAAAAAAACCCTAAGTTTACTGGCTGTATTTGGAGAATATACGTCCCCAGCCCTCTAGAATGATTTCTCCCAGACAGGGAATATTCCTCAGACTTCTCTCTTTTCCTGCCTTCCTTGGTGAACTGACAGTATTAAACAGAATAAATGCAATATCATATTTCATTAACAATTAGGTAGCCCTCCTTTAAAGTCTTTTAGTTTAAGATTTAAGACTCTTAAAGTCTTAAAAAAAAAAAAAAAAACTATTAGTCCTATTCATCCATTTCAGAATAGGCAAGGCCAGATGGATATTTTCTAGAGTATTGCAAAATACTCTAGAAAAAAATTGATTTTAGATGTGATCCTAAATTAGGGCCAAAGGTGGGCATGTTCTACTACAAGGAACCATACCTATTTTCTATAATAACCAGTCCTTTGCAGACAGAGTTCAGTTTCTTCTCAGACGTTGGGGTCTCACTCAAATGTGATATTGGTTGTAACAGACACATCCCTGCCCAATTAAGTGGTTGGCATATAGCTAATCTACCCTGTACAGGTTTCAGCACAGGCGAGTGGTGGGTGTACTTGGCATTAAGGATGTGTGTACAGACGTAACAGCAGAAACAGGGTAATCATAGTCCAGGGAACCCTGGTACATCAGCCTACCTAGCCCACAAGACCAGGGAAGCTGCTGAGCTCCAGACCCCTACTCCGGGTGAAGCGGGGGTGAAGCATAATTGAGCTGATCAACATGAGAGGACAAGGCAAACACCTTAAATTTAGCAAGAAGCATATTTCACACCCTTTAACATGCCCAACTTACTTATACCTATGAATGTCAAGTTCAGAGCACAGGCATATCCTCCAAGCAAACCCCCCCTAAGTCCCTGACTATTGGCTCATGAACAGATGACAAATCCTGTCATCCCCAAACAACCTGAATAGAAAATTCAGGACAAATGTGGTAGTAGCTGTTCATAGTTATAGTCATGAGTTCAGTGTGTAAATATATAAATTTATCTCCCATTTTTGAGTACTGCCTGCTTCTCAAGTTACTATTTCTGCTACTGAGCGAAGTGCATGATTTTCTCACTCCTTCTTGGAAAATACAGTTTCACCTCTTCCCTCATAACTAAAGAACAAAATCAGATTACAGTGCAACAGTTCTCTCTCTATGCCAGGGAGAATGTACACCAACATTTAATCTTTATTTAGTTCTCGAATAACTGTCATTTCCCAGTCACAGGGGGAGACTTCTGATTTACTACTAAAGATAAAAGGAACTTCTCCCACATTTATAATTTTCCTAATAGGAAGGCACCCCCTGAATTCTTGGACATAATAAAATGGTTCATTTATCAATATCCTAGTAGTCTACAACTCAGTAAAATTCTGGTGTCCATTTGTTGAAGTCTTACTACATGTCAGACACCCTACTAATTGCCTTACATATATGAAAGCTCAATTCCCACCACTCTGTTATCATCTCTATTTTACAGACAAGGAGATCATGGGCCACAGAGTTAAGAAACTTGTTTTAACATCCTACAGCTACAAACTGGTAGGAATGAGTTGGAACCAGACACTGGCTACATAGACCCCTCATGCATGCCACCTTTCTACAAGTGTTTGCCCTTTTACAAAAAGCTTCTAGTAACAGCTTCAAGATTATTTCACTGACTGTTTTCTTAATAAAACAAATAAGAAGACATTTTTTCACAGAGATTTCATAATAATATTTGCTGTTATTTTTCTAACCTATTTGAATAAGCACCATCCAGCGATGACAGAAATGTTCTTGATTCAAAATATGAAAAACTATTTCAAAATTTCTTAATATTATCAACAAATATTAGGAGTTATGTCCACTTATTATCTGAAGAGAAATTGGAAGGAAGTTATCAGAGGATGTATTCTTTAAAATAATTGCTAAAAAATATCAAAATAGGCTGTAAGTAAAATATAAATGGTTAGTCCGAACTACATCAAGAGTATATAGCCAAGTGAGCCATCAAAGGTTGTATCATACTTAAAGAATTGACATTTTAAATGATAATTATAATATTGCAAAATGACAACATGTGGTTATCTAGTAAATATGACGATTATCCTGAATCCTTAAAGAGAACATTTCCTGAACACAATTAGGAATTCACAGACACAAAAGAAATCCAAAAGTATTCTTGCTGGGGTGATGAAAATGTTCTAAAACTTGACCATGGTGTTGATTGCGCAGTTCTACATACACTAAAATTCACTGAGTTTTACACTTAAAATGGATGTTATATCAATTACATTCCAATAAAGCTATGTTTTGGAAAATACAGGAAAAAAAAGTGTTGCTGAGGCTTTAAAAAATTACTTTCATTGTTAATTATCATTTGCTGATGAAATCAGGCTTCATGTTAAACAGGTAATGAAGGTCATCTCACTTAATCCTCACAACAGTCTTCTGCATATATATTCCTAACCCTGCCTGACAGGTGAAGGGAAGAAACTGCTGGAGGTTTCCTAGATTCAAAGAGCAGAAGCCAGGAGGCAAACCCAGATTTCTCTGACTTGACTCCAACAATGTACTGTGTTCCACAATTACCTTAATTCTGGGCACCCCGTGTCACCTTATTTAAAATATTGATAGTTCATATCGTTGCCTAACTAGCATATGAGTGAGGAGCCTCATGAGAAGTTAAATGTGTGTGAAATCTACAGTAACAGATAAGCAAGCTGAAATCCCCAGATTTTACCTTTGTTCTTCACCCAATGGATCATTCCCGAGTGCATTGGGAGGGTGGTGTGTCGCTTCAAAGTCATCTTGAAAGGCTGCACACTCAGGGCCTATCAGAAGTATAACCTCAGGAAATTTTTGTCTGGATATATGCCCAAGAGTGGGATTGCTGGGTCATATGGTAATTCTATGCAGAGTTTTCTAAGGTACCTCCACACTGTCTTCCATAGTGGCTGCACCAGCCTACATTCCCACCAACAGTGCAGGAGGGTTCCCTTTTCCCCACACCCCCTCCAGCATTTGTTGTTTGTGGACTTGTTAATGATGGCCATTCTGACTGGTGTCAGGTGGTATCTCATGGTAGTTTTGATTTGCATTTCTCTAATTATCAGAGATGTTGAGCATTTTTTCATGTGCTTGTTGGCCATCTGTTTATCTTCTTTGGAGAAATGTCTATTCAGGTCCATTGCCCATTTTTCAATGGGGTTGCTGGTTTTTTTGCAGTTGAGCTGTATCAGTTGTTTGTATATTTTAGAGATTAAGC
>PVHT020004944.1:35677504-35691183 GCA_004024745.2 Catagonus wagneri
CAGAGATTCAAGAAACTGTCTTCTGGCCTCTGGCCTTTAACTGTTTACAACTCCATTCTCTTCTGTTTGGAACATTCTCTCTAGCCTTTTCATCCAAGCTCTGCATCTTTAGTTCTCTGCTTCAAAGTCATAGCCTTGGGGAAACCTGCCTTGGTTCTGTCTGTATGCCATTCCATGTGGGTTAGGAAGCCCCATGTGCTCTGAGAGCCCACAGTCCACTGCTCAGGACACTCAACGTCCACTATTATAGTTGTGCGCATAATGTCCAAGGAGGAAAGAGACATGTCTCCTGCGTTCACTGCTGAATCCTCCACAGCTAGCACAATGCAGGGAAAATAGCAGACCCTCAGGAAATCATCACTGAATGAAAGAATAGCCTAAACTTACTTAGTGCTGGAGATTTCAAGTTTTTGTTTTACAGACTGCCGTCCCTATCGGTAAATTGTTCAATCTGTAAGATAAATACATGTAAGCAATGGTAATGTCATGTAATAAGTACAGGCATGTGCTAATAATTGAGGCACATGTAAGATACAGTGGGAAATTTGAATGACACCCTATATCCACTTTTACTAAAATAATTAAATTTATAATATGAACTAAATACATAACAGGAAAGACAATGTGATACAGATTCATAAGACTTTCATTTCCTTTTAGATGTAATAAGCTACCAATGTGGTGACTATACTTCGCCATGCCAAGAATGAAGATTTTGCATAGGTAGAGAGCTGAGGGAATAGCTATACCACCGTGTTAAAATGTTCCATGCACATTTCCTAAATGGCACATGAAAAGGGCAAATAATTGCTCCCAATGAGTTATCTCCCCACTCTGCCCCATCCCTGTGTGATTAGATGTTGTAATGGGGGGAGAATAAACTTCCTCAGGGTTATTTGGAAGTTACACTATGGAATTTATCAAATCTTTGTGAAAGCTTCTTTCCTGGTCAGGCTTGTCCTGGGATACTGCTTGTCTCCTATAACCTGAGGATGGCATGAGAACACTAAAAATTTTCTGAGGTTCTGAAAACCAAACATTCCTTTTGATTCAAATACATCACTCCAGGATCTTGAGGGTGAGTTTCTGTGAGAGGGAAAAGGAGCAGAGGTTGATTAGGGAGGCTTAGATTGGAACAGGAGTGACATTTGCTGCACAACTGCTATCTGCGTGGCACTGCGCCAGGAGCATGACAGGGATCAGCGTTATGCTTCAACTTAACAACAACCCAGTGAAGTCACAACTTTCATTATACACATAAGGACACTGAAACCCCAGGAAGAGTACCCACAGTTAATAGCTGGTAGGTCTGATATTTTTCTTAAGACCATAAGACTCCAGAGACAACTTCATACATAAACTCCACAAATTTTCCAATCCCCATTAAATCTGCCCATAAGATTAATACAAAGCAGACTGAAGTCTTCAACATAATTTTTCCATTTTTGGAAAAAGTTACTGCAAAACTTTTTTAAAGCATACACATAGAAATAAAATAATACAAGCACTATGAAGCAAATGGATTTTTTTTCAAAAATCATTTAGGTTTTACATCAATACTTTTGACAAAGAAAAATAAAACAGCCAACTGGTTTATCAAATTTCCTAGGTATTCAGTCCACATTTGAAGCAAACTGATTCTCATAACTACAGTACAAGCATAATTGGTATAAAAGATTTATCAATGATCTTTAACACAAGTATGTGCGTTGTGAGTATGTGCATAACAGCTTTCTAAAGGGGTAACTTCAATGTCAGCCAAAGAAATAATCTCTCTCAGAGGAAAAAAAATTAGGTTGGAAAATTCAGCCTAAGTACCTTCAGGGTTTCCATAACAACCACAATTAGTACCATTTCACACGAAAACAATGGATTTGTCAGTTCAGAAGTAGTCAAATACACGTTTTCTAATTTATTTCTACTATTAGAAACACAAAGAGATAATTGAATATGGTACCGTGACTGTTCCTGCACACGCTTTTCAGAATTTCTGATGCGGCAGAGCAATCACATCATTAGCATAAACAATACTGATTGTGTGGGCTGTAGAAGGACTAAGATAGATGCCCTCTAGAAATCCCATCTGAACACTTACTAACATCCCAAATCAATTTTCCTCTATAGGATAAATAAGAACTGACACGTTCATTGTTACAAAATGACCAAAAGACAAAAGGGATCACCCCTTTCCATCTCCAGTTTTGGCTGGGCAGCTCACTCCAAATTACAGTGGTTAACTAAAGGCAAATCAGTACACTGGAGCTGTCAGCATTTCACGATTAGAGTCATAAAAACTTTCTGATCACCTTTTTCTTGACTTTGCTTTTGAGAATGTAGAAATATGACCACATCAATTCTCCAGCATATAAACTTGGCTGTGATTACTGCCTGCCTTTGGCTGAGTCAGCACAGAGTTAGGGTATGAAGTAATGCGGTGTGACAGCCTCTGCCTTTCCCAGCCACCACCGAATACTTTGTTGCAATGCCCTCCAACGCTGTCAAGTTCTGTACATAGGCCTTCTTTATTTATTTGGTCCTGTTATTTGAGGTCTGCAGCGAGTCAAATAACATAATATGTTATATATAACAAATAACATAATCTGTTCCAAAAGTTTTACTCTGTCGATTTTTTTTTCTTTCCCATATACACAGGGTAGTAAAGACAAAAATACTTATAAAGTTTTGGTAATAACAATAATTACCTTGTACTGATTACCCAAGGGAACTTTACAAGCATTTTCTCATTTAATCATCACAAAAACACTATGAAGAAAGAATTATTATTATCCTCGTCTTATAGCTCAAGAAACCTAACCCCAGAAAATTAACAGCCCCAAATCACACAGTCCAGCCAGTGTCCACGTCCCAAATAAATATGAAGGTTTGAAGCCGAGCACCCGGTTTCAGGACTTCTTCAGTAATAATTATGCTACTTCAGCTGCTGAGGTCTGAAACCACTAGTATTCTCCAGACCAAATAAACATTGTTGTGAGCCACATGGGAAGTCCAAGACCAAGTAAATATTATTAATGGAATGTATTCACACAAATGAACGTGTTTGCAGCATATCTCCTTGGCATTTCTTTTTTCAAGTGTGATTTGTTCTGAGAAGCGGAACAATGTAATGAAAAGAACAGAACCCAGGGACCCAAGTTTAAATTCTGTCCCCGCAAGTCATCTGCTGGATGACCTTGAACAAGCTTCTGGACTTTTCTGAATCCATGGGTCCCTGACAGTAACACACACCCTGCAGAGCTATGGGGAATACCAGGAGCGGCACATGTTACATACTTTATGGGTAAGACGCACCCTGAGAATGGAGTCCATAATTATTTTGAACTTCTTAAAATCAGACCTCCTTCAGATCCCTCCCTGACTCCCGTTGCACTGGCTGCTCCAACAAGCAAAAGTGTTCTAGCAAAATCCAAATGGATTATCTTTGCTCTGAATCCTCCTAGTGGAGTCAAGGGCTTTCCTTTCATTTTTAAATGAAGAAAATTTTATCCGAACACTTTTATACACAGTGTTATAAGGTAAAGTTTCTAATCCCAAGGAGCCTGTCATTTTCTAATGAGGAAATTTTAGAGTCATGAAAAGGTCAACATATATGAAACAAGATGGTTAAAGGAGGAAATTAAATCGTGTCTGAGGCATGACCACTGGGTTGTGCTTGGCCTGCAGTGTGGAGGTTGTAGAAAGGGTTGCATATGGCGCACAGAGCGCAACTAAAGGAGATAAAATGGGGCCATTAGCAGCACTTGCGTAATTCTAAGGAAACAGGAGAGCTCTTTTGATCCTAATATATTCAAATAGATCCTGAAGAGGCTCTGGAAACAGCAGAGTGTTCTGCAGTATTTAAAGGATGCTGCTGAGATTCACAGTCCTAAAATTAGACCTGCAGGCTGTTTCCTGCACTTCAGGCTAACCTTCCTTTCCATGCCTCTGATTATCTTTTTGAAAATTAAAGTTCTGGTTCATTTAAAAATCAGTTTCCAATAAAGAGGCCCACAGAAGCCTGGCCTCTCCTGCCTTGTACATAACTTACCTAAGCAGGACTACACCTGCATTCTGTGAAGTGAGGAGACTGACAGGTAAATTGCTTTAACCTGCAATCATGTCTTATGACTTAAGGGCTGTACAGGGGAAATGTGGACCTCCCCATGCCTTGCAAATCCATTCATACTGTCAGCACCTCAAAACGAGAGTAGATATTCAGGATCTTTTCCTTCTTTTCTAAGTTTTAAAATTTCAAAACCTTGAAATTTAAGAGATTAAAGTCTCAAAGTCTCCTGTATGCCCTTAACAATTGTTATTTTCAGTTTGAAAAAAAATCAAAATAACTTTGATTTTTGGGTTAAATTATGTTGGTTACCTTATAGGTGAGGAAAGTAATATAAGCCAAAAATGCAACTGTCAAATGGAATTAAAACCTTTACATACATGCACATGCATACATATACATATACACACATAGATATACATATATATGCAGTTGCTTCCTGTGAATGGCCTTGGTGAAATCATCACTGGTACAATTAGCCAAACCTCCATAGGGACTATGAGGCAATAGTTTGAGTTATCACATTTCATCTAGTCAATCCAGATGGTTGTGAATGAAGGATGCTTTCCCCCCTAGGCAAAGTCTGACTTTGTGTGATCCAGTTCTCTTTGAGACATCTGCTTCTGTCACCAAAGGACAATAGTGATTTTTGTCTAGAGTGAGGTTTGAGTAGAGTAATACACAAGCAGGAAGCCCATTGCTTTTGATAATTTTTTTCTTTCTGTCTTTAAGTTAATTTAATTTAATCTAATTTAATTTTTGTGTGTCTTTTTAGGGCTGGATCCGCGGCAAATGGAAGTTCCTAGGCTAGCACTTGAATGGGAGCTATAGCCAAAAACCTATAGCACAGCCAGAGCAATGCCAGATCTGGGCTGCATCTGCAACCTACACCACAGCACAAGGCGCCACCAGATCCTTAACCCAATGAGCGAGGCCAGGGATCAAACTCTCATCCTTATGGATACTAATCGAGTTCATTACCACTGAGCCACAACAGAAACTTCCTTTTCTATCATTAAATGTGTTTTTAAATATTCTGCTTTAGATTCTGAGTCTTAAGGAAAAGAGTGTTGGAATTACGCCTTTAAATTTGGAGTAGGTGGCTAGGAATGAGTTCCCAAGAGCCGCATGTCTCCTCAGCAGCATGGAAATAGGAGATACCTGCAACTCATGGCCTCTGGCAAGCGAGAATGTTCCTTACAATTTTTAACCTAAATGAAGCTCTCTCATTTAGCAATAGAGTTATTCTCTCTCAATTTTAAAATCAATCATTAAGAATAATGTCATTGTTTTCTTTATTTAATCATACTAAATAAAAGTGACATAATATTTGCAAAAGTAGACAACGAAACTTTCATCTTGCTTCCCTGACAAAGATTGGGAAACTATCTTGACTGATTGCAAACATGAAGTTGAAAGAAAAAAACAAAACAAAATCCTGGCATGGGCATAAGGAAAACTATGGCAATCTGCTCCCTGGAAAGCCAGCATTTTCGATTTCCCTTTTCACTGCTAGTAGATATACTGGTTAGTGAATATATTTATTTTATTGTATAACAACAGAAATATAGCATGGAGACTATGTTTTCAAATTAAATAGATTTTATGGTGTCTGCTCTGAACAAGGTTAGCATTTAATAGAAATTTATATATACATATATTAAAATAGACTAGTATTATACAGAATATTACATATACATAATATAGAGAATTTGTATACTATTGCCTATATGTATGTGTATATATGCATACTTACATGTATATATGCATATGTGTGTGTGTGTGTGTGTGTGTGTGTGTGTGTGTGTGTGTGTGATATCCAGACAGGGGAGGAAGTATGCACTGGCATTTTAAAAACCTCTTCATTTTAGCTCTTGAAATCTCTGTTGGCAGCATCATAATTCCTGCAGTAGCAACTATGACAGCCAAACAAAGGATTAAGGCTGTTTGTAGAAAACCAGCAGCAGCTGAATTCATAAGCAAGAGAAATTCAATATACTTGTAAATGCCGCTCACAATAGAAACAAGGGAGATAAAACACCGAGAAACAGAACTATTTATTTCTCTCAGATTATCTGAATTTTAAAAGAAGTGAACCCTTTTTATTTGCTACTTTCAAGATGCCATCTTAGATTTTAACCACATCCAAAACAATTCTTTATAGTATTTACGTTTAGTGTATTAACAAATAATATTAAATAAATGTAAAAGTTTCATTGGAAAAAAGTCATCCCACTCTCCTATCATACTATTTTCATTTTTTGTTTCCTCTTTCCCAGTCATTTTCATATGTCATGCTTATTCTTCATATAACTGTAAACATAGAATAGGTGAATCTTGCAATCTATCTTATCTAGGAGATCATTGATTTTGTTCAGATTTATAAGGAGACTTTGCAAATGTTCTGAATAGCTGCATAATATTATAAGGAATTAATGTAGGATTGCCATTCTTAATTATTATTTAGTATTGAAAATTTATTTCCAGTGTTTTTATTTTATTTTCTTATATTTTTTAATTTTTTTAGCCTTTTTTGTTTTTTTTTAGGGCCGTACGCACAGCATACAGAGGTTCACAGGCTAGGAGTTAAACTGGAGCTACAGCTTCTGGCCTATACCACAGCCACAGCAACACCAGATCCAAGCCACATCTGCAACCTATACCACAGCTCAGGGCAATGCCAGATCCCTAACCCACTGAGCAAGGCCAGGGTTCAAACCCGCAGCCTCAGGGTTCCTAGTTGGATTCGTTTCCGCTGTACCACAAGGGGAACTATTTTCAGTATTTTTATTATCACAGATAATGCTACAATAAATATAACACAGTTTTTTTTTTTTTCTTCTGTTGAATTATTTTCTTCAACATAAATTTCCAAGGAAGTAAGATTTCTGGACCAAATATATTTTTGTGTTTGATTTATAACAGGCATTTTGCTTTCTTAAAAGGTTGTTCCAAATTACCTTGCCATCTATCCAATTTACACCATGTGCACGTA
This sequence comes from Catagonus wagneri, assembly GCA_004024745.2. NCBI lineage: Eukaryota > Metazoa > Chordata > Mammalia > Artiodactyla > Tayassuidae > Catagonus > Catagonus wagneri. The sequence continues at coordinate 35,684,560 of PVHT020004944.1, forward strand.
AGGTGCCCATTTCTAAATGTGTGTTAGTTTGGAGCATATGCGCCAAAGTGAAGGAAGAGTGTAGAGAGGAGAGAAGAAGGAAGGTACTTAAAAGAGTAATAGTGGGTGTTCAATAAATGTTGGTAGAATGAATGAATAGACAATTAAACTTTTCAATACTTGACTCCTTCCTTGGAAGGAAAAGTAGCCCAGAATAAAGCATTTGTCTAATACAGTGAGTGATTCCATTTTTTTCCAAAGCTCGTCTCAGTAATACAGCAAGTGTTGGCTTCCTAACATCCTCTTTTTTTTTTTTTTTGCTTTGCTTTGCTTTTTAGGGCTGCACCTGCAGCACATGGAAGTTTCCAGGCTAGGGGTTGAATGAGAGCTACAGCTGATGGCCACAGTCATGGCCACAGCAACATGGAATCCAAGAGGTGACTGCAACCTACACCACAGCTCACAGCAACACTGGATGGATCCTTAACCACTGAATGAGGCCAGGGATCAAACCAGCATCCTCATGGATACTAGACAGATTCATTTCCACTGTGCCACACCAGCAAGCCCCCCCCATTAGCTTTAAGGTAGAAATAAGATGCTCTTTTCAATATGATTTTTTTATTATAATTGACCATGAATGGCCTTAATACCACTATCATAAGGATAATACACTTTATCATCATTTCCAATCTTTAACTAAATCCATTTCTAAGGCAATTACCTGTCTACTATTGATTGACCATCTGTTTCCCTAGTAATTACATGAACAAATCACTTAGCAACAGGATGCACTTTTTTCTTCCATATTTCCATAGAACAACATGGTTGTGGCTTTAAAGCAAGAAAATAATGAAGTCTTCTGTTATTACAAATAAATACATAGTCACATGCTCTGTGTCTGTCTGTGTGAATGAGTGTGGTTGTGTGCTCATTTTATCCCTGGTTGCTATAGTAAACAAGAGGAAAACGGATATTTCTTTTCCCTGGATGTCTCATAACAACAACAGCATCTCTGGTGACTACCAGAGACATATTCTTTGCCAGACATTGCAACTTGCTAAAACTTTACATACATTTTTTCACTCAGTCCTTGCAAGAATCTGATGAGCTTGGTCTTTTTACACTTAACTGGGTAGTTTTATCCCATTTATAAAGAAATTGAGGCTTAGAGAGATTAATTTCCCTAAGGTCACAGAGTAAGTGACAGAACTGGAATTCTAAACCAGAATTATTTGCTCAAAAGCCCATGTTCTTAACCGTTGTGTCCTTCAAGCTGATCACAAAATTAATTCATTTATTTCTTGGGAAGCTTGGTGCTTTCAGAACAACTTCATATGGATTAATAATGAAGAAGAGATTTTAAAATGTTTCCGGCTTCCTCTTTAGAGTCCTCCAAATGTTCCTTGTTCTTCTGCTAGTACCTGACTCAGTGTTCTGAGCTCAGTTTAGGGCCAGTGCGGACTACTCTGGGTGCTGAGAAACTCCCAGATTCTAGAATAGATAGCAAATGTCCTTGTCCAGGGAGTTTTATCCCCTTTCCAGACAGTGTTTTAGGAAAATAACTAGTCATTAAATCTCAGTATATCAACTGATATTTTCACTTGTCTGCTTTATGCTAGACAGCTTTACCTGAGTAATCCACAAGCATTTCAAACTCAAAAGGTTTAAAATTCACTTCTATTTATTTATGACCCTCTCTATACCCCCCAAATGGTCCTTAGTCCAGTGTCCTCTGCTTCTGTGAGTGGAACTATCAGATGTGGGGTTTGATAAACAGAGCCTGCTGAGTGCAATTCATCTATGATTCCTCTGTCTCATCCATTCACATGTCCAAACAGTTAATAAGTCAATTACCACCCCTGTCCTGCCACTTACTTCCATTCCCGGGCCACCAATATGTGTTGATTTCATTATTATAAAAGCCCCCTATGGATATTCCTCTGCCCACTCTTGGCCTAGGCTATCTGTACAGTTACTGCACTTCAGCTGGATCTTTCTAAAATGCAAGTCCCATCTTCTTACTCTAATAATAATATATGATTCCACACTGTCCTTAGAATGAACTTTAAGTTCACATAGCCCTTCGTATCTGGTTTCTGGATCATCCTCCAGGCTCTCTGGAGATGAGTAAGTACCCACCATCCAGCCACACAGATTCACTTCTCAGTCAAAAAAATACCCTATTCCTTCAAGGCCAGTGCACTGGCTGTTCCTCAAGCTGCCATCACCCAACACTAACTCTTCCTAACTCATTGACTACGACCTATTTTAAAAATCAGTGCTGAAATTACTTCCTCCAGACAGTCTTCCTTAATATCAAGGGTCAGAATAAATATCCTTCCCAGGAGCCTTCATAGCAGCTCCAACTTTCCTGATCATTGCATTTGTGAGACTATTTTGCAGGCATTCATTTACTTGTCACATTCCCAGTATCACTGTGGTCAAAAAAAAAAAAAGCCAACAACCCAGCTGAAAAATGGACAAAGGACCAAAATAGACATTTCTCCAAAGAAGATATACAGATGGCCAACAAGCACATGAAAAAATGCTCAACATCACTGATGATTAGAGAAATGCAAATCAAAACTACCACGAGATACCACCTCACACCAATCAGAATGGCCATCATTAACAGGTCCACAAACAACAAATATTGGAGTGGCTGTGGAGAAAAGGGAATCCTCCTGCACTGTTGGTGGGAATGTAAACTGGTACAACCACTATGGAATACAGTATGGAGGTACCTTAGAAAACTATACATAGAACTACCCAGTGACCCAGCAATTACCCTCTTGGGCATATATCCAGACAAAAATCTCCTTGAAAAAGACATTTGCACATGTATGTTCATTGCAGCACTATTGACAATAGCCAAGACATGGAAACAACCCAAATGTCCATCGACAGGCGACTGGATTAGGAAGATGTGGTATATATACACGATGGAACACTACTCAGCCATAAAAAAGAATAAAATAATGTCATCTGCAACAACATGGGTGGAATTAGAGACCCTCATACTGAGTGAAGTAAGTCAGAAGGAGAAAGACAAATACCATATAATATCACTTATCTGGAATCTAATATACTGCACAACTTAACCTTTCTACAGAAAAGAAAAATCACGAACTTGGAGAACAGACTTGGGGTTGCCAAGAGGGTAGGGGAAGGAGTGGGACGGTAGGGGGACCTAGGTTAGTAGTTGTAGACTACTGCCTTTGGGATGGAAAAGCAAGGAGATCCTGCTGTATAGCACTGGGAACTCTGTCTAATCACTTGTGATGAATCCATATATGTAAGTGTAACCAGGTCACAATGCTGTGCAGTTGGAAAATTGACAGAAATCTGTAAATCAACTATAATGGAAATATTAAAGAAAAAAGTAATCTTAGTCATAACTAAGATCATCTCTAGGACCCAGGACACATAGCAGATGAAAGTTACATTTCTTGAATGACTAGTCGGCTAAATAAGTACTGATAATAAGAAATTGAGGACTGAAAATTGTATAGCTAGAGTTGGGAGTTGGACATTTTTTTTTTTTTTTTTGGTTTCATATGATTAACTCTTTGGTTCCCCTTCTTTATTTTGAGTTGAACATACGGGCAAGAGTTTTCAAGTAGTTCTTTGATCTGGCAATGAGGAGAGGTGGTAATAGAAAGGGTAGGGTTCTAGGAAAGAAAAATATTAAAATTAGTTCTAGCAATGTATACCCCCAAATACATGCTTTATCCACTCTCAGTAACCAAATAGTTAAGAAAAAGATTGCAAGTGATAGGCAAAAATGTTGATGCAAATTTCTATACAGAAACTCGACTTCTACATGCAAACCACCGAGATATTTTCCCATGTTAACTCTGCATTGGCAAGAGGGGCTGTGGGATGAAAGAGTGCTTTCACTTGTCAGTTGTTTTACCTTAAGCAATTCCTTTCAACCAAGGCATTTTGGCCTCAACCTTCTCATCTGTAAAATGGGTGACTGGACTATCCTACCTCAAAGTGTACTCTAATGAGGCTTGCTTCTGCTGGTTTCTTTAAAACTCTTCTCCTTGAGTGCCTTGAGCTTTCAAAGTCTATTGTTTTTAAAACTGCTAACCTCCTTTCCCTGGAACACAATTTTTTAGCCTCCTTCTTGTAACGTAGCTCCTAGTCTGCCCAAGGACTCAACTCAAGTTTTATGTCCTCCAGAGCCTTCTTTGACCCCTCTAGCTAAGACAAAGTACCAGTTTCCTCAGCTCCATTTATCATGGAACACTGACAACACTATCATCTCTTCTATACTTATTTTCATGAGTCCATGAGCCGGCTTTAAGGTTAATGTAAATAATACAAATGATGATGAGCACTCATGAGTGCTTACCATGTGCCAAGTATTCTGCCAAACTCTTTCTAACCATCTAATCATCATTATAGTCCTAGCAAACCAAGGTTTAGGAAGAATATCTTCTAAATAAGTGATAAAAACTGAGCTTCAAACATTGTATATTGAATTTCAGAGTCCAGATCTTTACTGTTATGCTATATTAACTCTTCTTGAGGACAAAATCTTTCCTATTCATCTGTGCATCTCTAATACATGCCCAACACACAGAAGGAGTTAGGTAAATGTTAGTGAGCTGAGTAGGTGGTTGAATAAACAAGTGAAGCAATGAATATGATAAAGAACCAAAAATAAAATAGTAACAATAATAGTAATGAGTAATAATATCAAACATGCAGATAACAAAAATTGTGATCTTATATAGATATCATTGCCATGGTTTCTGGTCTATAATTCCTATGTACTCGCTAAAAAGTGACTAAAAGTTTTAATGATGGAAACTTTAAGGCCTCTCTCCTTCTCCTAAATGACCTAATAAGTGCTCAACGTAGGCCCCAACATATAGCACGTGTCAATCAAATGTTACCTTTACTGACCAAATACCCTAAATGGTCCTTCCTATGAGATGCCAGCTCTCAACCAAAAGGGCACCACATATGCAGTTTCCAAGTTCTCAAGAACATTCTTGCTTCAGTTAATCACCAAGATCTTGACTCAAAAGAGAACTTATCACAGGGAGATGACTATCACAGATTTGCCTTCAAGTTGAAGACAGATAAACCTAAGTTAAGGAAGAATGCTTTGTTGTGTATTTATTCCAATCCCTAAGTTTTTCAACATCAAGAAAAGAGGAGACAGCAGGAAGAGAAGAAAAAGGAATAAAGGGAGGAAGAGAAAGGCGAAGAAGAGAAAGAGGTGGAGAAAGAAGAGGAAAAAGGAGCAACAGGAAGAGGAGGAGAAAGAACAAGATTAACAGGAGGAAGAAGACTTAGAAGAGGAGAAAGAGAAGGAGAGGAGAAGAAGAGCAGAACTGAGTGAAAGAGAAGGCAAGCCCATCCCCCAAATAACACCTTTCCTGTCTTTAGAAGTGCTGTGGACTTTGGGAGAAGTCCTAGACTGAGAGCAGGAGGACAGCAATCAGCTTGGCCTCTCATTGCCCCAGGGAGCTCAAGAATATTATCTTTATAAAGATAAAATCAGAGACTTATAGACTAAAACCTTCTAAAATTTCTAATGATTTAGAATCTAAAATATTAATGATTCTTCAGAAAACTCTGCTTTCAATTATTTTAAATCCTGCCTGAAGAATGGACACTATAGATCATTTCATTGTCTTTCAGGTAACATGAGAAAAATCTATCAGTATTATCAAATTGTGATGGTGTTTTGTGACAATATTATCATTTGAGTCAGTAGACTGAAGAGAAGAGAATACCTTCCCTAATGCAAATAGCCCTCATCAGTCAGTTGAAGACCTGAAGAGAACTAAAGGGTAGACATCCCCATGAAAGAGGGAACTCCTCTGCCTGACTGCTGAGCTGAAACATTGGTCTTTTCCTACCTTTGAATTCAAACTGAAACATAGGCTTTTTGAGGATCTTGAGCATACTTGCTTTTGGACTAGATCTTGTGTCATCAGCTCTCCTGCTTCTCAACCCTTTGGACTTGAACTGGAACAGTATCACTGGCTCTCCTGAGTCCCCAGGTTGTTTACTACAGACCTGGTGACTTCTCAGCCTCCACAGCTGCATGAGTCAATTCCTTATAAAATTTTTCTCATAGACAGAGAAATATATTACTTCTTTTTTTTTTTTCCCATTTGATTATTTATTTATTTACTTACTTACTTACTTACTTATTTATTTTTAGGGCCGCGCCTGCGGCACATGGGAGTTCCCAGGCCAGGGGTCAAATCAGCCACGGCAACAGGATCCAAGCCACGTCTGCAACCTACACCACAGCTCATGGCAGCGCTGTGTCCTTAACCCACTGAGCAAGGCCAGGGACCGAACCCGCATCCTCATGGATCCTAGCTGGGTTTGTTACCGCTGAGTCACGTCGGGAACTCTCGACATTTCCCTTTAAGATTTACCAAATCTTAGAAGTCTGTTACATTTGCTTCATCTCTCTCTTTTTCTGTCTTTGTCTCTATATACAAGTATGTATATTTATGGGTGCATTTGAAAGAAAGTTGCAAATGTTATGATACTTGACCCATAAATACCTATAATTAAAGTATTTAAAAACGTATTTCAGCCTTCACATCATCTTAGTTGTATAACTCCAAAAAAGACAAACATTTTCTTTTACAACTAACAAAA
>PVHT020004944.1:35692183-35764154 GCA_004024745.2 Catagonus wagneri
ACGAAAGAATCCCCCCTAATAAGTTAGACAGTATCAGACATTGCTGTTTCTGCAAATTAGGATGAAATGACTGATTCGGGCAAAGGTCCTGAAAGGATGAAACCACTGCGTGAAGAGTTGGTGAGGATCTTTGCGGTACATCTCAGGCCCTCCTACTGCCTTCCACCCATTCACCCCTCCCCAGACTGTTACTGCCGAAATGACAGATGACTAACAGGGCCACGAAAAGCCATGCTCGCGGGCAGACGTGATGCTGTAGGAAGCACACTGCGCCCCCATGGAGGTTTTCCTTTTTTGTCTTTTTAGGGCCGCACCTGAGGCATGTGGAGGTTCCCGGGCTGGGGGTCTAATCGGAGCTACGGCTGTTGGCCTACAGCCACCGCAACGCCAGATCCAAGCCGAGTTTGCAAACTACACCACAGCTCACGGCAACGCCAGATCCTTGACTCACTGAGCAGGGCCAGGGATTGAACCCGCGGCCTCATGGTCCCTAGTCGGATTCGTTTTCGCTGCGCCACAACAGGAACCTCTGGAATGTTTTTTGAATATATTACTTCTGTTCTTTCTGTTTCTGGAGAACCCTTACTGAACACAGATCACTATAGAAGAGAGAACCAGGAGTTCCCGTCGTGGCACAGTGAAGACAAATCTGACTAGGAACCATGAGGTTGTGGGTTCGATCCCTGGCATCGCTCAGTGGGTTAAGGATCCGGCGTTGCTGTGAGCTGTGGTGTAGGTTGCAGACATGGCTCAGATCTGGCATTGCTGTGGCTCTGGCGTAGGCCGGCAGCAACAGTTCTGATTAGACCCCTAGCCTGGGAACCTCCATATGCCGCAGGTGGGGCCCTAAAAAGCCAAAAAAAAAAAAAGAAGAAGACCATAAGACCTAATAATTTTGCTTCTTTGGAACCATACGCTTTTTCCCAGCTAATCTTGTGGAGCTAACAACCTCTACAAGAACTAAGTTTCAAGTCACAACAAACTTTCTAGATCAGGGAGCACCCAATGTGCCACCTCAGAAATCACAGACAAACACGGCTCTTCTGGGACTTAAGTGAGAATTTCCTGAAACTCCAGGTGGAAAAGCCATAAAAGCCTTCTCTATGGCTCCTTAATGTGGAGCACTTTCCAAACCCTTCCCTCCAAGTCTGCAGTATGTCTCTCTCTTTTAATAGACTTTTCAGCAGGCACTCGTCTTTTTTATAAATCAAATGCTGAACCAGTCAGTTTAACTTTTTTTTTCAGATAAATGCAGTACAAATCATTAATCTTCTTAATGGAAATATTCTGGGGAGTTCTTAAGTAGTTTAACACTTAATAATTTTATCCTTTCTGACTTTTCAGCACCAGAAAGAGAATGAAATTTTATTATCTAGAATTTTTTATTCCAAACTCATTGAAGACTTTTCCGTTATAGAAACTGTCAGGGGAAAGGTAACACAAAACACATAGAAGGTACATATTCTATGAGAAAAAAAAAGAATTTTTTTTTTTAATTATGATGCTCTGATTCCCAAGTACTTTGCAAAGGTATGTAAAAGACCTTGACTTTAATATAAGATTTAGCAGAAGAATTATTTCTTATTTCATGCTTTTCTTGCTTTTTAAGGTTTAAATTGGATCGCTGATTTAAAATATTCATATTGAAAATTATTTCACAAAAAAATAAGGAGATTAGTTGATGCTTTTAACTGTGGTCTTTTGAGACAGTCAAATGCTATTAAAACTTTTTCTTCATTGTCTTTTTGTTCTAAATAATCTCTATTGGGATGCTTATTCCTAATATTTAAATTAATAACCTAAGAGGCAATTAATTCTATTCTTATTAAATTAGAATGAATTAAATCTATAAGAACTTTTTCATTCTAAAATTGTGCATAACAATTAAATGATGTCTCCTTCACCAAGAAAAGTATTTTCAGCTGTGGATTTAAGTGTAATTTTTAAAATGAGCTGCATTTACAGTTAACTTTTCATCTAATTCATTTTTCTTGAGGAGATTTAATTTTTGATATGTAATAACTTGGGACAGTGAAATATGTCCCAGGATCTTAATAACAGATAGAAAATAACAAACAAACAAAAATTTCAAGATTTCTGGTCCAGGTTTAGGGGTAATAAAGATATTAGAACTGAGTAGAACATAAGAATTTTCATTTCTAAATAATCTTCTATTTTCATGCCAAAGACCTTAGGTACAGAACATACTACCTAAAGTCTTCACCTCATAAATAACTAATAACTCAGTAAGTAGTCAGTAAGGGCTTTGTACTACACTGGCACTGTGAACAACAGAAAAATAGAGATCACAAGTGAACTAAGGGATAGTCCTTTCAGAAAAGGAAAAGTATGCAAATAAAAAATGACTGTCAACAGTAAGAAAGAATGACTATAAAAGATTTACATTTCCACAGAAAGTGATGATCAAGACATGTAGTGTCTACATGAATCTGAGAAGTCCAAGTCTGGTCCTATGTAGAATCTGAGTATCTCCTGGGGTTTTAGTTCCAACATATGTCTACTATTGCACCTATTACTACTCAGATCAACACCTGAAGATCATTAATACAGAAAATGGATATTTCCTTATAAATTGGTTTGTCTACCTTTCAATCTCTCTTGATTTACTGACCACAAGGCAAATAAATAAGAAACAAATATCATAGGACGGTTTCCAATTTAGAGTCATGGGTAGAATTTTAAGGTCCTGTGACAATACAAACATGGCTGAGTCAAAACCAAGACCCTAACTTTTGAGGATGAGATCAATGTGTCACATAGAAACAGAACCATTAATCAAACAACAGATTAAATAACATGATATAGATATCATTATACACAACAACAAAGCATAAGCCACAGTCCCTTAAGGACATTACGATTTTGATATGGAGAACAGAAGTAATTTGCATCATATACAATTAAGCAAAGCAACAGTTAGAAAAAGGGCAAGACGGACTTGGGTATAAGATTCCTAGTAGCTTTTCCTCATGAGTACATAAATGCAGATTGTCTTATCTGGTCAGGTATTAGTCAAAGTGAGATTTCCAGTCATTGTTTGTATTTTTTTCTTTTCTTTCTTTCTTTGTTTCTTTCTTTTTGTAAAAGTCAACATTTGGTGACTAATGTTAGTGGGTCATTTGAATATTAACGGTCACTGGAAATCCAATCAACAATATTTAGTGTGCCTCTACAAACTGTGAGACACTGAGCTTACTATTCTAACAGCCATTTTTACAATCTACTTTGACCATAATGAGGGAATAAGTCAAGGGAATTTGGTTCAGTCACAAATATCCTTGCCACCATTACACTCGAGTGTAAATATTGTTACAAACTCTTAATAATTTTTTCTTGCATTTAGCTTTTTTTTGCACTTAATAAAAACATCTTTCACACTTAGATTTTTATCAGGTCACTCTAATGCATAGAAAAAAAAGGAGGACATAAGTGAAAGAAATTGGTTAAGACTATTTCTAAGGTATTTTCTAAGGTAAAGACAACTACAGAACAATTGTCACTTGACTCTGAGCAATTTTAAGACCTCATTGATTTCAGAGATGTTAAAATGTGGGAAAAAAAAAATCCTACCACCAACAGTAAATGAGATGCACTCATGTACATGCTACCTTGCTTAAGATACAGAACAATTCTCAACATCATTAAAAACCCTGGTATTTGCTTCCCTTGTCACACCTTGCTCCTTTCCCCACAAGATAACTACTACCTGGAAATTTCCATTCATCATTGCATTGTTTTTCTCTAAAGTTTTACCAAATACCTACCCCAAATGTATATATTGTTGGGTCATAGTTTTCAATATAGTTTGTCTCTGAGAAGCCCTATCAAGCCCTGCTTAGGCCAGCGCTGCCACCCCCACTTATTTGGCCATGGGAAAGGTGTCAACTGTAGCATCTATTAATTTCTGATGAGGCGGTGTTCTGAAGAATTCACGCAGGAAACACTTGCATGTCAAATGTAGAAGAAGTTCCTGAAAGGAAATGGCGGACAGGCAGATTGACACCAGATTGTGCAAAGGCCTGAATGGCACATGAGGGAATTGAGATTTTATCCTGATGGTGTCAGAGCCATCTGGTCTGTTTTAAAGGACATGGCATGATCTGACCTGTGCTTCATGATGGTTCCTCTCGCAGCAGGAAGATGGATGAAGGTGGTGAGAGACTGGAGGTAGGAAAACTAATTTGAAGACAATTAACAGTAACCCAGTGAAAGGTGATAAGGGTATGAGTGAGGCCAGAGACAGCAGTTAGAAAAAACATAAACTGATAGAGGAAGGACATTTAGATTTCGGCCACATTTACCGATATTGGTGAAGGGCAGGAACGAGGAGAGATTTGGCTGTCTGAGTTCATAAAGTTTCTAGGTCATCAAACTCAATTTGGAGATCTTCTCTTTTCTAAGACACACTCCAATAAAACAGTAGAAAATCAAAGACAGAATTTTAAAAAGCTTCAAGAAAAAAGAAGCTTATAACTTCCAAGGGAACTCCCATAAGACCATCAGCATGTTTCCCAGTAGGAGTCTTACAAGCCAGGAGAGAGTAGGATGATATATTCAAAGTGCTAAAAGAAAAAAATTCCATCCAAGAATACGCTATCCAGCAAAGTTACTCTTCAAAAATAGAGATAAAGACTTTCCCAAACAAAGGCTGTGGAAAATCACCACTAAACATAGAGGATTTTCTTGGTTTTGTTTAATATTCAAATCCAAGCAGGAGTACTTAAGAACTTCTGGACCACATACAATGATGTCCTCGAGTCAGTAGCAGCAGCTCATGAGAAGCATTGTTAAATTTTCAGAAATTTTGCAAACCAGTAAAAATATGCATTTCAGGAAATAACTGTATAAACTTACAATTAAATTTAACTTAAAACAAAGGCAATAATAGTCAAAACATTACTTTCTAATTATATTATAAAATTTACTGTTACTTGTGCTCTTGTTTTTACAGCTGCTATTATCTGTTTGGTGGAAACACCGCAATGGAGGTCAACTGTGCATCTCTGCCAAGTTCCATGTTCAGTGACACTGTATTCATAACTTGGAAATGGTCAAGGTGGGAGTATTTACACCACAGAAAATGTCAAATGCTACAAATCAGGCTTGGTTCCTTATCTGTTCACTGCTTAGACTTAAGATAGAAATGGAAATAATGTGCAGAGGGCTAGAGTGAGAGAAGCAGAGAGTAACTTAGAATTCCGTCAAGAGCTGGGCAGGGTTTGAATTGTGTGGAGGCTTTCAGGCCATAGAAAGGAATTTGGATTTTACTTGTAGCAGGAGGAGGATAGAATGCTTCAAATCAGGGGAAAGGCATCATCTGATCTACATTTTGTAAAGTTCCCTCAGGTAGTTCTATGGAGTGGAACTAGAAAGGCTACTGTACTTGTTCAGGTGACATAATGGTGACTTGGATAAGGGAGATGGTCAGTAGTAATGAAGAAAGGTGGATGGACATGGGGTAAATTCTGAAGAAGAGTTGACAATCTCAGCATTATATACAGGTAAACTATCTGACAGAGGATAAACATTGAGCGTAAAATTAGATTGCAATCTTTAAAGGCTATTGGACAAAACTTTAAGCTACAATTTTCAATAGGTTTTACTTCCAGGGTGAAAATATTCTTCCTACTGATTTCTTTTTCTTTCTTTTTTCTTTTTTTATTTTGCCCTTTGTCATTTTAGGGCCGCACTCACGGCATGTGGAGGTTCCCAGGCTAGGGATCTAACTTGAACTGTAGCCGCCGGCCTACACCACAGCCACAGCAACACAGGATCCGAGCCGTGTCTGCAGCCTACACCACAGCTCATGGCAACGCCGGATCATTAACCCACTGAGCAAGGGCAGGGATCGAACCCGCAACCTCATGGTTCCTAGTCGGATTTGTTAACCACTGCGCTACGACGAGAACTCCTGATTTCGTTTTCATTAGTAAGAAGTGAAATGCAAAGACTGCTTATTCACATGTTCCTTCAGAGCTAATTCTGATAAGAACAGAGAGCCCTATGGTGATCTATCAGTCTCCAAGTAGATCCTGGTGTTTCCACACCTACATTCACTCTGCCTTTTCAAACAGCTGCTTCCATCTCAACCTTCAGGTCTCAGTTTAAATGTTATTACCTGAGAGAGAACTTTCCTGACCAATCTAAGAATGGATAGTATATTTTCCTCCATTATTTTGCTATTTCAGCATCATGTTTGTTTCCTTCATAGCAGCAGCCAAAGTTTATAATTATTTATCTGATTATTTGATATATCTATTTATATTGCCTTTCTCCCCCATTACAATAATAGCAGTTCCTTGTTCTTTTTTTCTTTTTTTATTCTGTCTTTTTATCATTTTACGGCCACACCTGCAGCATGTGGAGGTTCCCAGGCTACAGGTCTAACAGGATCTGTAGCTGCCGGCCTACGCCAGAGCCACAGCAACGCAGGATCCGAGACACGTCTGCAATCTACACCACCACTCACGGCAACGCAGGATCCTTGACCCACTGAGCAAGGCCAGGGATCAAAACCACAACCTCATGGTTCCTAGCAGATTCGTTTCCTCTGAGCCAAGACAGGAACTCCACAGTTCCTTGTTCTTATTCAACATTTTATGCAAATATCAAGAACAGTGTTTGGTATATCACGGCATTTAGTACTTATTTGATAAATAAGAAAGGAATGATTAAGCTCATTTTCTTCAGGTGGACTCGATTATGGTGGTAGTGGTAGCAACAGTCATGATCACAAATAATAATTAGCCCTTATTTATTGAGCATGTCTCATCTGCCAGGTACTATTCTAAGCACTTTACATGAACATATTCAGCCACTTAACTAAACCTCAAGGGAGGCACTGTTAACATCATACCAATTTTACAGCTGAGAAAACTGAGGCACAGAGGTTAAGTAGCTTACCAAAAGTTACATCATGAGTAAGGGCTAAGGTTTGCTCCTAGGCAGTTTTACTCTACCACACTCATGGAACTTATCCACAATACATTATTCTGATAGAATCACACAGGTTTGGGATAGGGTCAGTCTTATGTCTGAGCAAGCAAGGAAGCTAATTCTAATAGGACCAGAGAATCTCATCATGTTCTGTCAGTTTCCAAATATATCCTCTTTTTTCCACCAACATTCACCCGATCTCCTGCCTGTATGTTCACCATTCTTTAACTGGTCCAATATCCCTATCATCGGTGTTATCCCATGTACCTGCCGTTGTCTCACATTTGGAAAGCCAGGACAGGTCATAGCAGGACAGAGGTCAGGGCCTGCTAGGGAAGGATCCTCCTCAGGACTGTCCCCACCAACTAGATTCATGAATGAGTTTATCACTTACATTTTAGAAGATACAAAGAGGTTGATGCTAAAGTTTTAAACTGGAGGGAAATATGCTCATGAGTGAAAGTGCAGTAGTGGAAAATCTTGGTGGTCTCTGTTGGAAGTGAGGGAGGATATATGAAAGCATCAACTCAAGGGCAAAAGATCTTAGATTGTTATATGCGGTGAGGCAGGTACCTTAAGAGGAGTCACTGAAGGGATCACCAAAGAAAAAAGGGAGACGGAATAAAGTCAGGAAAAAAAATACAGCATCATCATCCAGCTTTGCAAATCCTGTGGTTTTAACTGAGGCAGAAATAATACAAGGGGCTTTCCAGGCTGAGACAGACTTTCTTTCAGTCTTAAAGGCCCTCTGGTTTCAGGTGGATGAAATTTTCTACTAACATGCAGAGGGTCCATATCCCTTATTCTGGCTTCTGGAGTCCTGGCTTTTATGTTCTCTCTTTGATCATTTTTTAACTTTCCTCTAATTTTTGTCTTTGATCTGCTTAACTGATCTACCCCTCCCCAGCAAGGCAATACTCCACAAAAGCCAGCAAATTCGTATAATTTTGATGCCTCAGCCATTAGTAAAAGTTCAATAAATGTATGTGTAGGCTATCAATATTTTGATGGCATCATTGAATTTTTTGAAAAAATTATTTGACTTGTTTGGATAGTTATCTGAGCAAGTTTTTGGTTGTTTTGGTACCATATAGGAAGAGTGAAATAATGTTATTAAATAATCTCATCTACATTTTGTACAGACTGAATTATCCTTATCATTATTGTCTGTACCTAGAAAGTATTCTCTGATATCTCACTAATTTTCCTTGCATTTCTATGAATTTTCTCACAATTCAAATCCCTTGTATTTGGGACACACAAAGTTAAGCAAGTTCACATGATGCAAAAATCCAGTATAATACAAAGGCTAAAAGTTCAGATATTTCCAAACACATATATTCTATACACATATATCTGTGTGTATTTTCATCTAGATGGCTGACTTTAAGTAGTGACTGTAATCCAGTCAGCTATATGCTTTAGGACACTTTTTTTTTTTTTCATGCATAGGTGTAACATGTAGATAATCAAAAGATTTGCTGCAGTCAAGACAGAGTACATCTATCATTTCTCCTTGATCTACCATATTAGATTAGCTTAAAAGGATTTGGTTTTAAGTAGGACACATTAGTCATTATCCACTAAGTACCTTCTTGTCTTCAAGTTATTTGCAAATTGATTGTATCAGGGTTTCTGCCAGTATTTTCTTAAGTATCCAAGTGAAGGTTACTTGTCTGTTCTGCTTTACATGACTCGTGATTTCATTTAGTGCTCTACTGGTGACAGATTTCCCCGTTAACACTTCAAGATTAAAACTTTAGGAAGCCTGGCATATGAAAAAAAAGAATGCATGAAACCCAAAGTTGGTGGATGTGTTTCTATTATTAGAGTTCCTGCATAGGAAATTCTGCCAGTATTTCAAATGAATACAGAGTGCTTAAAAATACCATGGCCATTCTTAACTGTGTATTTAATATCAGACTTGGCAAGCAAGATTGACAGATACTTAGCTTATTAATTTATACAACCACTGAACACCATAGACTTTAGTTTTTCATGATCACCTAGAAAGATAAAAAAGTTGAAAATTATAATAATTTTTTCACTTTTATACAGATTAAATTTTATGTATCACAAAGTCAATGTTATGTCATGAATTATGTGATTAATATGCAATAATATGCTATTCCTATGGAATAAGAGTCTACATTTAAAAATTAATTTTATATATAGATATAACTAGAAGAAAGCATGGTATGAAAGGGATAGCAATGGATTTAGGAGTCCCATAGGCCTGGTTTAAGTCTCAGTTTGCCCATCAATAAACTGTGTGACCTTGGACAAGGAACCTAAGCTCTTGAACCCTCAGTTTCGTCATCAGTAAGTCAGGAGGGTATTTCCAATATCATCAATTTGCAATGGGTTTAAAAGATATAAATTCATAAATTAATATCATTCCCTATATGCTAGTTCCATAAATAGTGATACAATGCCAAGAATTATACCATCAATGACTCAAAGCTTGGGCCCTACTCACCCTCACTTAAAAAGTGAAATTCAACACTCACTGGGACCTTTTCATCAGGAGGTTGTTGGATTGTTCCTGACCTAAAGATGACCCTATTACCATGATCAACATGTGACTAAATATATAAAGATCCATGAAGGCAGGGCCTTGGATATATTGATCACCAATATATCCTTATATCTCAGGGAAAAATCTAACTCATAGTATGCTATCAAACAGTATTTGTTAAATAAGTGAATTAATTTTAAATTAGACAAATTCTTGAGCAATTACCAGCCTGCAGAGTGACAGAGCTGTAAAGTTTTGCCATATGAGGATTAAAGAGTAGCCCAGCCCTCTGTTGGTTCAACTCTTACGGTTTCTAAATGTTTCTCCAAATGTCTATATGCAATTTCTTGCCTTACTCAACACAGTCTAGTGAATATAACTGCATCTTTCAATGACGTGATGGATCATTGCAGCCTTAGGATTATCATGCTAAATCCAGTCTCATCTTCAGCTGCAGGTAGACATGTAGGCTTGGTAAGAGTTGGGATGGAGGAAGTGTGGCCTGAGAGTATAAAGTTAAGATTTTCATGAAAATAAATAACTATTATCAACAAACGCTTTTGTCACAAATCTTTTCTAAAATCTATATGGAGAAAAATATCAGTATTTTCTAGACTTCTGCTGTACAGGATCTGGTTAAGTTTATAATGAAAATCTTATTATCACTCCACAAGTGAATAAAGCGTGTTTTATTCCAGAAACTGCTTGTGAGCACCTACTACATATTAGGAAGACACATGTGCTAGATACTAGGAATAGATAAAATGAATAGGACATGGCTTCTACACTGAGAAGGAGATATTTAACCACAATTCGATATATTATTAAAAAAACTGCTCCCTATAACAACATATAACTACAAGATACTATATCTGACTAGAAGTGATTGTTCTGTGTACGAGGACTTTCCAGAGATGCAAGGTGTGAGATAAGTCTTAAAGGATGAGTAAGTTCGCAAACACAAAGGTCATCGTGTTGTACAACTCCAAGGGGCCCCGTCACACTGTATACAAATGGTGACCCCTAAACTTGTGCTTCTGGGGAAGAAATCCTTTTTGTATATTGCTTAGGATGCTCTAAGATGCAAATAACTAGAATATTACAGAAAATGGCCTCATAAAATGACCTTTTATTTTCTCAAAATACAAAGGAATATGGTCCTAAAATAAACAATGAGGTCCTGCTGTATAGCACAGGGAACTATATCCAATCACTTGTGATGGAATATTATGGAAGCATTATGAGAAAAAGAATGTATATACATGTATAATTGGGTCACTCTGCTGTACAGCAGAAATTGACAGAACACTACAAATCAACCATAATAAAAATTTTTTTTAGATTTCCTTGAAGGGCTCATTTATTTATTTTTCTAAGGGAGGAAAATTCTTCACAGTCATCACCCAGAATATTTACCTCCATGTCTCAGAGCCCTGAACTTTCCATGTAACCATTATCAAAAAAGCAAGAAAAAAAACATTTTTAATCTCTTTTGTGTGAAACACTCTCTTCCAGGAGAAAAAATAAGGGAAAGAAATGCCCTTGGGTAGACAACACACAATGTCTTCAAACTAGTCTAAGCTCAAAAAAGATTAGACTTTTGGTCTCCAGAAAGAGACCTTTTGATAAATATAAAGATTTTTTTGTGTCCACTAAAACTGTATTTTGGGGTTCCCATTGTGGCTCAGAGGTGAAGAACCCAATATCCATAAGGATCCCTGGCTCACTCAGTGGGTTAAGGATCTGTCATTGCCATGAGCTGTGGTGCAAGTTGCAGACGTGGCTTGGATCCCACATTGCTGTGGTGTAGGCAGGCAGCTGTGGCTCCAATTAGACCACTAACCTGGGAAAGTCCATATGCAACAGGTGTGGCCCTAAAAAGAAAAAACAACAACAAAAAAACTATATTTAGGTTTTAATACTTTCTAGTATTACTGTTTCCTTCCTCAAAAGTAGTATGCTTCAGCTTAACATCTTTTTTTATTCTACCAAGATTCCTATGAAATAGGTATTATTATAGTTAATTTCTACCTGCAGAGTTACTGGGGCAAGGAAGACAACACATCTAGCAAATAATTAAACAATGAACACCAGAACTGTCGCTGGTCTCTCAGCTCAGATCAAATTTTTTCCTATAATGTCTCAAATGTTCATATTTTCATGGGGATATTACAGAATGACAGTGTAATATAATGACATAGTGCTTTAATCACATACAGAATAATACAGTTTGGTACTGTAACATAGTGTAATAGTTAATCTCTGCCATATTTCAGACTGACCAGTTTAGCCCAAGATAGATGAATTAGCCTCATAAGGATTATTCATTACAGGTTTAAAGGTAGCTCTGCTCAGTGTGACCCTCCCTATTCCAGGAGCCCACCATATTCCCAGTACAGCCTGAGACAATAAAAGAACTGTCTTTCACTTTAAGATTAGAGGAGTTCAGGAAGAACTGTGTGTGAGGGCAACAGAGCACAAGAAAGGTGACTTGAAATGCGAGAACTCTACATTGGACTACTTTCTTTCTTCCATCCTCTGGTTTGCACCTGCACCTGGGAAGTAGCAAAATCACCAACAAATCAAAGAACATATTATGCCAAGAGATAAGATGAGCCTTTAGAAACCCATAAGAAGCAAAAATATACTTCATCCCTGGGGGAAGAGACTACACAGGCCATTTGAAAACTCTGAGATGTGCTCTATGCTCAAGATCAATAGATTTAAAATATTCGATAGCAGCAGCCACAGTCACCATGGTGAGTAAAGCTCAGCTGTAATTACAAGGTTCAGTTGGATGGATTGCAGGAAGAAATTCTTTGTGAACAAACCAGGCTTGGCACACTTATAAGGCTCATCTCCAACATATTTCTGACAATCAGGGATATTAAAAAAAAAAAATGGTGCCTTTGAAGATACAGTACAAACTAGAGTAACTGGGTCATTTCATTCTGGGGCTTTCAAAGATTGCTCCTCTAAATCAGGCTAGGTTCTAAACAACACCCAGTGTCTACAGCTATAATTCAGGACTCTGACCAAATGTTTACTTGATATCGTTTTCCAACTTGAAGAATTAGCTAAGTGAACAAGTAAAAATAGAATTTCCTCAAAACAAGAACACTTTGATCAAGGCAAACTCATTTAAGCTGAACCCTACAGCAGGCATCTAAAGAGTGGGAGAAGTCACTGACAAGATTTCTCTGAGACGGCATCATGGTTTTTGTTTTGTTTTTGTTTTGCTTTTTAGAGCTGCATTTTGTTGTCAATGGAAGTTCCCAGGCTAGGGGCTGAATCAGAGCTGCAGCTGCCGGCCTATGCCATAGAATCCTTAAGCCACTGAGTGAGGCCAGGAACTGAAACCACATCCTCATGGATACCAGTTGGGTTCATTTCCACTGAGCTAAAGTGGGAAGACCGACATCATGCATTTTTAAAAGAGTGAGTCAGAAGTAGTGTTGGAATGTCATGTTCCTGAGTTGTAAATTGTTCAGCACGTTTTTGATCCGGCAGATTATTGTACAGTTCCTTTAAAAAAAAAAAACAAAGCACTTCAAGGAGTTCCTGTTGTTGCTCAGTGGGTTAACCCTACTAGTATCCATGAGGATGTGGGTTTGATCCCTGGCCTCACGCAGCAGGTTAAAGATCTGTCATTGCTTCAAGTTGTGTTGTAGGTCACAGATGCAGCTCAGATCTTGCATTGCTGTGACTGTGGCACAGGCCAGCAGCTACAGCTCTAATTCGACTCCTAGCCTGGGAAATTCCATATGTTACAGACGAGACCTTAAAAATAAAAAAATTTAAAAAAGTATTTCAGAAGCTTTGGCACAGCAAAGGAAACCACTGACAAAAAGAATGAGAGGAAATATTTTCAAATAATGTAATAAAGGGTTAATATCAAAATATATAAACAGCTCATACACACCACACTAAAAAAAAAAAAAAAATTCAAAATTGGCAGAAGAACTAAACAGACATTTTTCAAAGAGGAAATGCAGATGGCCAAGGGACCTGTGAAAAGGTGCTCAGCATTGTTAATGATCAGGGAAATGTAAATCAAAACCACACTGAGACATCACCTCAGTCCTGTCAGAATGGCTACCATCAAAAAGGTAAGAGATAATAAATGTTGGCAAGGATGTGGAGAAAAGGGAACACTTACACACTGTTGGTGGGAATGCCAATTGGCGCAGTCACTGTGGATAAATAGTACACACATTTCTCAAAACACTAAAAACAGAACTACCACATGACCCAGCAAATCTATTTTTGGGTATACATCTGGGAAAAAAAAAAACAATAATTCAAAAAGATACATGCATCCCAGTGTTCACAGAAGTATTTACAATTGCCAATACTTGAAATCAACCTAAGTGTCTTTGAACAGATGAATGGATAAAGAAGATGTGGTACATATATACAATAGAATACTACTAAGCCATAAAAAGGAATGAAATTTTGCCATTTGCAGCAACATGGATGCACTTGGAAGGCATTATGCTAAGCAAAATAAGTCAGGCAGAGAGAGACAGGTACTATATGACACCACTTATATGTTGAATCTAAAAAATACAACTAATGAACATAACAAAAAAGCAGACTCAGAGATAGCAGAAACTAGTGGTAACCAGTGGGGAGAAAGAAGAGGGAAGGTGCAATAAAGGGTTCGGGGAGTAAGAGGTACAAAGCGTTAAGTATGAAACAAGCTATAAGGATATATTGTACAACACAAAGAATATAGGCAATATTTTATAAGCACTATAAGTGAAGTATAATCTTTAAAAAAAAACCTTTGATTACAATCCACAATGAAGTTTTCACACATTGGTGGCAAAATTACAGAAACAAACAAAAAAAAATTGTGGCTTTTTATAAGGCTAAATATATTTGATCATTTTAATATGAAAAAAGGTATATACTTAGTCAATAATCAATTTTTATACTCTAAAATAAATAACCCATCAATTACATGCCTCAGTACTTATGCCAGAGAAATGAAAATGTATGTTCTCCCAAAAACCTCCATCTGAATGTTCATAGCAACTTTATTTGTAAGAGCCAGAGCCAGAATCAACCCAAATGTCCTTCAGTGGGTGAAGAGATAAACTGTGGTATATTCATACAAAGAAATACTACTCAGCAATAAAAAGGAATAAACACTGATACACAAAACAATTTGAATGGATCTCAAAGGCAGTATGCTGAGTGAACAAAGCAGATCAAAAATATATCATGTATGATCCCCTTTATAAACCAGTTTCAAAATAATAAAATTATAAGTGATAGAGGAGTTCCCATGGTGGCTCAGTGGTTAACGAATCTGACTAGGAACGATGAGGTTGTGGGTTTGATCCCTGGCCTTGCTCAGAGGGTTAAGGATCCAGCATTGCCATGAGCTGTGGTGTAAGTCACAGACACGGCTCGGATCCTGCATTGCTGTGGCTGTGGCATAGGCCAATGGCTACAGCTCCGATTAGACCCCTTACCTCGGAACCTCCATATGCCATGGGTGTGGCCCTAGAAAAGGCAAAAAGACAAAAAAGAAATTATAGTGATAAAAAATAGGTAAGTGTTGCCAGAGTTAGGACTGGGAAGAAAGCATAACTATAAAGGAGTAGCAATAATGGAGTTTCCTTCTGCTGATAGAACATATATCCTGATTGTGGTGGAAGTTATACAAAACCACATGTGATAAAATTTTATAAAACTATACATCCCCCCAAAAAGTCTGCATATAAAAAATGGATGAAAAAAATAAATAAAAAATTTTAAAAAATTAAAAAATGGATGAAATCTGCAGCAGATATATAGTTCAGTTAATAGTTCTATACCCATCTCAATGATCTTGTTCTAACGTCCTATGGTTATATAAGAAGCTATCATTGCTGGAAGCTGAGGAAAGGATACACAGCAACTCTGCAATACTTTCGCAATTTCTTGTGAGTCTAAAATTATTTCAAAAATTTTTAAATGGAAACAAAATACTACATTTTCCCATTTACAGAGAAGTAAACTAAGATTCAAACAGGCTAAATAATTTTCCCTTAATATAAAAAGTCAAGCTAGTAAAAGGCTATGGTGAGATCTAAACACAGGACTTCTGATTCCAAATTCAGAGTCCTTTATACAACAGTGCTCCTATTAGCCATGTGTTTAGCTTGGGAAGATAAAGATCCAGGTGATAAGTGAAGGTAGGTGGAACATATTCGAAGTGAGGAAACAAACAAGAGCAAGAGAAAGAAGTGCAAACTATCAAAAGTTGGAGAATGGGGGAAAACAGAGATAAGAGTACTGAACTTTGAGGAAGGCCAAGAAAAGCGTCAGAGGGAACAGGCTTACAGGTCAGGAGGTTCCAGACTGTGGACCAGATACTTGCCTAAGAGATGGAATAATTTCTAACACTGACAGACTCTAGAAATGGAAAGAAGGTGAGTGGCCATATGCTACTCAAAGTAAAGGTCAGGGACTGCAAGCTGATCAAGGAATTGCAAGTCTAGGGACTCAAATGAGTGATCCCTCAGGACATCTGAGGAGCCAGAACAGTGCTATCGAGAGAAAGACAGAGATGTACCTCTCCTAGTCTAAACTTCCTAGGGTAAGAACTATGCTTTATCTTTCCTTGTTTTTCCCACAGAGCCTACAATAACATCTTGGACTTGGCACTCCAATGCTATTTGCTGAATTAATAATGTTCTAATGTCTTAAGAACCTGAGACAGTTAATGAACTTTATTTAGCACCTATTTTCCCAAGAGGAAGTAGCTTTGGTTGATCAGCATGACACTGAAATGACTATTAAATCCCATTTTAAAAATACCTCAATTTATCATTCAACATAATGAAGATAAAGTATTTTATTGATTTTTGCTTACTGATTTTGTTATATATTATGAAGGAAATATCATCCCACTGATTTCTGATTACCACTAACATCTTCTCATACATTCAAACCTACATGCACATACCCCTACATATGGATGCCCTTTGATAGGTTCCCAGGAAGATGGAGACAGACCCCAAACCCCCACGAATGTGGCTGTTCACTTTGCAGACCCACTGTGGACATGAGTAAGGCCCTGCACAAGAACTACACCCTTTCTTGAAATGTGGATGCTGCAGCTGGGCAACAAAAAACAACGGCCTGTGGAAAACAACTGCCGGCATAGACTAACCACCTACAAGGATTAACTGTCCTGTGTCATGGGACTTGACCCTCTACCCCTCCTTTGACCTTCCCCTACTCCTTGTTCACTGTTCCTGCCACAAGTTCCTGCCATAAACTCAAACCGCAGATTTCTGCCACAGATCCTTTATAAGCCTAGCATCTTTTCACAGCGAAAGCTGGCATCATCTTAAGCTCAGTTTGAACTCAGCCTGTCTTTCTCTGCTGCCTTAACAAATCTCTCGCTTTACCATCCTGGCCTTGCACATTCCTCCCTCGGCAAACCTAACACCCTTCTATTTATAGAATTAAAACTACAAGAAGGTATTCAAAGTTGGTCTGCCCTGGTCTTGATTCTAGAGTTGTGCTGTCCACTATAGTAGCCACTAACCTCACATGACAATTGATATTTAAATTTAATTTAAATAAAATTTAAAATTCAGTTTCCAATTGTTTCAGCCACATTTCAGGGTCTCTGTAGCTAAGTGTGGTTAATGGCTAGAATATTAGTGCAGATACAAAACATTTCCATCATCTCGGAAAGTTCTAATGTACAGTGTTGCCCAAAGTAACATATACTCATTAATTTGTCTTCCCTGTCTCTTATACAATCAATCATGTTATTTTAAGAGGTTTAGAATTCCATGTCTCACTCAGAAGGGCCCTGTACATCAAAATGAAGATATCAGCATTAATTACGTTATTTTCAGCACAATTACATAGATTTCAACTACACTGGAACCCTGATGTCTTTTACATAAATATATCAATTTTTATGATTATGCTATTAGCATACCGTGGTATGTGTTTAATATGGTTAAGAAGTACAGTAAGCAGAGTAACACCCCCAAATGCCCACATCTTAATCCCCAGAACTTACATGAAAAGGGGGGGCGGTTAAAGAAGTAGATAGAGTTAAAATTTGCTAATTAGATAGCTTTGACATGAGAAGATTATTCTGAATTATCCGCATCTTTACCAGAGTCCTTAGAAATAGAGGAAGGAGAGATGAGAAGAGTCAGTGTTAAAGGGTAAAGTGATGTAAAGGGAGAAAGATTTTATTGGCTATTGCTGGCCCTGAAGATGGAAATAGGCCACAAGCCAAGGAATGTAGGCAAGCAAACAAATCCTTCCACAGACCCTCTGAAAATAAATGTAGCCCTGCCAACACCTTGATTGTAACTTGCTCAGAGTGATTTTGCACTTCCAACTTCCAGACGTATAAGATGAAAAATTTCGGTTGTTTTTAGCCACCAAGTTTACTGTCCCTCGTTAGGGCAACAATAGGAACTTAATATATAAGTTTCCTAAAATTCAATATAGTTGATAAAATTTTCAGTTAATTATTTAATTTTACTTCTACTTCTTCTTTGTGGGGAAGCAGATTTTAAAAGAATCAGTGGTTCTTCAGTTCTCAGAAGTTTTTTTCCCTAAGACAATGAGGCTTCCTAATTGGCCACTTGACCCAGAACTTTACAGGAATGAGTGGAAGTTTGGGCAGAGGAAAAGAGCATCTTGAGCTAAGACCCCATGCAGAGAGCTGCTAACAAGGTGTGGTTGTCTGCCTGAAAGTAACAGTGAAGTTCTCAGCACTGAAGATAAAATTAGCTAGTCTATTTCATGAAAAGGGCAAGGAAATGATACAATCTTTAAGTACATTAGGAAAGTATGTACAATTCTATTTATAACAGTTCTATTGTGTTAAATTACTGGGATTAAATGTTATCAGATGAGGTTGTATTTTCCATTTTATCATTTTTTTTTAATTCAGTGAGCTTTTCAAAACAAAAGACCAATAAAACACAGCATATCAGTATTAAAATAGAAAAGTAAGTCTACTGCATTCAAGGTGAGAGGAAATTTGTTGGAACTTATGTTAAAATACAGCCTAGAGTTCTCATATGACCCACCAAAAAATTATGGTTTAATGAGGCCTAAGAAACTATTTCAAAACTTTCCAAAAACTTATACACTCATACCCTTTCATGACTGACATTTTCACATCATTTCCTTATTTTGTTTGAGGCTTTAACTGCCAATGTTTAATGTTTAAATGAAAAGAAAAAGTCAAAACAACAACAGAAAAAAAAAAAAAATAGAAAGGGAACTGACAGATGGAAGAAGAAACCAGACAGTAGACAGTGTCATTCAAGTTTCTATGGAAATTACAGTTTCTTAGTGTCTTCAGGAAATTCATTCTTAATATACTTGCTAAGAGCTCTGAACTTCCTGTGTCCACTCTCAGAGCCTCTGAGACCTTCCATATGCATCTATTGAACTCACATATCTAGCTACCTGCCACACACCTCAAACTTAAAAGTCTCAAATAAATCTATTTAAATCTTTCTCCACCCCAAACCTGCTTCTTCTCACATTTTTCCTAACTCATCCATTAGAGCATGAAAGCTCAATCACCCAGAGACTCCCCACATTCCATCACTATCATTCCCAGCTCCTAACCAAATTCTTATAATTCTTCCTCTTTGGAATCTCTCTGGTCAACACACTCCTTCCATATCCATTTCTAGAGCTTCCATTAATCTTGTTGGTTCTCCTCTAAGCTCTAATCTGACTCTCCAACCTAGTCAATGAAAAGGATTTATAACTATAGGGTATCACCATAATTCTTTCATTTAAAAATGTTTTTGTGTACTTGTTATATGAAAAATCACTGTAGAAAGCCCTGAACTTCATATCACAGAGTTTAAAATCAAGTAGGAAAGGAAGTAATAACAATAGATAATATAGTAATTCATAATATATAACAATAAAAATAACTGCAGTTGTTTGTCCCTAATAATTATAACAGCTTTACAAGGTTGGGATTGTGCTCATTTTATAAATGCCAAACTGAGGCTGAGATATTACTAACTTGCCAAGATCTTGTGATCCTAAGTGCAGTATAAACCTAATATTCTTGAGAGCAGGGTCTGTATTCAACCTTTTTATTCTGTTAATCACAAAATAAAACAATTTCAGACAAAATAGCAGCCGGTTTTGTAGATAATGATAAACACTCTGAATCAGAGAAAAACTTTAGCCTTTAAAGTGGTATTTATATGCCCCCCTTTTTTTTTCTTTTTAGGCTAGGAGTACACTTGGCAGCAAATGGAAGTTCCCAGACTATAGGTCCAATTGGAGCTACAGCTGCCAGCCACAGCCATAGCAATTAGGGATCTGAACCGTGCCTGTGACCTACACCACAGCTCATAGCAATACCAGACCCTTAACCCACTAGTGAGGCCAGGGATCAAACCTGCATCCTCATGGATACTAGTAGGATTCATTTCTTCTGAGCCACAATGGGAACTCAAAGATTTTTTTTTTTTTAATTTTTAATTTAATTTATATTCCTTAAAGATTTCCACAGGAAGGCCTCAGGTTCTTCCTACTATATCTGTGGACTTTCTTTCCCCCTTATTATGCCTCTGTCCTATAATTTCTAGTATCTCTTAAAAATAAAATATATGAAATTAATAAGAATTACTCCACAGGAGTGTTGAGAGCATTTAATGAAGTAATGCCTCTTTATTGCCCACCACAGTGCCTGAAAAATAGATCTTCTGTAAGAAGCAGTCAATGACTTTTTACAGCAAAATGGCTAAGAGAGTAGGCTCTGGAATCAACCTGTCATTACTACTTACTAGCTGTGTGACTTTGGCTAAATCACTCAACCACTCTGAACCTCACGCCCCTGTATGTAAAATATGTCTAATAATGTAATATTTATTTGGAGTTACAATAGAATCTAATTGGGTAATTCATGGAAAATATTTAGGTAATTTAGTAGGGACTCAATAACTATTAACTTTCAGTATCAGCTCCAGAAAAGCAGAGATACAGTAAAAGCAGTTATAGTAAAAAAAAATAAAAACAAACAAAACAAAAAACAGAAAAGAAAAAAATCAATCAATGCCTGATTTTAATCCACACCAACTTATTTTGCCAGAAGTTCAACTAGTTCATCATCTGAACAGAAAGATATCAAATCATGGGATTTGAGAACACAGAGAGAAACTGAGCTGAAATCCAGTTCAATTTGCTCAAGTATAGAGATGAAACAAATTCAAAAAAAGGAAAACTGACTTCCCAATGTGGCAAAAGCTTGTTTAAGGCAGATCCAAGAGAAGAATCTAGATCTCTAGTTTATAATACAATGTTCTTTCAACTACCAACAAATGTATACCCTTTTGGAAATTAGTTAAGCACCATTTCATATGTTAGAAACTCTAAAATGAATCACTAGTCATATTATTTCTAAGCGCTTCATTGATTATGTAAGTAAACTATATAAGTTTAAAATTCAAGTAAAAGCAAATTTATATGCTATTGAATATGTCTATATTGCTTTAAAAGATTTAAGATAAAAGTATGAATACTCTTGTTAAAGTTTTTAAAGTTAAATGAGTTTTATAAAAAAAAAAAAACAGTCACTAAATTCAGAAAGCAATAGGCACTAATTAAAGGAAGGACTGTCAACAAAACTTTGAAAAATAAGGACTTTAAAACCCTGAGTTAGGAGTTCCCTTCATGGCTCAGTGGTTAACGAATCTGACTAAGAACCATGAGGTTGAGGGTTCGATCCCTGGCCTTGCTCAG
The DNA here is from genome assembly GCA_004024745.2 of Catagonus wagneri. Classification (NCBI taxonomy): domain Eukaryota; kingdom Metazoa; phylum Chordata; class Mammalia; order Artiodactyla; family Tayassuidae; genus Catagonus; species Catagonus wagneri. The sequence continues at coordinate 35,713,416 of PVHT020004944.1, forward strand.
TGAGTTAAGGATCCGGCGTTGCCGTGAGCTGTGGTGTAGGTTGCAGACGCGGCTCGGATCCCGCGTTGCTGTGGCTGTGGTGAAGGTCGGCGGCTACAGCTCCTGTTAGACCCCTAGCCTGGGAACCTCCATATGCCGTGGGTGCAGCTCCAGATAAAGGCAAAAAAAAAAAAAAAAAAAAAAACCCTGAGTTAGACATGTGTACCCTCAGAAAGATGCCATTTCCTGATGGAATAGATCACAGAGGAGCTCACTGCATATAATTTCAGTTGTGTCACTTTGGAGTTAATAGTTTTAACTGTGATCCAGGTTTATCTCCAGTAATACAACGAATATCCTCATTCATTAGATAACTACTGATCGAGCATTTCCTTTGGTGGTAGGAGCTGGATGGTGGTAGGACCTGGAGCTGTGTCAGTGATGAAATATGATATGGTCTTTGTCCTTAAGAATCGTATGGGATTAAAGGAGAAGGAGACAAGTGATTAAGAAACTACAGTCCAGGATAAGGGACATTGATAGGTAATAACATAACAGGTTTAGAACAATTAGTATCAATAGCTAATATCTAGTCAACAGATACTATGTGCCAGGCAATCTGCTAAGCACTTTCAGACTGCTTCACAAAACCCTGTGATGGGTGCTACTATTAGCCTCATTCTCTGAATGAGAAATCTGAGGCCAGGAGCTTCCTAGAAAGCAGAGGAGGTAGGACTCACCAGTCAGCTGAGTCCAAGCCCTGTCTGTTAAGAATGACAACCACTGCATGAGTGATGGACGAAAACACATAATGTACAAAAGAGCCCATGGGTGAGGCTCCTAACCCAGTCTTGGTGGACCAGAGACCATTTACTACAGCACACAACATGTACACTTAGACAGGCATAGTGCCAGTTAGAGAAGGATAAGAAAGATCCTCCAGGTGGTTAAGTCAGTATAAGAGGTCCTGCTTTCCCACTGCCCTAAAAATGGTAGGTGGCGAACTCCCTTCAGAATATGGCCCAGCCCCATCTCTGTCCACTCCAACACTTCAAACGTAACTTGACATTTTTCAGTTGTGACAAAAAACCAAGTTCAACTTCCCAGCTAGGTCTCTGGGCAGTTTCTCTGCCTGGATTAGAATTTCGCTCCTAGGTATTGCTTATTCCACAGGTTTCAACTTGGACACTGTTTTGTTTTTTGTTTTTTGTTTCTTTTTCCCCCAGGGAACCTCCAAAAGCTCCATCTAGACCTTCTCAAATTGCATTTAGAGTCCCTAACATTCATGCTCACAACTCTTTGCATTTCTGTCACCATAGCACTAAGTGGACGATGAAATCCACATACGAACATTTACTTTCTCCAGGTGACTGTAAACTCCATTGAGCAAGGTCTGTTTTTATTCATCACTATAATCCTAGAGCCTGGCACAATGTCAAGCACTTAGTAGGAACCCAAGAATTACTTGTAGAATGAATGAAAAGATCTATGTTTGTGGAGTAACACCCCCATCTTGTGGCCTTTTACAGGATTCTGGTAAACTCATAATACCCTCCTGTGTTTTCAAATACCGAAAGCTCAGGTGGGCACTCATAATCCTGCTCCAGCACTGGAGGAAGTGAAAGTAAAAGTGAGATGTCACTTCCCAGGTCAACCTTCCTACCTTTAGTTGACACAAGTAGGAGAAACAGTAGGAAGGGAATAATCCTGAGAGTATGGTTGTAAACTAGAGTGAAAGAACACTCACACCAGACAAATCGGTTGTCTTATTTACTTCCATTTTTGAAACAAAGGATTTTATTCAGGTTGACCGTCTGGACAGACATCTTCCAGCCACATATTTTTTCACAGACTGAGTCAATCTCAGTCAGATTCACAACCTTCATAGAACCACTGAACCTCAGATGGAAGGAGAGGGCAGATATTTCAGAGAAAAAATATTTAGGTAGCAAGTGGCACTAGAACCAAAACCAGCTGGCTGTTAATCCAGGGTCACACTGCCTCGGCTAAACCTCAGTTGGGTTTGTTAATAATTAAATGATAATTAGTATACTGTGAGATGAGTGATGATGGCTTTTTTTTTTAATTATCAATTCACCATAATTGGTATATAACTTCTCTATGAATGGTTCAGAGAAGGTGGTGGTACATAAAATTAACACCCCAAAAATGACGCTTTGAAAATGTTGCAGGAAATAAGAGCAATAATGTTAAAGTTCTACAAAGAAATTAGAATTAAGGTAGAATTTTTTTATATGCTAAAGCATTAAATTTTGACAGACAAGGGTATTCATCCTGAAAACAATAATCTAAGACTTCAGAATCTTGTACCAATGAAATCAGAATAAGGCTTAACGGAAGACTAGCTTTGATTAAAATGAATAAAAAATCGAAAAAGTCTTGATTTCTCTCAAATAATTATCACTAGCACTTATTGAAGCCCTTCCAGTGCACAATAATCTGGATTTACATGAATTATTCTATTTACCCTTACAACCACTTCTGTCCTTTAACAGGTGTTATCATTCACTTGAGTAGAGACGGAGCAAAGGAGAGGTAAGGGTCTTGCTCAAAGCCTCACAGTAAGGAAATGGTGGACCTGAGATTCAAGATGCCCCAGTCTACAGCTCCTGCTTTTGTGGCTCTCTGAAAAACCAAAGTTCAACACTTGCTTTCTGTCATTTGTCACCCTTAAACCTCCTTTTGAAGTTGTTTTAGATTTATGACTTCACTTCTTTGCCAACACTCTATCGATGTTCCCTCAGTCTTTTCCCTATTAGGAATTTCTGGTAGATTAAGTTACAGTGAAGTCAAAACAGCACTGGAGTTGGAGTTGGAAAAACAGGGGCTTTGGAACACTTGAATTTCCACTTTATAGGTCCCTTAACCTTTTTCAAAGTTTTCTGTAAAATGGGAACAACACAATTCACAAAGTTGCTAAGAGAGTTTAATGGAATAATATATTTAAAAAGGCCTGGGAATGTGGGTGCTCGCACTTTTTTTTGGCTCAGACTCCACATTTGCCATTGGGGTCCACATTACCCAATGAAGTTGTCAATGGCCCCTCACATGTAAGAACTCTGGATGTAAAGAGTTACACTGAGATGATGGATGGACAGAAGGAACTTCTTCATGACTATTTCTGAACACTGCTAAAGGCCCTATCAAGTCCAGCAAAATATGTTCCCTCAATTTTGTCTCCTAAGCAAACCAAATCTGGCACTTTTTTGACCACAGGCTATGTTTGTTTAGCCAAAATTTAAAAGTCAAATTACTCTGTTAAGTCATCACTGAACGTAGAGGAAGCAAACAAGCCCAAATGAAAACAGTCTTCATTTATTTTTCAGGCAAAGTCAACGATGAGATTCACTCATTCAAGAGCTACAAATGTTTTCTGAGTACCTACTACATTGTTTTCAATGAAATGTAACGCCAGATGTTAAGACTATTTGGAGACTGGTAAAGTTCATACAAATCATAAATAGTTTTACTCCCTTTCCAAACATTCCCCAAGAAAGAAGTTCAGAGTGACAAGCTTAATCTGTGTGTGAACAGCACAGAAATGACTGAACTCTCTAAGGTGACAACTTTCCCTCCTTAATGAGGCCTTGTCCTCTTCCAAGGCTTCCTCACTCCATTGCCTTTGGTAACAGAATCCTCTTTCTTGTGATTCAGCCACTTATTAAGAATATATATTCTTCACACACACTCTGCCCAAGGACATGAAGTCAAACAAACAAACAAACACATATTAGGCAAACAATTCTCTTACCTCTTGCCATAGAGATAAAAGAGGAAAAAAAAATAAAGGAACAAATGAAGCTTCCTGCTCTGAGAGTAAACAAAACATTAGAAATCTAAGGACATGGAATACCACTGTAAGCACTTAGTGCTCTTAAACATCATTTGGTACCAGCAGGTATGCGGTAAGAACCAGTCTCTAACTGAAAGAAACTCTTAACTTTCTCCTTTTTACTGACGTGTAAAATAGCAGTGTTGGCCCTTCCACTCATCCAGGGGTCGGGGACACAGACAGGGAGGCCAAAGTGCTGTGTCAAGTGAGGAGAATCACCCCAAAATCCATGAGTTTTATTGCACAGCTTTGGCCCTGGAATTCTCTTCTGCCTTCTGTATTGTTTTGTTTCAGAGGACTGCAGAGTGGATAATGAAAGACAGAGTGGCAGGCAAAATAATGTCTCCCAAAGATGTCCACATGCTAACGCCTGAAACCCATCAATATGGGACCTTACGCTTTAAAATGGATTTTGCAGATGTGATTAAGTATCTGGATATGGCGAACTATTGTCTGGCTGGGATCAATGTAACATAAGTGTCCTTATAAGGGAGGGGCAGGAAAAGCAGAGTCAGCAATAGAAAATGGGATAACAAAAGCAAAAAGTTAGAGTGGTGCAAGGAAGGGGCCACGAGTGAAGGAACGAAGGTAGTCTCTAGGAGCCAGAAAGGCACAGGAATAGATTCTCTCTCTCAGAGCTTCCAGAAAGACCCAACTCTGCTGACCCAGTGAGACTGACTTTGGAGTTCTGACCTCCGTAACAGCAAGATAATAAATGTGTCTTGTTTTAAGCCATTAGGTTTGTGGTAATTTGTTACAGTAATCATGCAAAACTAATATAATGAAACCTATGTTCTCTAGCAAAGAGAGCAAGGAACTGAGGGTCAGAAGACTTTGGCTCTGGTTTTAAGTTCTCCACTGCTAGCTTTGGGACCTTAAACAAGTCACACTACCCCGCAGGACTTTAATTTACCATGCATCACAGGGTTTCACTCTGGTTAACTCTTCAGTCACTTTTAGCTGAGAGTCTAGGAGGGACATGAAGCTAAGCATGCAGAACCACTGAAATTAACATCCTCCTTGTCCTCAGATAATATCCCAAATTCAATTTACATTCTTTCTGCTGTAACATACCTCAAAGGACTATATAGCCGTATCATAAATCCCAGACATCTGCACTGAAGACAGTGACATAGAAATTATATTTCTAAATCCTGGGATATATCTGCCTAGTACCCAAGATTTTTTTTTTCTTTTTTTAAGATGGTGCCTGCATTAGGTAGGTTTATTTTGGAAGAAGGAGCCTTGCAGTTCTGACCAAACATATGGCCTGGCAGTTCTACTACACCCACTGAGTGTTTATCTTCTCTGTTCCTGTGCAGTAATTTTAATAAAAGCCCTGCACCAGCCCTCACCCCAGGTGGTGAGCCAGCCCCACCTGTCTCTTCCTGACAAGACTATTGAACATGGATGCCTTCCAGCAACTAACAGTCATTATTTGGCCTTCAAAACCCTTCTGCTTTTGCTCCAGGTAGCTGCTGCACAACGCTGTATATTTAGAAACATGATGTCAGCTCTTTTCTTATTTTGCCGTCTTTGAGATGCTATGTGACTTGCACCACTCCCCATTCTCAATACACAACAAAAGATTAAATGGATTAAAGAAATCCCACTATTTTATCTGTGTTTCATCTTCTTCAGAATACATAACCCACTCAGGCACCTGGCGCTGGAAGTGGGCTGAGGAGAACAGCCAGGCGATGCTTTAACCTTCACTAGCCCTCTGCAGACGGTTTTGCTTTTTTTTTTGGTCTGAAATTGAACTGTTAATTGCTTTCAATTGGCTAGATTCTGTGAGGACATTTTTATCAAAATCAAAATAGAAGCCAAAATACTCTGAGTATAATTTAAGAAGTAGATCCCAGGTACTTAGCAATTCTGACACAAAAGTGCTCACTGTATTTTATCAATTTGATAAATGCTTGCTCCTTCCCTTAGTGAAGCTAGCAAACATAAGGATAAGAGAGAGGTACACTCCTTTCTCCAGACAGAGGTGAGAGGTGGGTTTTTTATGACTGTTTTGAGAAATCTGGAGACTGAAAACCTGAATAACAAAACAGAAGCCTCTAAAACGCAACATTAAAAAGATGATAGAAATTATGGTAGCATATTAAGATATTAGAGAGACACTAGGTGATGATGATCCTTCAAAGTGTGGAAAGGTCTGATCTGTGCAACACCCCTTCTGAAGGCCAGACAGCAGTGAAGTCCTTTATTCTCTACCCACTTTACCTGCGGGATCTGAAACACTCACTTCACCTTATTCTGCACCTACAGGTAAGCTTCACCCAGCAGTGGAATTAGGTGAAGAAAAGGGCAACCAACCCACACTAGAGGCACAAAGGCAGAATTTTGGTGGCACAAAACACAAAAGAAATTCAACAATATTCTTGGCATACACAAGCATTTATCTCCCTGAAAAGGGTTTAATTTTCTATTACTGGAAGTTATTCTACATTTTTCTACTTTTTACTGTTATTTCAAAAAGTAGGTGAGTAAAGAAGACAACGATCATACAAAATTTTTTAAATCTGCATTGTTCTTCATGTAACCCTTACTTTTTTGTGGTTCACTGTTCCTGGATAGAAACCAAATGTTATCCATGAATCAGTCTTGTAAAGGTCAAGGCTTCTTGCTGCAGGCAGGGGAGACCAAATATCACTAACTTCATGAAGCAGAAAGGCATGTATTGAAGGGATAACGTGTTGCTAACTCAATCGAAAGGAAGGCTAGAGAGGCAGGCTGAGGAAATGGACAGGATCAGAGTATAATAAACAGCAGGGTACCAGAAGACCACCACAGGTTACCATCACCGCTAACAACTCAATGTTGCCACCATCAGACACTTTATGTTGTTGCCTTTAGATATGTGTGTGTGTGTGTGTGTGTGTGTGTGTGTGTCTTTTTAGGGCCATACCTGTGGCATATGGAAGTTCCCAGGTTAGGGGTCAAATCAGAGCTGCAGCTGCCGGCTTATACCACAGCCATAGCAACACCAGATCCGAGCTGTGTCTGCAGCCTACACTGCAACTTGCAGATCCTTTGACCCCCTGAGTGAGGCCAAGGATCAAACTTGCATCCTCATGGATACTAGTTGAATTCTTAACCCACTGAGCCACAGCGGGAACCCCTGCCTTTTAGAATTTTGACACTAACCACTGCCTGTGCTGAGCTCAACATCATTACCAAACTAGCATCAGGAGGCATTTTTCACTGGCCCTGTAATGCTGTGTCATTCTCCCAGGAACACTGGGATGTTCAAGCCCAGGTAATGGAGTCACACCTCTGACCAGGGGTCAGGGGGGAATGTCTGGCCATTTCAGCTTTTGTAACAGGAAGCAAGGCTTTCTTTCCACCACGGTTCACACTCTGGAAGACTACCGACAAATGGAAGTGTGTCTGGGTGCTGGGCAGCCAAACAATGGCAGGTGTCCAGCATAGCCCAGTACTCCTGCCACATCATATCCGCATATACTCTTACCTGGAAAATACTCCTGCCCACACAGTAATGCAGTGGTCCTCAAACAATCAAGACCTTTCAGCCCCTCCCAACAAAAGAAGGTAACCATCAGCTTTGCCAGTTACAGCCTCTAGATCCTAGGCTAGGATCGCATGAGTCATGTTTTTTTCCCTCCATTTCTGTTAATGCCTACTGAAGGTTCTGCCGCATATGACCCAAAATGTAAAGTTAACTAACAAAACTTATTTTAAAATGGTATAGGAAAGAGACAGAAAAGAAAAAGAAAAAGAAAATTAGTTAAAATACACAAATCTATACATGGCATGGCAAGGAAGAACACATTAGTCACAGGATATAGTTGATAATTACTGTTTCTCTTCCCTATTGCACAGTTTATTTTTCTTCAGCCATCACTGTAAGTGGTATGGGGTCTTTAGCCACATGGACAACAACAAACTTCCTTCCCACCTGGGGGACCTCTACCCTTGTGAGTTAGCTCAGAAGGACTTTCCACAGTTTTGTATTGACTTACTGCTCAGTGGAGTGGTAACAGGATGCTGCCTGAGGAACTATCTAAACTCATCTCTCTCTTTTAAGTAAATGAAACCTCATTTCTTCTGGATATTAAGAACCATCATCCAAGTTACCACCATGATCCTTCTTTTCCCCTGTTCTCTCAGAGCATGAGTCATCTAATATGTTCAAGACTGGCTTCCAATTCAACTGAAAATACTGTACACCCTCTGGAAAAAGCATCTGTCCCTGGGGCATTAACATTATTAAACCAACAAATTCCAGAGTCACAGGGACAGAAAGCAAGTTCTATATACACGTTATCAGTTGAACCAGGTAGAGGATCCACCTCGTCTTCAGTTCACTAGATACACACATTCTGGTTGTGGGAGAAAGAGCAGCATATTTCAGACTGCATTTCATGGGCATCAACCACTCTATCTTGTAAACACCAAGTCTCCCCTTTCAGCTGGACTAGGTAAAGAACTCAAGAACTAAAGATTATATTAAGAGGAAAAACAAAAACAAAACCAAAAAAAAAAAAACAGGGGGATACAATTCAACACTTAGATACTTACGAAGTTCTGGAGAGGGCAACCTAGGATTAGCCAGTTACTTTCCTGGAGTGAAGAGAGGAGAAAACTACAAAAACCCTGAGATATATATTTGGAAGACACAGAGCAAAGAGAATCTGTGTTCTATGCCCAGAAGAACCCTGAAAATTGGCATGATCCCTGTGTTCCCAACCACAACGTGCATGGGAGAACAGAGTAGACAGAGCAGTAGAGTGGGGAATCTAAAACAAGAGTGTTAGATGGTCTCATAGAGGGCCTAGGTGTACAGTCAGTATCAAACAAAAGAATTCCATTGCACCAAACAGTATTTCAAAGAGGCAAACACCATAGAAGAGGAGACTCACACTGACAGCTCCTCTGTGACGGAGAGTTCTCATGGTTGGAACAAGGAAGGTAAAGAAACTACCTGGGTGAAATGATCTGGGATCAATGGAATGAGAGTCTTTCACCTGATGTCACAGTAGAGAACCACACAGCACAGAGCCCTTCTCTGTGCCTGAATACCACAGTCTCTGCCTTCTCTCAACCCTCTTTCTCCTCGTATGAACACAGCCTGGGTTGGAGAGGAGAATGGTGCTAAACTGATGAAGATAACCTCTGCTACCTAGCAGAATAGGAACTCTGAACAGAAACTAAATTCAGTTGCAAAAACAAACTTATTTTTAACCATCTGATTTACTTTGAGATTGATATTTGCATATATGTATACGTATATCTGTATTTTTTTCAGTCATTGATCATGGATGTATGTCTTCCATTTGGCTGCTATAACAATATACCATAGACTGGGTTGTTTATGAACAACAGAAATTTACTTCCCAAGCTTCTGAAGGCTGGGAAGTCCCTGATCAAGACACAAACAGATTCAATGTCTGGTGAGGACTTGCTTCCTGGTTCACATACGACAATCTCCTTGCCATGTCTTCACATGCAAAAAAAGGGCAAGAGGGCTCTCTGAGGTCTCTTTTGAAAGGACACTAATCCCGTTCTTCAGGGACTCTCGTGACCTAATCACCTCTCAAAGGACCCGCCTGCAAATACTATCACATAGGATATTAGGTTTCGACATATGCATTTTGGGGGGGGGACATAAACATTCAGCCAGTAGCAATGTAGTTATAAATACGATGACAAAAAAATAAGCTGTCAGTAAAAAGAAGTTTGTATCTGGAAGGAACATCATTCTAAATACTCCTCTATACAAAATCTAGACTAACTAGTCAACAAACAAAAGTTCTCTATAGGAAACACTATCTATCCTTAAGGACCTCCAAGAAGTCATTTTCACAACTCTTCTTGAAAAATTCATGTAAGAATTTATTATAAATAACAGAATCTGACAGCATTGGGAAGCAATTTGTAAATTCCATTCTATGATGAAATTGTGCAATTGGAAACTTGACGAATAAACTAAATAAGATGACCTTAGTGGTGACTTCAAAACAGCAACCCTCATTATATTTTTGGACTCTCATTTTTCTACTCCCGATCTAATTTCAGGACATTTAAACTGCCACTTGTAAGAAGAGATCAGATCAATGTACTCAGAAATTTAAGACACAACTATAGAAAATATGTATTAAAATATGTACATCAAGACATACATATATTAAATACATATCAAAATACAAAATGTTAAAAACATAAAATTATATGTATTCTGTATCATATATTTATATGTACGTTTTTAACCTTTTTTACTTGTTTCATTTTTAAAATATTTTGATATGTGTGTAGGAATCAGTAGGAGACATACTTATTTACAAAAAATCATTGACAAAAGCAGCTTATTGATGGAGAAAACCAAAAATATAGGAACACATGTAATTATAAAGTATAGGAGCTATAAATGAAAAAATTTGCATAAAGACATTGAAGCTGAGTCAAGGGAAGCCTCTAAGCTCTCTTTTTTCAAAAATAACTGCTAAATATATTTCATTGCAATTATACTTCACAACATATTAATTCTGTCCCTAAGTGGTTCCATTTTGCATAGAACCTAAATAAACTGAGTGAAAAATCTTTGCTGAAACTGAGACTGGATTTAATTACCAGACCTAATTCTTCTATAATGGAAATCAACCAAAGAACTAGGGAGAAATGCTGACTGAATAGAGACTCGAGTGACCTAGCTAAATGGAAAGGAACAACATTTTTGATTAATTGAAAGGACAAGCACTTCATTGTAAAATATCCAAAGGTGAGATGTGGAGAACTAAATAAACCTGTTTGATAGCACTTTCCCAGTAACGCTGTGGAGTACCTCGTCATATTATAACATGAAGTAGCAAGAAACATATTTGCAGGCGCCTTTTTACACCTAAAGTAAAAGTTAATGTTTTTTAGAGATTCCAGAACAGGCATTTCTACTACTTATAAAAACAATTTCTTACATTTTCAGGATTTCCTTTACTGTAAAGGTCACCAACTGTAATTGGCTGTACTACTTTTGTATGGCACAACTGGAGTTGGCAAGAGACCGTTAAATGAAAGATCATTTTTGGAGCTTCTAAGGGGAGTTGTGTTTGTCCTTACAAGATGAACTGCCTCCATAGCAATGAACTGCAATGATTTTACATGTAATTTCACACATGAAAATGTCATAATTCTTCCGTTTACAAAGCCATCCTGCACCCGGCAACAATTAGAATGCTTGCTAAAAAAGAGATCACTTTACTTCATGAGTAACATGAGATCATTGTTACTTCAATGTCACATTAAAATCAAGTGTATCAGAAGTTCCTGTCATGATGCAGCAGAAACAAATCTGACTAGGAACCATGACGTTGCAGGTTCGATCCCCGGCCTTGCTCAGTGGGTTAAAGGAGAAATGCCATAACTAATTCAAATATTTAGAGATCTATAATAACCTAATATCTTAAAATGTATTGATGTGGTGGCAGACAGCAAAACCTACCTGCATCTGAGTGAGTGTCTGACAACAGCCCCATCCCCACCCCAAATGCAAGCCGTGGACATCTCTCCTCCTCCCCACATTACTGTTCCCCTCATTTCCTTGTGGGAGACTTGGCTACTTCAGGTTTCGCCCCTGGCTCTTTATGTTCTTCCAAAAAACATGCACAGATAGATGTACAAAAATATACCTAAAGATAGGTAAAGTCTTAGCCATTATTATATAAGGAATGCTGTTTGCCTGGCGTGTCTTCAGGAAATTTTATTATTCACATCAATGTGTAAACATATACATATATATGCATCATATATATAATGTCTTGATTAGAGACATAATTCATGTTCTTTAGAGGTAAAAATTAGAAAATACGAAAAACGGGAATCGTGCATAGTCCTACTACCCAATCACTGCTAAAATTATGCTTCTTTTCCTCATGACTTTTCTAAGTAATTTTATGAAGTTGTGATTCTTGTACACAGTCATTTTTATGTAACATTCCCATCCCTCATTAAAACATAAAGATTTTTGTTATTAAAAATATCTCTAAATATTCAATGACTTTGTATTTTTCCATTATAACATTAATTTACTATTCTATCATTTTTGAGCATTTAGCATTGATTATCAGTTGCCCCTATTATAAGTATATTGGATTATTTTGTTATTAACCCACCATTTTTTTTTTTTTGGCTCAAAATTTTTATTTTGATCCATGACTCTCTTTCAGGTGTGTAGGCTTTGTCTCAGGGAAAGCATGAGAGTGAAGGTGAAAATAGTTCACCCTCAGCTTCTGAGTTTTAAAGCAGACTTTTGAAACTTGCAGCAAAGACAAAGCAACAAGTTATTTTTGAGTCTCAAAAGCCTGACTTTTGAGTATCAAATAAAATCACGATGCATTTGTGGCACCGCATTTATGTCAAAAACAATAAACTTAAAAGCGTGTGAAATTAGCCAAAGTAGTTTGGAAGGGTTAACAGTTTACAAGGAACAGAGAAGTATATGAGAGGAGAGCCATGGAATTAGATGGTATAGGTCTCTGAAAAGACCATCATCCCCAGGGCCAAAACTCTTGGGAAGAAGTGAAGGGCAAAGAATCCAGAAAGGTTTGGGGATGTGAGCATAGAGGAAACCAGTGCCCCACCTCCTCTAGAGACTAGGCAAGAGGTAAGCCTTCAAGTGATCCCTGCATCACCATAGCAAGGTGATGGTGGGTAGACATGGTAGCATGAGGCTCTCTACAGGGAGGCACCTAAGAAAGCTCCACAGAGATAATTTTTCCTATGCCTCCTTGAGAGGTAACAGAGTCACTAAAAGAGAGCTTGCACACCCATCACATCCCAATGGCCAAAGGGTGTGCCAATGGAGAACAGTAACCAGAGACCAATGGGAGCCCTGCTGCCTAAGCAGACACCACAATGTGACAGTCATAGGGCCCAGGTTAACAGGTAGAATGATGCATCTTGCCAGATGCCGGCGTAGGCAGAGAACATTCTAAGAGTGCTCTCTTTCCCAAGCCTTGAGGTAATGGAAATTCTCCGTAATTCAAAGGTAATCTCAGAGGGGGCATTCTGAATTGATGGCAAAAAGAAACCCTCTGAATTGACTGAGGGAGCTATAATTTCACTGAGTCTTCAATGAACTGGCTGAGATTAAATATCCAAGAGGAATGAGGAGCTCAAAGTCAATGTTAATTTGAGTTGAAGAAAAATGATTGTATTTTTACACACCCTAATTTGTCACCACTGCATAAGCAACACCATACCAAACAGTTTAATAGCAACAATAACTTGAATGCTCTTTGAGCTGGATTCAGCTGAATTTTTGCTATTTATTCCTTCAACAAATTCACTGAGCACCTATTAGTCTCTAGTATAGTTTACTAGGCGCTACACTAGACATTAAGGTAAGAACAGAGAACAAAACAGATGTAGCTGCTCCCTGTCTTCACTGATTTCCAATTAGGAAGATTGACAATAAAAAAGTTATTACAACAAATTATTATGGCATTATGACCATGGAGGAATCCTAGCCTACTCTTTTAGGCAAAACAATGGTGAAACAGAACCCCGCAGAATTAGCAGACATAGGAAGGGAAAAGTATCCCAGAAAAAGAAAGCTTATCCGAAATTACAAGAGTCAGAGAGGAAAGGATTTACTATCTGAGAATATACACTGTGTGTGTTACAAATGGAGTTTCAAATTCAGAGGCTGTGATGCCATAATTTAAAGAAAAAGGTAGGACTGAGAATTAAAATCAGAAAAATAAATCCTGTGAGCAATACTTTCTCCATATTTGATAGCTTACCATTTTTATTTCCATTTAAATAGGTTAAAGAGATGTCCCATTTTTCTATAACTGCAATAGAGACAACAACTAATTGCCTATCCCAATAATAATTTTCCACTTTTTCTATGATTAAAAGGACTTTACTCTGTACAGTGCAGTCATATGCCCAGCTTTTCTCCAACTTCACATGTGACCAACAGAAATAAATCCCAGACACCGAGAAATAAAAGTGTAGAGGGTACCTCTATTAGTAGATCTTTAAAGTTTCCTTCTTTCTGCTGCCGTTATAGAATATGATCATGATGTCCGGATCTCCAGCTGCCATCTGGAAACATAAGGACAAAGTTAGTATTCCAGGGCTTACAGAATGAAGAGTGGGAAGAATCCTGATTATCAATAATTTTGTAAAGCCGCAAGCCTAACCTGCCAAATTGCTTCTATATGAGAAAAATAAATGTCTATCATGTTTAATCCATCATCATTTCCTTTTCTATTATATGCAGGCAAACCTAATCCTACCTAATCCTAATACAATGTGGTCAGGAGTTGATTTAGAATAGCAAGCCCAAGACACAACTCAAGCTAAAACGTAATACTGAAATTATTTTGTCCATTTGTAAATCTGATCATATCACTCTCTGGGGTAAGGCCGTTCAAAGGCTCCTCCTCATTGATAATGTCAAAGTTTAAGTTTCTTGAATGGTCATAATCCAGTCCTGATTTCCTATCACAGAAATTATGTTCAGGAATTATCAACTATTTTTAGCATCCTGATACAACATGTACATAATAAGCCCACGTATTTATCATGTACTGTTCTGTCAAAAATATGCTTCCCCTGCTCAGCCATTTTGTTCAAAAATGTTCTTCTCCATGAAAGCTGCCTGCCTCCAAACCACCAGCCAAACTGATCACTTCTTCCTTTGAGCTATCTTTATGGTATATATATATTTTCTAATGTTATACTTAAGCATGTAAATAAATAGTCATCATTTAATGTGATATTATATATTTCTGTATGCCTAGTCCCTGGGACAGTAATATATAGTAGATGCTGAATAAGTATTTGTTGAGAATTGACTTGCATTTCAAGATAGGAAATTAAGGACTCAGAAAAAGTAATCAAACTTGGTATTAAGAGAGCAAAAGTACCAAAGTTTACATCAGGAGTCCAAACCAAAGAGAAAGGATGAAGCTAAAATATTTTTACATCTGATAGAGGTCAAGTTGAAAACTGGGCTTGTATCTTGGGACTCCCTAACTGTGAGGTCCAGAATTGGGCAGACTTACCCAACTAAACACAGAAACACTACACAGGGTGGGACTCCCCTTATGGAATAATGGAGGAGCATGCATGATCACTTCCAAGAGGAGAAAAATTGGGGCTGAGCAGAGCACACCCTCTTGGTCCTCCTAAAGGGACTCAGGGGCTCAAAGGCAGACTGATTGGTGGGGCAGAGGGAAGCCCAGAGCTATAACTAAACCGAGCTCCTTTCACAAGAACAAAGTCTCAAGCGAGGAGAAGTAGAACGTTCCCCAGCTTTTGATTCTCATTGGGCTTGAGCATGAAGCTATGGATGCAAATAATCAATTAAAAATGTCTAAGACTGGAGGAGGGCTTTACTCCAGCCAAACTAAAGACTACAGCCCGGGAAACAGCCTTTCAGTAATTCGGAGGAGACTGCTCTGAAGAGGCAGAGGTGGAGCTGGGAAATACATGTAGTCATACATACATCTTGGTTAAAAATTACTGCTAATCACAAAGAACAGATAACTGAAGCTAATGATTTTTTTTTCTTTTTTTTTTTGCCTTTTGTCATTTTAGGAACCGCATGTGGAGGTTCCCAGGCTAGGGGTCTAATTGGAGCTGTAGCCGCCGGCCTACACCATAGCCACAGCAACACAGGATCCGAGCCGCATCTGCGAACTATACCACAGCTCTCGACAACGCCGGATCGTTAACCCACTGAGCAAGGCCAGGGATCGAACCTGCAACCTCATGGTTCCCAGTCGGATTCGTTAATGGCTGCGCCACGATGGGAACTCCCTGAAGCTAATGATTTTAATAGTTCTTCTATGTATAGGAAGATGCAAGAATCTGGGGTCACTGAAATTCTTCCCTAGATATGCATTTTTAACTATCTAGGAGTTTCGATATATCCAAAGGACAAAATACTGCATCTTGTTTTTCCCATTCTGAATTCCCCTCAGTCACACTGTCCATGAGGGTATTGACTTAATGCTTTGTATAAATGGATGATGAGCAAAACTCTTTTCTTCAATGGTTAAATTAGATGTACAACGTATGTTTTTTGGCAGTCCAAAAGACAGGCTATTTAAGTCAGCATAAACTTCAAGCCAAATCATGTTATAAGTCCAGAATGACTTTCCCATACCTCAATATGTGAAAATTTCTTCCATCAAAGCCTACGGTCAGCAAGAGTTGTGGCTGTCTGCCTCAGGAGAACTTTCATGAGGCCACCTTCATGAGACCACACTCTACACCAGTCTTTGCTCTTTTGCTTCCTCCTGGGTCCAGCAGCAGGTAGCTGAAAAGTAGTCCCCACCAGAATCTGCAATGGGTCAGATGAATATATTCAGTATGGAATCCATTCCATACCAAAAAGCTGACAATGTATTATCCCCTATTCTATTTTCTACCCAAAATTATGTCCACACGTGCTGTCCAATGTACCATGACAAAGACTCTGCATGGACCGAATACTCTCTTAAAGATACTTTGATAATAAAATGCTTATAAAGAGATGTTTCAATTTTGAGCAGAATTCCTCTCTACTTTTTTTTTTGTCTTTTTGCCTTTTCTAGGGCCGCACTGCAGCATGTAAAGCTTCCCACGCAAGAGGTTTAATCAGGGCTGTAGCCACCAGCCTACGCCACAGCCACAGCAACGCAGGATCGGAGCCGCATTTGCAACCTCTACCACAGTTCAAAGCAACGCCGGATCCTTAACCCACTGAGCAAGGCCAGGGATCGAACCCACAACCTCATAGTTCCTAGTCGGATTCGTTAACCACTGAGCTACGACGGGAATTCCCTCCTTTCTACTTTTAAATTCCAAGTAAGAAATCAGTCCAAAGACTAAATTCTTTTACAAGTTGAAATTAAAGACATTAGAATCCAAGGGAACTAAAGGGTGAAATAAAATTCCTGTGTGTTAAAGTTCAAAGTGCAAAGTTCAATTACGAAACAAAAATATTTCCTGACTTATTTTACTCAGGTTCAGCAAAAGGGATTTTCTGCCTGGGTAGAGTGGAGCCCCTTCAGCAACTATAATAGTGTCTCTCTGGAATGGATGTGGAGTTTCCAAAACCCCAGAGATCATAGGAATTCAATGTCCAGTCCTTCGAGGGCCTCACTTCTAAATCCAGAGTTAACAGGATACAGAGAATTATCACAGGTCTTTTCCAGATCCACCTAATTTAGAAAGCCATTCTTCTGACCCTAGATCAACTGGTACAGGCAAAATTACATTCCCAGAACCAGGGCTACCAAGACTCCAAGAGAAATCTGACGATGTCTGAGAAAAAAAGGAAAATATTTTTGAATTCAGTTTCAGTAGGAAGTCTGTCATTCAAAACCAATTGTCTGGATTCTATGACCTGCTTATTTAAGCCAAACCAGGAAAATGCTCTCAACAAGAAGTTATTTTGAGACTACACTCTCATTTGCATTTACATTTCTTTACATTTACATTCTTGTGAGGGAAAAAACAGTCCATCTATCTATGCTTACTGCATCCTCACAAAGAACGTCATTTGAGGCTTTTTTTTTTTTTTTTTGCTTTTTAGAGACTCACCTGAGGCATATGGAAGTTCCCAGTCTAAGGGTCCAATCGGAGGGAAGCTGCCAGCCTACACCACAGCCACAGCTACACCAGATCTGACCAACAGCTCAGCTCATGGCAATGCCAGATCCTTAACTCACTGAGCAGCACCAGGTATCAAAGCTGAATCCTCACATATACCCGTGGAATGCATTACTTCTGAGCCACAATGAGACCTCTATTTGATGCATTTGTGCCTCCTTGCAAATTTAGATAACTGTAAGTGGGGCACCTCCAAACACAGGAGCTCAAGTACCTTTCCTCCCCATCCATCATATCCAGAATCTCTTAATCCCACTTTCCTATTGGGCCTTGGGTGCCTAATGCTACCCTGAGGACAGGCTCTGCACAGCGACAGAATTATACCACCTCTCACAAGGAGGCATTATCGGTCTCACAGTCTCTGGTTTTGGGATTGCTTGGGTAGTGAAACTCACCCCCCTGGAGAAGAGTTCTCCTTCATTCCCAATTTGTTTTGGCTGAAGATCCAGCCTGAACAAATTCCTGCACTAAGTAATTTTGATGCTTCTCAAGTGTGGGCCCCTCGCAAAACCAGTTTTAAATGTCCCAGTGTCTGAGTAGCTTTTTTGTTCAACTGCATCTTTTTCTGAAGTACTGTGACATACCACTGGTACTGAATTTCCCCACTCCTTTCAGGAAGGCTATTCAAACTTAACAAGTTAATCTCTTTCTTAAAGTAGCCACTTTTCTTCTCTAATCCACGTGGGAGCTTCTGCTGCTTGCTGAAGCTTAGTGCCTCCCTTCCATTTACTTCATCTTTGCTTTCTGGTCCAGTTATTGTTATAGCAACTCTTGATTCATCACCATCATCACCATCACCACCACAGGGAATAAATCAACAAGCTGAAGTCATTGTTCAAATTTCATCTACATTATTCTAGAGATGGAACATTCCCACCTAGAGATATTCTTCCATCAGACATTTTTTTAATCAAAGACTGGGCTTGTTCTCTGAGAGTCAGACCTAGATTTCATCACATCTTTGCTTTCTTTTAGGACCCTCATCTCATAAAGGTATTGACTAAGGTCAGTAAGTTCCCTCAGGACAAAGGCAATACCTGTTTCTTCACCTGCAATGATGCGTAACATTGAAACTCACCTGGAAAATACTTTGAATATTTCACATAGGTTTCCAATTCTGCCCCAATTTTTTATAATCACTTGGTATAGCTGCCCCACTCCTCAAGAAGTTGTTCTCCAACAGCTCAGAGGACTTGTGGCTTTTCTTGGGGGAATCACTCAGGTCTATTATATCTGTATGGGTACCAGTAACCATTTCTGATCTAGTAACAAAAATATTTCTCCTCTTTTAGAGCAGGTGGAATTTAGGTATTCTTTTTCCCTTTATATTGTCATAACCTCATCTTTAAGATGCCCTTTTCCTCTTTACTCTTCCTTAAAATGAATGAATTTTAAAAATTACTTCCTCTAGCTTAATTGGCCTGCGTTCCTTTATTTTTTAAATCTTTCACTGCTTCCACATTTGATGGTAAAACTGAAGCACCCTTTTCAAACCACTATAGTTTCTCCTAGTTTTCCTAAGCAAATGGGTTTATTAGAGGCAAACAGTTCTAGGCACAGAGCATTTTTGTTTCTTTCTACCTCTGGGTTTGTTAATAATGTCATTTAGTTGAATTTCTATCTTAAGGGAAGGGCATTTTCTTTCTCATAAGGGCTCACATCTCTTTTTTGCTCATTAAATTTAACACAAGAACAAGGGTGAAGTCACAATTTGGTTCTCAGATACCAAGTCAGGGTTACAACTTATGATATTAACATAATCAGAGACATTTGAGATCCTATGATAGGATGGTGAGTCTTAAAACTCAGAGGAAATGCCACATGAAATCAAGGTTAGTCAGTCCCCCCACAGTGCCCTCCTGGATCCTGAAAGTTATAGAACCTAGAATTTCCAACTGAGATTTCCTACCTAGGCTTGGTACTAACGACACAAAGCTAGAGCATTTCCAGTGATTTGTTCATATGCAGAATTCAGCGGCCTTGCAGTTGAAAAGCAGCAAATATTCTTCTAACCACCAATAAATAAAACAGTTGTGAAACTCTTCTCTACAGTGGGATCTTTATCTCAACCAAGAAAAACCAAAGCCTATAAAGTAAGCTAAACAGTCTACCTGAAGCCCAGCAAAGCTGATGGCTCTGTCTTTTTTTCTTACAGTCACCTGCTAAGCTTAAAATACCTCACGACAGCTAGACTTTCTTTCTCAGGCTACAGGAGTTCAAAGCCAAGTACAAAAGTATAAAAACACCTTTGGCCCAAAATAAGACTATAAACCAGCAAGGTTTCTTCCCCAAACTAAAGTCCAAGACCCATAGTGTGGGTGGGCCCTGTATGCCCAGAAACTTCTCCCCAAATTTTCTAAGAATTTTTTATTTTTATTTCTCAGTGTTGCTGGTGAATAAGTCAAAATTGGGGATCACTGAGGGCCCCTCGCCAAGAAACAGCAACCTTAATCTATACTCTTAAAACCAATTGAGAAGTACAACAAAACAGAAAATTAAGAGGCCAAAATATCACCTGTTACTTATAGGGGCAGGCTCTAGGATATGGTTTGTTTAGAGCGGTAATAGACATGGATAGGTCTCCCGGTATATAGGAAACCTGAATAGTTCAGATTTAGAACAAACAGGCTCATTCCAAAGAGGAAGAAAGTTGAAGCTAATTTAAGCAGGTTTGTTTATTCTTCCCAAAGTTGATAATCAAATGGCACTTGATCAGTCTAGGAGCTGGACAAAGAAGGATGGAGAGAGACCTAAAATGACATTAATAGATTTCATTTCACAGGAAGAAAATATCAGAAGGGGGCAATAATTATTCCTAGCTAACAATGCTTACAAACAGGGTTAAATTCTTTGCTTAATGGTTTCTATATTGAGAGCAATTTTTTCTCAAGATATTTCATCAATCCTGATAAGGTAATTCATATGGGGTTTTCAGCGCCACATTGCACTGCAATTTAATCCCATTCATGGGTCATCAATGTTTCATAATATCAATCTTAACTCATTTTCATAAAATTTGTTATCAGCACGTCAACTTTAGAATTCATTCTTTAACGTCATAATTTAGGGACTGTATTCATAGTTAGGTCTGTTATTTAAATGTCTAGAAGTTGATTTCCCGTAACATTATAGGCCAGATTATTCCCTGCCAACTAATTTCCCAAAGACCTAACTGCAGTAGGAATTAAGTGCTTGAAGCATATGTGCAATGGCTTAAGAATGACCTCACCCCAAAACAGTCACTGTTCAGATGCATCATCATATCAACTAAAGAATCTAATCTTTATAAAGCAGAAAGTAGTGGATGGAAAAAAATTAAGAATAGATTTTTCCCTTAGATGACAAGAACAAAGTTCACTTCTTCCAAGAATTCAAAAATCATTTTCACCTAACCTTTGTGTAAAGATAACAGGTACCTCAACTTATCCAAGATAGATCATTACATTTATGTATTCTTTAATTACTTTTAATGTTTTATTCTCAATGTACAGGTCTTGAGCATTATTTATTAAACTTATTACTAAGTATCTTAGTATTTGATGTAAATAGAATTGAACTTTATTTTCCAATAAATTACTCCTATTCCATAAAAGTGCAGCTAATTTCTGTATATTAACTTCACATCTTGTGAGTCTGCTAAATTCATTTATTTGTTTAAGGAATTGTTTAGGATTTTTTAAGTAAACAGTAATTTCATCTACTAAAAAATAGAATTTTCCTTCATCCTTCTGTTTCCTTATGCCTGTATTTTTCTTGCCTTTTTAAACTGGCTAGTTAATGATACATTCCAACAGGCTTGGGAGAAAATGTACCTACAAGTTATTTGGAAATGCAGCAAAAATATAAGATGACTGA
Organism: Catagonus wagneri; assembly: GCA_004024745.2. Lineage (NCBI taxonomy): Eukaryota > Metazoa > Chordata > Mammalia > Artiodactyla > Tayassuidae > Catagonus > Catagonus wagneri. Next base: position 35,734,738 of record PVHT020004944.1, read on the forward strand.
AGAACGGAGGGATGGATAGATACATGATAAAGCAAATACAGTTAAATGTTCACTGTAAAATACTGGTATGGATGTTTGTGGTTATTACTTTTTTTTTTTTTTTTTTAGTTTTTTGTATGCTGGAAACTTTAACAATAAGATATTAAGAAAATAAAAACCAAATCAAGAATCCAGTTTTGGAGCTATTGTGGTTAAGAAAGTTGAGGACCCAACGTTGTCTCTGTGATGATGCAAGCTCGATCCCATTCAGTGGGTTAAGGATCCAGTTTTGCTGCAAGTTGTTCAGGTCACAGATGCAGCTCTGATTCAACCTCTAGCCTGGGAATATGCCACGGGTGTGGCCATAAAAAGGAAAAAAATTTAAAAAGAATTCATAGAGCAGCTAAAAAATACAAAAGAGACAAGGACAAAGGACATTGCAGGTTTTTAGAGACAGGTTAAAATTGGTGAAATCCAAGGCACAGGATTATGAACACATGAGAAGCTCCCCAACTGTGTCAAGAGAAAATACAAACGCTCAGAGTAAACAGGGTACATACATATGAACACACAGTAATATAGGGTACATACATATTTGGTTTTGATAGCTGGTTGATAAGGAAACCAGCTATCAAACCAGCTGGTTGGAAAAGGCATTGTGGAGACTTAGAGAAATGTCAGGCTGCCGGGCAGTATTGAGGGCCTGTTTCTTGGTTGGTGGAATGTATTAGAGGGCAGTCTGTACTCAGCTGCCTGGATCCAGTTTCTTCATCTACAAAACCAGGTAATAATGCCCAACTCCAGGCCTGTTAGGAGAATTAACTGAGAGAATGCCTGTAAAGAATCTAACACAGTGCTTCACAAAAAGATACTTAAGGTTATTCTGGAAAGACTGCGAAGTTTTTTCCGTGCCTATTGCTAGTGATTATTTTACACGCCACACTTCAGGAAGTTGCTAAAGTTTTTATGCTGCTGCTTAACAGAGATGGTACCTTCACTAGGCAATCAGTTCATCAAAGGAGCTGATACAGGCACAGAAAGTATCAAACCACAAAGGTATCATATGGTGTTTGTAACCAGCATTAGGCTGTAATTTCAACATGAGTTAGTTTGTAGGGACCACTTTCCTTTACTGAGAATAAAGTAATTTATTTTAAGTCTTCCATACCACAATCAAACTGATAAAGAACACCTCATTATAGTGTTCCAAATTTCCACAGTAATTATAAACAGGAAAGAAACCAAGGGGCTAATAACCAGTAAAATTTTTGCTCATCAATTTAAAAATATGAAATGATTATGTCTTTCTTGAGAACTAGGTACAAAGAAAATTGCTGCCATGGGTAGATATTTTAATTTTTAAGAAATGTGCTTCATAATTTGGAGTGCTAGAAGTTGGAAATAACATTTAAATTTCTATTACTCAGTTCTGCTAATACGTCAAAGTATAAAACAGTTCTTAAGTAAAAACCACAGCAAGAATTTTTGTGCTCATGTGTGATGTATATTGCACAACTTCAAATCTTAGGAATAAAATTTAATTCATATTATAAAAACAAAATCGAAGAGGAGTGATGTCAGCATCATGGCAGCTTAAGAGTACCTCATTTTTGTCTCTCCGCACCAACAGCATGGGGCATCCACCCATAAAGAGAAATGCCTTTGAGGAAATTGTGAATCTAGCACCATAGGCCACAGGACCCAGGAGGAATCTCCCCCAGGGACACTCTGGATAATACAGAAACCTCAGTCCAGACATGAACTGGAAACTGGCTCCAGCCACTCTTGGTCACCATCCAGGAGCCCCTGAGAACACTAACTCTGACAATCACTACTCAAGGACAAGAGAGGCTTTGCTGAAGTGCAGGTTTCCAGAGAAGTCCCAGAACTCCGGGGGAGAAAAGGAAGTTTGGATACATTGGAGGAGGTAAGAGGGACAGTTTGATTTCAACCACATCATTCCTCCACTAGGGTGAGGCACAGATTAGGGCAAAGAGAGATTTCCTGTGTGATTTGCCTCACACAAGAAAGAGAAAGTGTGTGACTGAGCACCAGGCTCTCTCAGCTGGATGTGACGCTGCCAAAGGAGCTCCTTTCTCTCTAGCCACATCCAGAGTATAAAATCATGACCTACATGACTGAGGGCAGAAAGACGTGGGGAGAGTGGCAGATACAACTAATACAACTGCTGAAGGACAATAACGGACACAGATCTTATCTGTGTTGTGAATCCCACCAAGAACCTATCCATGAACGGCTGGGAATGCCTTACCAGTGGATCACAACTGGCTCACAGGAAACCCTAACACCCTGTGTGTCTCACCTACAAACAAACCACCTTGTGCGCAGCTCCCTGTGTATGCTTCTAGCGGTGGCAGCAAGAATAAGCTTTTGGAAGATAGCTATTGGGCATGCACCTAAGTCAGCCAAATCTGCAGGCCAGGGAGGGACCACAAACTTGAGCCTTAGTACCACCTGCGGGAAATAAGAGATACTGTCAGTACTCAGCCTGGTGCACTGAAGGATCCAGAGAAGGCTTAAAACCTAAGAATTCTGCCACAAGAAGGAGAAAGAAGCATGGAGCAGGGATATCCCAATAAAGGATCTACGATAGCATCAGAATCTCTAATAAGGCTGATGAAAAGTATTTCTCTCCCAAAAGGAAAAGACTGAAGGAGGTGTCTGCTACTTTAGAAATAAAGAAATAATGCAAATGTTCAAAGAACATGAACACTCAAGATAACATGACATAACCAAAGGATCACAATAATCTTCTGGTAACCAAACTGGAAGACATGGAGATCTACAATTCACCCAATAAAGAATCCAATATAGCTATTTTAAGGGAATTTGATGAAATAAAAGAAAATACAGAAAGACAATTGATCAAAATTAGGAAAGGAATAAATGAACAAAATAAATAATAGCTAATGTTCATAGCAGCACTATTTACAATAGCTAAGACATGCAAACAACCCAAATGCCCATCAAGAGATGACTGGCTGAAGATGTGATACATGTATTTCATATAATAATAAATATATATATATGTATATATATTCCATATAAATGTGGAATATTACTCAGCCATAAAAAGGAATGAAACATTACCATTTGCAACAACATGGATGGACACAGAGATTATTATACTAAGTGAAGTAAATCAGAGAGAGACAAGTATCACATAATATCACTCAAACGCGGAATCTAAAGACTAATACAAATGAATCTATATACAAAACAGAAAAAGACTCATAAACATTGAAAACAAACCTGTTTACCAAAGGGGAAAACTGGTGGGAGAGGGATAAATTAGAAATATAGGATTAACAGATACAAACTACTACACATAAAATAGAAAAGCAACAATTATTTACTATACAACACAGGAAACTACATTTAATGCCTTATAGTAACTAATAATAGAGAATAATCAGAAAAAAATATATAACTGAATCATTTTGCAAAAAACCTGAAACAAATACAATACTGTAAATCAACTATAATTCAACTTTAAAAAGGAGTAAGTTTAACAGAGAGAAGTCACAAAAAGAAACCAAATGGAAATACTGGGGTTGAAGAACACTATGAATAAAATGAAAAATGAAAAAGAGAACATCAATGGCAGAATGGATCAAGAAGAAAAAATCTGTGAGACTGAAGTAAGGAACTTGGAAATTATGCCATCTGAGAAGAACAAAGAAAAAAAGATGTAAAAGAGTGAAGAAAATTGCATGCGCTATGACATATGTACAGGACCAGTTTGTAAATTATTGAAGTTCCATATTTAAAAGAGAAGGGGCAAATAGCTTATTTCAAGAAATAATTTCTAAGAACATCCCAAACCCATGGAGACACTTGGAAATGCAAGTTCATGAAGCTCACAGGTCATCAAACTCAAAGAGATTCTCTCTAAGGCACATTATAATAAAACCGTCAAATATCAAAGAGAAAAGAAAGACTCTTAAAAGCATCAACAGAAAAAAGCTTGTATTTACAAGGGAACTCCCACAATGCTATCAGCAATTTTCCAAGAAGAAACCGTACAGGTCAAGACAAAGTAAAACAATCAAAATGCTGAAAGAAAAAAAATGCAAACCAAAAATACTATCATGTGGCAAAGCTATCTTTTAGAAATGAAGGTCAAATAGACTTTCCCAGAGGTGAAGGAATTCATTACCACCAACCTGCATTACAAAAAATGCTTAAAGGAATTCTTCAAGCTGAAATGAAGAGATACCAATTAGCAATATGAAAACGTTAAGTATATAGTCAATTAAGAATACCTTAATACTGTAATAAGAGTGAAGGGTTAACCACTTAACTTTCGTATAAAGGTTAGTGGACAAGAATACAAAAATTACTATAGCTACAATTATTTGTTAATGAATAAACAGTATAAAAAAAGGAAAAATGTGATATCAAAAATATAAAAGGGAAGGGGAGTAAAAGGATACTGTATACAGCTGAAATTAAACTATCAGCATACAATACCATTATAGCTATAAAATGTTTTATGTAAATTCCACTTTAACTACAAAGCAAACATCTATAATAGACTCACAAAAGATAAAGAGAAGGAAATCAAAACATACCTCTACAGAAAACCATCAATTCATAAAGAAGCATCAGCAGAGCAAGAAATTTATAAAACAGCCAGAAAACAATTAAAAAGATAGTAAGTCCTTACTTATCAATAATTACTTTAAATGTAAACGGAGTTTCCTCAAATAATTAAAAATAGAATCACTATATAATCCAGTAATAACACTTCCAGGTATTGATCCAAAAAAATGAAAACAAGGTATCAAGGATATATATATAAACACACACATATTTGCACTCTCATGTTCGTTGCAGCATTATTAACAATTGTCAAGATATGGAAACAGTCTAAGTGCCCATACACGGATGAATAAAGATGTGATACATACACATACACGAATAGACATAATAATTGAATATTATTTAGCAGCAAAAAAAAAAAGAAAACACTGCTATTTGTGACAATATGGATGGACCTTGAGGGCATTATGCTGATATAATTAAGACAGAGAAAGAAACATACTGCATGATATAATTTATATGTGAAATTTAAACTCATTGAAACAGATGGTAGAACGGTGGTTACCAGGGGCTGGGGAATGGGGAAATACTGGGCAGAGTATAAACTTAGAATTTGAAGATAAGTAAGCTCTGGGGATCTGATGTACTGCATGATGATTATAATTAATAATACTGTGTTAAGAGAGTAGATTTTAAGTGTTCTAACCACAAAAATAAAATGGTAATTATATGATATGATGGGAGGTTTCAGCTAATGCTATGGTGGTAATCATTTTGCAATATGTAAGTGTATCATATCAACACACTATACACCTTAGACTTACACAATGTCATATAGACCCCAATAAAACTGGGGGAAAATACATAAACCATATTTTTTCTCTTTTATCTTTTTAGGGCCGCACAGGTGGGATACAGAGGTTCCCAGGCTAGGGGTCGAATATGAGCTGCAGCTGCCAGCCTACGCCAGAGCCGCAGCAATGCCAGATCCGAGCCCCTCTGCGACCTGCAACACAGCAACGCCGGATTCTTAACCTACTGAGCAAGGCTGGGGATTGAACCTGAGTCCTCATGGATACTAGCTGGGGTCATTAACCACTGTGCCATGACAGGAACTCCAAAACCATATATTTTAAAAGAACTATGTAAGATAATGATTCACATCCAGAAATCAGGGCCTTCAGTTAAAATCCTAACTTCACAACTTTCACTACCAGTTATAACAGTACAAAACCGATACTGGACTTGCCCTCCCATTGTAAACAACTAGAAAATTAGACAAAAACATATAAAACAATGCTACGTCAGACAGCAGAGCAGGCAGTGCAGACCTGTGATACATTACAGAAAAGAAACCAAGGAGGCAAACTCTAAAATCACCCCTGATTGCTGTCTAGAAGCACTTCCCAGGCTGCAGAGTAGGAAGGGCAAACCCAGGCACACAACTGTGCTAATAGTAAGTTGAGAGAAAAGAATTCAGAGAAAGAGGTGGCTGAACAGGCATGGCAGAGACCTGAAAAGAGGACAATTAAACCGAAAAAGTACAAGAGAAATCTGCGTAGATTGCCTTACATCTTTGGCTGAATTTTAAACTGTATATTGAGTATGACTCCACAAAGGCAGCCAAATGAAAAATAAAGAAGCAAACAACAATAAACTACTGGGGAAAAATCTTTCAGAAACTATGTTGAACAACCATGAGAGCTCACACAGGGCGGGAAGACAATGAGTTCTGATGAACCAGGCTGTAGGCACCTCAGTGATCTCTGGGGCATTGAGTCCACACCAGAAAGATCACACCTCAGTGGTAAATTTCAATAGAGATAAAGACTATTCTAGACCCACGTAAAAAAAGGTTAAAAATAAGCATAAGAAAGATAAAGCTGCTAATCAAAAAAAAAGCCTGTCAAAACAAAGTTTACCACTAAGAAAGGTTTCATTCACTAGATGGTCTTAAAAGCAGATTCAACTGTGCAAAAGATTAGCGAATGTGATGGCAAAAGAAACTGTTCAAATTGAAGGTGAGAAAAATCCTGGAAAGATAGAAACCCTGACTCATGGAGCACTATTATGAAGTCAAAAAGAGATTTAACTAGAGTCTCAGAGGAAAAGGCAGAAAAATAGTTGAATGGCTACATCTTCCCAAATTTTATAAAAAACACAAACCCACAAATCGAACTGAAACAAATGTAAAGCACATCAAGCAGGATGATCACAAAAATCATGCTAAGACACATCTTACACTGCTGGGAATTGGTCATAAAGAGAAGGTGTAACTCTTACAAGTAGCCATAGGAAGTAAAATAAAACAAAATAACAAAAAACACACAGGAAAGATCAGAATGCAAATCTCTCCTCAGAAATAAAGCAAGCCAAAACACAAAACAGTACTTTCAAGATATAGAAAGAGGGATCCAATTAGGAATCATGAGGTTGCGAGTTTGATCCCTGGCCTCGCTCAGTGGGTTAAGGATACAGTGTTGCTGTAAGCTGTGGTGTAGGTCACAGACATGGCCCGGATCTGGCACTGCTGTGGCTATGGCTGTGGTGTAGGCCAGCAGCAATAGCTCCAATTAGACTCCTAGCCTGGGAACCACCATATGCCCCAGGTGTGACCCTCAAAGGATAAAAGCCAAAAAAAAAAAAAAGATAAAGAAAAACTATTGTCAAATTACAATTTTATATCCATTAAAAACATTTTCAAAAAAGAATGCAAAATAAAGACATTTTAGGTCAAGCCCCCCACCCCGCATCCCCACCATTAAAAAAAAAAAAAAAAAACAGGAGAATTCACCAGCAGACCTGTCCAACAAGCTAAAAACGTTCAGAGTAAACAAAAATTAGATGAAATTTGGATCTGCAAAAAAGCAATGAAAAATTGATTCAGTGGAAGGTCACTTCTACTAATTGAAATAGAAGGAAACTGAGTGATTTCCCTCTGCAGAAAAGTATAAAAATGGACAAAATTGTCAAAAAATAACCAATCAGGACACTAAAAAGTGATAAAAAATCCAACAAATTTGAAAAAAAATGTTTATTGTTAAAAACCTATTTAGATTTGGACAAAAATGGTAGCAACTCTACGACTTTCTCTATCTGGTACTATTACTATCAGTTCATCAGTAAAAATTCTAGCTTTATAAGTTCAAGGCTGGCTGCAGCCAGAGTAATGGACTGAATTAATGGATGGAAAAAAGGAAAATCTATAGCTTTGCTAAACCAAGTTTGCAAGTCCATTTCACAGACAATGAGAAATCAGTCAGATAGATAGTGAAGTGAGAGATCCTGGAAGTGAAACAGCCAGAGTGGCTAAGATAAGCTCCTGACTGACACATACCTAACTACTAAACTGGGAAAGTGAAAACTGAGGGATACGAGAACTGGCTGCAATCTTGAATATGTTTCTCAACCAACATGTAGCTCAGCAGACTTACAGCTCACATGCTGTCCAAATCACTGGGCTAACCACTAAGCTATGCAGACAGAAAAATGAGGACAGGCTAAAATTAAAACTTCTGAGCAGAAACACTATAGGCAGCACAATTCAAGAAAGACAAATCACACAGCTAAGTACAGGTAAGCTAAGAAACAAAAATTTTTAAAAATCAGAAAAACAAGAGAATCTAAAGTTGGTAAAAACATATTATCTAAAATAAAGCTTTCAGCCAGAAAATATCAGACATGGGTGGGGGACAGGCATAGAAGTATTAATGATAAGCAAGGAAAACAGCAGTCCATAGAAAATGACTCTCAGTGGGACCAGATGTTGGACTGAGCAGACTTCAAAGTTACTATTACAAACATGTTTAAAGAATAAAGGAAACATACTAAAAAGGAGACAGAAAATAGGAAATCATAATAGAAAAGTTGAAAGTATGATTGAAAATTTCCAGAAGTATTTTAAAGTCGTCTCTACCCTTGTTAACGTTCTGTCATTGACTAAGAGGAATATTAAAATCTCTAATTGTGTTCATGGATTTGTCTAATTCAGTTCTTCTGCGTTTCATTTCATGTATTTGGAAACTCATTATTAGATGCTCACATTTTTAGGATTGTTATGTCTTCCTTTAAAATATAGCTGGAAATTTTCAATCATTTGTAAATTAACAACACATTTCCCAGTAATCATTTGGTCAAAGAAAAAAAATCTCAAGTGAAATTGGAAAAATAGTTTGAACTAAATGGAAATGAAAACTCAAGATATAAAAATCTGCAAGAGGAAGTTAGAGCAGTATTCAGAGCAAATTTTGTAATTTTAAACATTATATGATACTGGAAGAGAATGGTCTAAAATCAGTTATCTAAATTTCCATTTTAACACCCTGAAAAATAAGAGCAAAGTTAATCAAAAGCACAAGGGATTAGTAAAGACAAAAAGGGTAATCAATGAAACATAAAACAGACAACACAGGAGCTCCTGTTGTGGCACAGAGGAAATGAATCTAACTGGGAACCATGAGGTTGTGGGTTCGATCCCTGGCCTTGCTCAGTGGTTTAAGGATGCAGTGTTGATGTGAGCTGTGGTGTAGGTCACAGATGCAGCTTGGATCTGGAGTGGCTGTGGCTGGCAACTGTAGCTCTGATTTGACCCCTCGCCTGGGAACCTCCATATGCCGTGAGTGAGGCCCTAAAAAAGCAAAAAAAAAAAAAAAAATATATATATATATATAGAAAATTAATTAAAACAATTTTATAGAGACAACTAGAACTCCCGTACAATGCTGGTAGGAACATAAAACGGTATACTCCGGGAATCTGGCTATCTGTTAAAATTTAAACTGACACCTATCTTATGTGTACTGATTTCATTCCTCTGTACTTACTCAAGAGAAGTAAAAGCATGTGTCCACAAAAAGACATATAGAAATATGCAGAGCAACTTTATTCACGATAAATAAATCCTGGAAAACCCCAAGGTCCATCAATAAGTCAATGGGTCGTAAAAGTATATACAAACAAACATACTGATCAATAAAAATTAAAGGAATTAGTGAAATATTCAACAATCTAGATGAATCCCAATTATAACTAGATGAATCCCAATTATAATTCTGAGAGAATGAAGCCTTAACCAGCCAAAGACCATACAGTATTTGACTCTAAATTCTTGGAACAGGCAAAACTAATCTGTAACGCCAAAAAACAGGGTCAGGGTAGGCATGGACTGACTACAAAGGGATAAGGAAGAAACTTTTCAGGGTGATAGAATCTGCATCTTGATTGGGATGATGGTCACACTCAACACATTTGTCAAAAATCAAACTTCAGGGGAGTCCCTGTCGTGGCTCAGCCGTTAACGAATCCGCCTGGGAACCATGAGGTTGTGGGTTCGATCCCTGGCCTTGCTCAGAGAGTTAAGGATCCGGCGTTGCCGTGAGCTGTGGTGTAGGTTGCAGATGTGACTCAGATCCTGCGTTGCTGTGCCTGTAGCAAAGGCCAGCAGCTACAGCTCCTGTTAGACCCCTAGCCTGGGAACCTCCATATGCCGCGGGTGCAGCCCTAGATAAGGCAAAAAAGACCAAAAAAAAAAAAAAAAATCAAACTTCAGGCTTAAAATGGGTACATTTTATTGTATAAACTATGCTTCATTTCCCTAAATCTCAAGTTTCTTATTTACAAATCAGAGATAATACCTACCTCGGAGTAGTAAGGTTATAATGAAATAATACATATACCCAGTGCAATACCTACCACACAGTAATCAGTTCATTCTTCATCAGTTCACCTGAACACTTCCCATTTATAAGAGGCTCTCAAGTTTCCCATACCGTTAAAAGATAGCTGCTGTTAGAAAGTTCTTCATAGGGAACTAAAATGTCTCTCTCTAACCTATATCCATTAATCCTAAGTCTACATTCTCTAGATCAGTGGTTCTCAAATTTAGGTGTGCATCTGAATCACCTGGAGGAATGTATGACACAGACTGCTGAGGCCCATGACAACAGTTTGATTCAGCAGATGTGGAATGAAACCTGAGAGTCTGTATTTTTGAGTTACCAGCTGGAGATACCCAAATTATAAGACTATGCATGCTTCCAAATGCCTCACTTGAAACATCAGAAGACAGTTACCGCATTTTTTACTTCCCTTTTTTCCCCAAAATAAAACAGCCTAAGCTCCCCCAAATTGCGCTTTCCAAGTTTTTTGTCAAAATGTCAGTATCCTTCCTAACACGTAGCCCCCAGGACTGAGATTCCCACTTGAGGCCTATTATCATGCATCCCCCTCCCCATAAAAAAGGTAACCATCATTTCTCTTAACCAGGTTCAGGTTTTTTAGTATGTGTAGCTGTGTTTTTGTCAACTAAAGATTTCCTCACTGTTTACCACCAACAGCTACAAGAGCAGGGTTCCCTGATACTCCTATAGAGGAAATTTAACTTATTTTAAACTTAAAACCTTCTTTAAATTCACCTTGTTGGCTTAGCATTTTTTTTTAAGTCCTTCTTCCACTGTCCAAAATTTAATTGTTCATAGTCTGTCACAGAATTTTGTCAAGCAAACGCTTTGTTCCATGAACCAAATTTCTGAATAAAAAATGAAAAAATGTTCCAAAGGATAGAACCAATGATACAACAGTATATATGTTCAAAGAATAATTTTCACTATAATATACCTTTGCTTCAGAACTATATGATGCATATTCTTCAGAAGTCTCAAGCACTTATTGAAAATATATTTATCTCTTAGTACTCAACCTTATACCAAATCTGAATCACTAAAAGCCAGATTTCTAAAATTTCAATAGAAATGGTACCTGCAATTTTCTCCATACCCATGCTATCATGTTTCAAAATTAATTACTGTATTCACAGCAAAAAGGTGATTCTTGGTTAAAGGAAAATATGATTAAAGGTAATGACTTGCCAAGGAAAAATTTATCTACCTGTGACCAAAAATGGTCATCTGGAGGATAAAAAACAATCCTTGCTTTTCTATGTGTAAATTCCCTCCAGCAGGTAAGAGAATGGATGAAAATGGGAGGATCAACACTGCATACTGGGAAATAGAGTAAATTAAAATCATGTTCTTAGACTCTAAAGTTTCTAATTGTATTGTATACTTTCAATACACTTCACTAGTACAGGAGCTATTATTTAACTCAGAGAATGATTAATAATCTATAGGAATTTTTACAGAAAAACACAAATAAGACACACCTAAGTAAAGTTAGTTTATTTTACCTGCAGCTCTTCCAATATAAATTGAATATAAATGCTGATACTGAGAAGTATTAGGAAGAATTATTGACAGATGTCAGAATATCATGCCTTCCAATCCATCCTCCATGAACTTCTTATAAAGTGCCATAAACTTGGCCACAAATGCTTCCAAGTGATAAATGGCTTTGCTACCAAGTTGTAGACGATGTTCATAGTAAGCTGCCATCTGGGCCACTTCCCCTTTCAGCTGACCATCACAATTATGTAAAAGTTCTGAGAGAAGGCCCTAAAGAAAGATAACCAGTAATTTAAAAAGTAATCACTTAAAAAATATTAGCTAAGCATGCTTTATTTCTCTCAAAGAGGGAAGTAAAATGTTAAAAAGTCAAATATGTTCCATTTTTTATTTTTGATGGACCAGCAGACTTCATCCAAAAGCAAAGAGTACCTACCTTTCTATAATGTAAAAATGTGGCACTTGTCTATCATATTCCAACTCCAAATATTCAAATGCACAAGAACACAAAGAGGTAAGTACAAAGGTGCTTACTGCAACATTATTATTTACAATAATATGTAGAAAGATCTACCAATAGGGGTCATACCCAAAAACAGTGGTATAATCATACAATGAAATCCCATTCATCCAACAAAAAGAATGACGTAAATCTGAACCATCATGAAACAGCATCCATGGTACCTTGCTAAATTTACTAAAAGTGCAGGACACTACAGTCAAACTACACATATACACAGACATAGCTTATTTCTATGTGACTAAAAGAGATCTTATGAAAACAGAAGGATGAACCTTCACTTTTATCTTTGTATATTTTGTGTCATTTCAATTTTTCATATATTACCATGTAATTATAATAAACACAAACAAAAAATCCTGTATTGCCTAACATCTATCAATCTACCCAGCTACGTAGTTGATTAGGTTTAGACCAGACCTAAAGCTGTGCCTTACATATCACCATGTCTCCTTTAACCTCATTCCTCAAATTCACTGAGCCTTGCTGTCTGAAATACTTGTTTCCTGGCTACTTATAGGATTCCCTTCTTTCAATCCTTTAAGTCTCAGTTTTAAACACACCTTCTTCACAGAAGCCATCACTGAACTTTACTGCCTTCAAATTTTATTATTTCACTTGATTAGTTCCTTTGCAGAACTGAGAACATTCTGAAATCCTCTTGCTTCTTGTTTCCCACTTTATTCCACTAAAATGTAACTTCCCTGAAGGCAGACTCTCCCCTATCTCCTTTGTCACACATCCCTAATGGTGCCTGGCACTATACAGAAGCTTAATAAATGTCTGTTGAATTAATGAAATGGACAGAAAGAGGTGACAGTGTATCTTAGTGCAGCAAAAGCCCTGAGATCACACATACAAAGTCCAAATTTTATGGTTATAAACAGTTCAAAATTCGAACTCAGGTTACCTTCATTATTATTTCAGGAGGAATACAATGAGTTAGAAGCTCATAGAGTCTTCCACGAACTTCAAGGAGCCTTTATAAAACAAAACAATTAAAATTTGTGATGAAAATAGGAAGTAATTTTTCCAAGTACATACTGTGCTACCTTACTTAATGAATTAAACATTCCAATACAGACGCTTTCTTAAATGGCTTCTCATACTTAAGCTACAGAAGCTTTTAATTTCAATTCATTTTTCTGAAAGAAAAATTTCAGAACTCTTTTAAGTCAGACATTTATATTCAGGGTTATTAGTTATATAAACTACCATGAGAATACACATAATAGTTTAGACCTCATGAAACCTAAGAGTTGAGCTTATTCATACCATGAATTTTAACATACTTTAATGATATATCAAGATGATATATCATTTGCTCTCCAGATAGATGATACCTAGGACATCCAGAAAATGGTCATGAAAAGATTAATCACTAGTCAATTACACACGTGAGAAAAGAGAATACAAGCATGATGCATAATAGAATGTAACTGTCTCAAATGCTAAGTAAAAAAAAAAAAATACGGCAGAGAAACAAAACCGTCTTGTCATAAAAAGGGCAGTATAAGAGGTTATAGGCAGGCACAAACCAGGCTGGCTAAGTGAATATGGACATTTATTGGAGGACTTTGAAGGCCTGAATTTTCATCCCTTCTCATAACATTTTTCAGGAAGAAAAAGGGTGGAGGGAAGTATACATGTGACATTAAAATAGTAAGAAAAAACGTGACAATAAATACATATTAAAAAAGTATCTTTGGAGTTTCTGTTGTGGTGCAGGGGAAACGAATCCAACTAGTATTCATGACGATGCAGGTTTGATCTCTGGCCTCGCTCACTGGGTCAGGGATCTGGCATTGCTGTGAGCTGTGGTGTAGATCACAGACGCAGCTCGGATCCCAAGTTACTATGGCTGTGACATAGGCCAGCAGTTATAGCTCTGTTTCAACCCCTAGCCTGGAAACTCCATATGCCCCAAGTGTGGCCCTAAAAAGCAAAAAAAAAAGGTATCTTTATCTTCATAAATATACTTACCTACCCCAAAGGACAAACACATTTTTGAATCTTTACTAAAACAATATGACATACGTTCTATGTTTCAGATCAATTAGAGAAGTGATTTATAAAAAGATTTCTTAAAAGTAGAAGACCCCTTTCCTAAGACTCCAGGAGTATGAAGTTGTGTCACAATAAAATTAAATAGAGTGAAAAAAAGAGTAGCATTTCTGAGCAAGTGCAATGTGCAAGGCACCATAACAATAATTTAACTCAGTCTTCACACCAGCTATAATGGGACATTATCTCCATTTCCTTCAATGAAAAAAACTAAGGTTCAGATCGTTTAAGTAACCTGACAAAGTTAACAACAGCACAAATCTGTCTTACTTCAAAGTCCAGAGACCTCCAATGTCTGTCAAAGCATTTATTTCACCTCTTATCTGTATGAGGTTCTGTAGCACACTATTTATTCCTCACAACATCACTCTTTTACTGAAAAGAACTTGAGGTTCAGAGCGGTTAAGCTTCCAACAAGACTCATGTAGTTGAAGCATAATTTTAATTCAAGTCTGACTCCAAAGTCCTTGATCCTTCTTAGACATGGTAGTATATCCCTCAAATAAAATCTGATTATTAAAGTATAAATCACAGATAGTATGAACTTATTTTAATAATTATGCATATAGCTTATTTCTGAAAAGTTGACTCACTACATATTGACTTATAAAACTGGGCTGTAACGACACTGTGTATCTCATGCATGTTCCCACACTTCTCATCATAGTTTGAGTTCATTTCTAATATGACTTAGTTTCAAAAAAAAGAATAGATTCTACATTTACTATGTCTGTGTCATTATTTCTTGGGAGTTGCAAGGGATAATGAGCATAAATTCTTCTCTCAGTATTCTAGAGCTGTCTCTGGCCCTAACTGAATGTCCCTGAAAAAGCAACAACTTCCTAAAATACCAGTTTTCTGATCTACAAAATAAAGACAGAAATAATACTTTCCTCATAGGACTGTTACATGAATTACATGAAATAACACAGTGAAAGTAACATAATAACTGCTCACTAAATATTAGCTATAATTCAAATTAGAAAACTGTGACTTTTCTAAGATAAATCAAACAAGCATCAAGACCATAAATATTACAGCAAGACTGGGGGTCAAAAATCAGAAGGGGTCACATGGTACTGTGTGGACCAATATTCAGAATGAGACCAGCCCTGCCAGTATTTCTGGACAGTTCCAAGGCTTTCTGGAATTAAGAGAAACGTTTTTTTTAATACAGCACACTAGAATAAAGTCCCAAAACTGTTAGTCTAAATAGGAAATTGCAGCACCTCTTCCTGAACAAGTTCATTTATGAGCTGTCAAAACCTGATGGGAAACCGGAGGAAAGGGCAGCAGCAACTATAAGTAAAGTAATAATCAACTAAAGTCTTAAAAATGCATCTAATAGTGAAAATACTGCAACATCTGCACCTAAACTAAAATCTCTTAAGAGTAGAAAAGTTTGACGACAGCCATCAATTTTCTTTAAAATCAGAACAAAAACAAGTCATCATTAGTGTGGAAATATTTTATAAAAGTTGTGGCGCAGTGGGTTAAGTCTCCAGCGTTGTTATGGCAGCCTGAATCACTGCTGTGGCTCGGGTTCAATACCTGGCCTGGGAACTCCACATGTCACAGGTGCCAAAAGAAAAGTTAAATGACTTCCAAGACATGCTTTGTTGGATTTTTCATTTCTTCAAGGCCTGAGATTTCTTCACTGTTTGACAACATTTTACAAAATGGAATGCACACTTTTTCTTAAAACCAAGGTTTCTTTTCTGAAGAAACTACTTGCATCTGGTGCTTTTTGAAGCTTATTAATTTCCTCAAGATAAAAACTACAGTAATCCAATGCAAACACTGATGAAATACCAAGTACCCATTATCTACAACTGTATCACCTCCACTGATCTATATGGTAGCCCAAGATTACATGCTATAATTTCCTTTGAAGAATTTCTTATAAAAATAAGAATTCATCAGATATACCACCCAAGAGGAAAAACATGATATATATATCTCTCACGATTATTTCCATGTAAACCAGGAAAGCTTATATTTCAATGGTTGTGCTCAGTCTAGGCTGTTTCCTAAAGTAATCAACACCCCTCTCTACAGTCCAAAAATGGTTTCTTAGTTCTGACAGGCAAAAAAAAATTGGAGACTGTGCCTCAGAGGGCCCAAGGGACCTTCACCAGACTTCCCAAAAGTAGCGGGCCTTAAACTGTTACTCTTGTAGTTCCCTTCGTGGCTCAGTGGTTAATGAATCCGACTAAGAACGATGAGGCTGCGGGTTCGACCCCTGGCCTTGCTCAGTGGGTTAAGGATCCGGCGTTGCCGTGAGCTGTGGTGAAGGTTGCAGACGTGGCTCAGATCCCACGCTGCCGTGGCTGTGGCGAAGGCCGGTAGCTACAGCTCCAGTTAGACCCCTAAACTGGGAACCTCCATATGCCGGGGGTGTGGCTTTACATAAAAGGCAAAAAGAAAAAGAAAAAAAAAACTGTTGCTCTTGATTTGGAGAAGAAAAGACTGCTCTTCTCAAAGTTATTACAATGAATCAAACAGTGGCTTAAGTGTTTTCAGTACGGTCCACTACTAAATGAGAGACTCAAGAAGCCAACAGAAACACTGAGCAGCAAATATGCACAACACATTTCCTAAATACTAATGGCATTTACGCAATATTATTTTTCACAGAGCCTATCTTCACACCTGAGCACAGAGTCTTCTAGTTCTCAAAACATTATCACATAATCTCTTTTGCTCTTATAACTTGGCAGAATAATATTATCTTTATTATACAAATGAACAAGCTAAAGTTCTAAGATGAAGTTACCAACTCAAGGACACGTAGCTGCTGAGGAGTTGCCACTGTGGCTCAGCACAAACAAACCCGACTAGTATCCATGAGGTTGTGGGTTCGAGCCCTGGCCCTGCTCAGTGGGTTAAGGATCTGGTGTTACCACGAACTGTGGTGTAGGTCACAGAGAGAGCTCAGATCTGACATTGCTGTGGGTGTGGAACAGGCCAGCAGTTGCAGCTCCGATTCAACCCCTAGCCTGGGAACTTCCATATGCCATAGGTGCAGCTCTAAAAAAAAAAAAAAAAATCAGTAGATGAACTCTAAGTCTGACTCACAGTCTAGTGTCTTACTAGCATACAACATACCAATTACAAAGTTATATACTATTATTTCACTATCAGAAAGTTGGACACATCATGTTATATATTAATACTAAATCACCCAAGATTCTGGGGAAAAACCTTAAAACAAACAAAATTTGTTTTAATTTCTATACAAGCTCCACATTGACAAACCAGTAGCTTAACAAAAACCATGATTCCACACACCAACTATTCTGAACTACAAAATCTCTAAAAATAAATGCTAACTTTTCTTTAAAAGTGCAGCATTTAAATTAGATTTAATTATAATTCTAAATGGCATGGTGTTAGTATAAAACAGCTAACCTAAACTCAGCATATCTGTACTATCGCAGTGATCAAAGTTTCATGATGCTCTTCTACAGGGATTACCTTTGTGGAGTCTGCTGACTGACAATAGCATTGGCAGTCTCCCTGAGATACACCTCCCAATCGGTTTCAGGGATTTCTTGATCTACAGTAAAAGGATATCTACATGACAAAAGAAAACACAATAAATTAAACGAAAAGTAGGCATATGTCCCAAAATGTTTTCCACGGTAACTGGCCCCTTTCACTCACTGTTGTACTCTGCAGGCTTCACACATAAGGAGGGCTTTTCTGAGATTTCTGCAGGACTTCTCCGCAAGTCTATGAGCTAGCTGTGAAGGAAGATTCATACCTTCCTTCTTACACACAGCAGATAACACATGGCAAATCTACAAATAAAGCAATTAACAAAAATGGGCAATCTATCAAATGACATATTAAAACAATTTCTGTTGATAATATCTTTATAGACTCCATTCTTGTTTTTCATTGCTATCCTACCCTAACCAACCTCTCCTTTAGCAGGAAGCCAGCGGTCTGGTCTAGCTGTCAGGAAGAGGCAGCCACTAAATGGGCAATTGGGGGAGATCTGGTCCCAGTTCCAAACCTGCCAGCCTCCTCCCAGCAGAAGAGAGCTGGAGACAAAGGGCCTCAGGTTAGTGGCAGACACTGCTCACAGGGCTGCCAAGCAGGACCACACAAGCTGAACTGTACACGACTCATGCATTAACCTGTGATTGGTGCCCATGGGAGTGGTGTTGCCTGTTAGTCCTGCTGCTTTACAGACACTTATAACTCTACCACTCACCAAATTTTTACAAGTGACACTGATAATAATGTTACTTCACTACTTTGCAACTACATCACACACTATTCCCACTTTGCATTAAGTTGCCCAAAATCTATTAATAGCAGAAAACTGTGTATTGTGAAAAACTGGCATTTTTATTGATAGCTATTAAGAATGATAAAGAAAAGAAAATGCATTATGTTGTTTCAGACTCACTTTGGTCCCCTAACTAGGGACTAGGTATTCCCAAATTATCTTTCTGCAAAAACTATGCCCTGAATACTTAGGTCTCCTCCATAAGCCAATTAAATCATGTTGAGGTAGAAATCACTAAATAACTAGTCGTTTCTTAGTTTAGTAAAAACTACAATACCTACCTGTTTAAAGTAGAAGATGATTTAAAGAAAAGAACATTTTTTATGTACTGGTATCTACTAACACATATATATATATATCGGTTTTTATATTTACTAATGGTTGGCATCCAGGCCACAGCTGGTCCTGAATTACCAACAGTTCACTGTTTTCACTCAGTTCACTATGTCCTCATAAAAACAAACATGACAGGGATATACACACTCATGGAATCTGAACCCAATTTTTTTTAAAACGTTTAACTTCACTTACATCTTCAATGCTGGGAGCTGGCACACGAACTGCTAAGCACCTACTACGAATAGGTGGTATCACTTTGGATGTAGAATTGCAACACAAGATCAGTCTGCAAGTGGACATATATTTTTCCATGGTTCTGCGCAAGGCATGTTGAGCATCTTTAGTGAGTTTGTCAACCTCTGTCAATAATACCACTGAATCAATGAGAAATAAAACAAACATTAACTGGAATATCTAACTCTTTCTCTTCCTCCTCATTATTCAGAGTGAAATCCTAAATAATAGGCCTAATATACTACTTTTTACTTCAGCAAACACATATAAAACTTATAGACATAGTGGAAAATTTATTTTATTTTATTTTGCTTTGTAGGGCTGCACCAGTGGCATATGCAAGTTCCCAGGCTAAGGCTTAAATCAGAGATACAGCTGCTGGCCTATACCACAGCCACCGAAACGTGGGATCCAAACCACGTCTATGACCTACCACAGCACACAGCAATGCTGGATCCCCGACTGAGCAAGGCCAGGGATCGAACCTGCATCCTCATGGATGCTAGTCGAATTCATTTCCACTGCACCACAATGGGAACTCCCTATTTTAACTAAAAAAAAAAAATTAGTATCAAACAAGCCTAAGAAACACTAGGCTAAATGAAGTTAAAGAGATTATTTTATTGCAGAATTTACTGTACCTTTATTATATTTATAAATCACCAAGACAACACTGTTATGCTGCATTTACCCAAAATATTTATCTCTGGAGCACATACCTGTAGAACATCTTAGCTTTATAAGGAACATATTTTGGAAAACACTGATACAAGATATGTAGCAAATGAGGAATAAGGATATCTGGTCACATCTACAGTAAGATTCCACCTGGTCATAATCAAGGATTGGCCTTAACATGTTTCAGGAAGAGTATACAGGGATTGAATCCAACTGTTGGATTCACTGCATTTAATTATTTAATAAAGTTTTCATTGTATTAAATTATTTCTAGAAGATGACACTGGTAGCAGTGTAACATATGAATCGCTCCCATAACAGAACTGAAGATCCCAAGCCCTAAGACAACATTTATAGCAAAACTAGGGATAAGATGGCCCAAAGAACTCTAAATATGAGCAAGTGGCTGGGATCCACCAGGTCTGTGACAGTCTTTAGGACTGGAGGACCCTAAATTACCCGCGAAAGCACACTGGAAACATCAGGGGCCAGTCTGAGAACAGTACTCATGGGGCTCGATTCATGGAGAAATAAGTCAACTTGATGCAATATGGTTTGATAGAAAATAATAAAATGAAGCTCCCTTTCAAGACAATGCTTCACAGAAAGAAGTTCTAGAAACAGAACCCAAACTGAACAGAATAGGAAAAATAAAGACAAGGAGACTGATTTCCAAATCTGACAAGGTCAGCATGAAACAAAATGAGAGAGGTGGGACTATGTACAGGCAATTCACAAAAATAAGCAATGAACAAAAGATAAAATTATCACATTCACTAATGAAAAGCAAAGTGCAAACAATTTATTTTCACCAAGCTGACAAAGATTAAAAGTAATTATCCAATGGTGATAAATGTTAGAAATGAGCATTCCTAAACAATACTGGTGGTAGCACAAATCTACACCTCTTTCAGATGCACAATTTGGCAAAATATATCAAAAGCATTAAATACTGGCATTATTTATCAAAAAAATCTCCTATAAAAATGTATGCATACATGGAGTTGCCTTCGTGGCTCAGTGGTTAACAAATCTGACTAAGAACCACGAGGTTGTGGGTTCGATCCCTGGCCTTGCTCAGTGGGTTAAGGACACGGCGTTGCCGTGAGCTGTGGTGTAGTTTGCAGACGCGGCTCGGATCCCGCGTTGCTGTGGCTGTGGCGAAGGCCGGCAGCTACGGCTCCTGTTAGACCCCTAGCCTGGGAACCTCCATATGACGCAGGTGCGGCTCTAGATAAAAGGCAAAAAGACCAAAAAAAAAAAAAATGTATGCATACATATGTACACATAAATAACACTGAGAACATTAACAGTAACATTCAGAGACATCTGGATGGTGGATTATAGCTGATTTTAATTTTCTTTTGTTTAGCTAAATATTTGATAATGAACATATAACTTTGAATATAAGAACCATTATTTTTAATTCATGCAATTTCTTATTTTGGCCACATCTGCACCATACAGAAGTTCCCAGGCCAGGGATCAACCCCACGTCTCAGCAGTGGCCCAGACCACGGAAGTGCCACTGTCAGATCCTTAAGCTGCTGAGTCATATGGGGACTCCCATGTAATTTCTTATTTTAAACTAAGTGTTTGTCATCACTCATCTAGTTCTAAAATAATAAATGATGGCACAAATAGTTCTCTTTCTGTCAAAATTCAATTCCATTAAACTATAAACTCTCGTCAGCAAAGAGGTCATGTCTATCTTACGTTAAAAGTAGCACAGTGCTTGGTACAGAGCAAGAATAAACATTTGCTAAAAGGAAGGAATTTACATCCTCCACTACATTTTTCTCTTATGTCCAATGCTTATAATTTAAGTGTCTGCCTCATTAAAAAAATCTTTTTATCACATACCTTTAAAATCTTTTTGAGAGTTTGTTTCAAGTTGCTGTGATTGCGCCACTGTTTTCAACATCTCCTGAATTACTACCCGGTCACTATTTCCAGCATCACTATAAAAAACAAAAATCAAGGTAAATATATACATAAATATTTAGAAAGTATTATGCCCTTACTCTTAATCTATTATTTTAAGAAAAATGTTGACGATCTTAAGTGGTAACATTTTAACCAAACTTAGTAACATCTACTACATTCACAAACTTTAAAAAAGAAGTGTTTCAGGGTCATTAAAAATACTAACAATATTCCAATACTCAACTACAATTTGACTGTCACTGAAAACACCAAACATGTTCTTATATTAAGTTTACTATTACTTCAAAAAAAGCAATAGCTAATAATTAACAGTTTATCAAATACGTTGACACTTCTGTACCCACTACAGTTAATACCTAGTAACAGATACTTTCTTAGTTACCTGTAATTACTCAAAATATGAAAATAACTCCTTGAAACAGAAATTTAATCTCTAGTCCTCTTCTCCATCCCTCAAACAGCAAAGCTCTAAGAGAACAGTCCTAGACAAGTTGCTTCCAGCACTAGCTAACACACAGCTTATTCAAGGTCTTAGCAAGAGGATGGGATGGGCAAATCGATTTTGCGATACAAATCAGAATACTGTGAGCTGTTGACTTAACAGGTATTACCTGTCATTTATACCAGTATCATCGCTTTAGCATTTAACTCATGCACATCACAAACCAACATAAATCACCTGGTTAATTTAGGTTGAATATCAATTTCTAACACCTGAAACACAAAGACCTTAATCTCTAATTGACTATTCTTGCTACAGAGGAAGTCACTATGAGAAGAGGTAAAGAAATTAGTGTTAGTTTATTTTTCAAAACAGTCATCAAGCCTTTCTCAATTCACTACTTTTAGATCAATATAACTACAGTGTTTCTTTTATGATCATATCCTAGTCCAGAATCTGAAACATTTTGTTTTTGTTTTTTTCTATGGAATTACTTTCATGATCTCTACTTTTAAGATCAGACTCTTTCCCACCAAATTTAATTCTCATAATTTTCTTTGACATACCTAGGAAGAATAATAACAGCAGTCTGTGAGGGTTGTTGTGAGGACTAAATGATCCATGTAAAGTTTCTCACACAGTGGCTGCCACTAAATGCACAGTAGCTTATAATTCTATTCCTCCTGGTCCATTCAACCTTGAAAAGGATGTTCACTCTCATCTCTGTGCCACTGCCGATAAAGCCGACTTTGCCTGAAGATGTCCTTGATTCTGTTCTCCTTCAAGAACATCTTAGGCTCTATAGAACCCAGAAGGCTTAACCAACTTTGCTCCCAAGACAGTCATTTCTACAGCATTTATTTAAGCAAAATGAAACTGCTATGGCATGAGTTTTCAATATATCTCCCAACATGATCCTAATCTTAGTATTTCATGATAGATAATACAGACAGTGGCTGATGGACTGAAACAACAACAACAACAACAACAAAAAAGGAAAGATCTAATAACCCAAAATCAATTTCTGAAATATTTTTCCAGGCATTTACAAATTTTTTAGACACACTGTGCTCAGCAATTCTGAATGAGTCCAAATAATTCAACAAAAACTTAGGGACTATGCAGAGTACTTTGTCTAAAACACTGAACTCCGCAGAACAAGAAAACAAATTACTTAAATTATTTAACTTGAGAGGGTCTCAGAGAAAAGGAAAAATGGGAAGGTTCTAAACTCCCTGTTTCACACAGGGCAGCTTCACTTTTATCTGTTTCACATATTGTTTCCATACACGATTTTATTTCAAAAAAAGCATTCTACTCTTAAAAAACAAAAAAGGCTGAACACCATTATTCTAAAAACACATTTCTATGTAGTAGCAACTTACCTGGGATTGACTTCAAGGTGGTAATTGCTTGCAATAGTGCTGATTTCAATTTTCTTTTTAGATGGAGTCTGTGAACAAAGAAAACAGATTTTTTTAAAATGTTTATTGGCCATTTCTCCTCTTACCTGAAATTCATTGTTTTTTTTATTATATAAACAATTTTACGTTTACTAAAAAAAACTTTTTTTGTCTTTTTTAGGGCCGAACCCACAGCATATGGAGGTTCCCAGGCTAGGGGTCAAATCAGAGCTGTAGCTGCTGGCCTATGCCACAGCCACAGCAATGCCAGATCGAGCTACATCTGTGACCTACATCACAGCTCACAGCAATGCCGGATCCTTAACCCACTGATTGAGGCCAGGGATCAAACCTGTATCCTCACGGATTCTAGTCAGATTCGTTTCCTCTGAGTCACAACGGGAACTCCAAAAATAAAGCTTTAGATAATCACTGCTAATGTTTCAACTTCATTAACCCCATTCTTTTCTTAATGTGCAGGTAAACATATGTGGTTTTATATACACTGGGTCCTATCACACTTCCTGTTTTTAGTCTGATCAGTTTTTTTTCCTTTACCTCCAGAAATCTCTAAACCATTTCCAGTTAACAGGAAATCATCACTGTAAATAATTTGCATATGTCCATTCATAGCCTTTTTTCCATGATAACACACAAAAATAAACACACACTATTACAGTACTATGCAAAGTATGTCTTATAACTAATATGTCACTATGCAGAGTATGTTTTTATTTTAAAGAGGAAATTTTATATATTTCTCTATATTTTCCTTTTCCTTCTTAACAATACATCTAGGCAATCCCTTTCAACAACTGATAGTGTTACAGTAGCATATTAACCTATAACATGGATGCCCCAAAGCCAGTCATACAGATGGGCATTTTGTTTCTTGCTTTTTACCATCTCAAACAAGTCCGTAATTAACATCTCTGTACATACGTGCCATGCACTGCTTTCATTTCTATGTAATAGATTACCCATAAAAGATCTGCTGGATTAAAGACTATGTGTTTTCTAAATTGTGTGTGTGTGTACATTTATGTATAAGCAGCCACTTTCAAAAAAAAATACGAAAAACAATTCACTTTTCCACTAGCAACAAATACTCTTTCTCTTCATTCCTCATGTGCAGTAGGCTTGCCATGCCTTCAAGTTTCGCCAATTTGATGACTGTGTAATAGGATCACACTGCTTTTCCTTAACTCTAACAAAGGTCAAACATCTTTCCATAGGTATTATTGGCTGTTTATCTTTCACTCCCATGACTGTTTTTTAATCATCTTTCTACCAGGTCATTTGTCCTTCCATTGCCATTTTTTTTTTCTTTTTGCCTTTTTTATCTAGAGCCGCACCCACGGCATATGGAGGTTCCCAGGCTAGGGGTCTAACAGGAGCTGTAGCCGCCAGCCTTCGCCACAGCCACAGCAACGCGGGATCCGAGCTGTGTCTGCGACCTATGCCACAGCTCACGGCAACGCCGGATCCTTAACCCACTGAGCAAGGCCAGGGATCAAACCTGCAACCTCATTGTTCTTAGTCAGATTCGTTAACCACTGAGCCACAACGGGAACTCCCTTTCCATTGTCATTTTGAAACTGCTTCTAACACACTCATTCCTTCCAAATATTTTTTTTAACAAACCTTCATTTTCCTATTGATTTTTATGTACATTATCTTCTGTCACACCCTTTTAAAATTCATATATACCCAAGTATATATTTTTCTTCTATAGCTTCCATTTTTTTTATCAAAAGGTGTTCCTGACCCATACACTGTTTACACAGTCTAAGAAATTTTATTCTAAGAAATTGAGTTTAATTTTACCATTTCAATCTTTAATTGACCTGGAGTTTAGAAATCATGTATCACAGGGATTCAGTTTTATTTGCTTCTGGGTTGGTAACTAGTTATGCTAACACATTTTTGCTGACTAATTCTTTTCCTACTGATTTGAAATAAAACTGTCATATATCTTGGCTCTCTGTGCAGTTCCACTGATCTAATTCTCTATCTCCATGCCATTACAACAGATATGTTTATGATATGGTTTAATATTTCATAACACATGTCCCATTAGACAAATCATCTTTTTCATAATTTTAGCAAGTCTCATTCTTCCACATGTACTTAAGGATTATTTCATACAATTAAAAAAACAAGTTGCACTTTATTGGAATTTCACAAATTTACACTAAACATGGGAAGAACAGAAACCTTTTTTTTTTTTTTTTTGCCGCACCTGTGACACGTGAAAGTTCCCCAACCTGGGATAAACTCAAGCCACAGCAGTGACAACACCTAATCCTTAGCCAGTAAGCCACCAGGGAACTCCAAGAACAGATACTTTTAAATATTACTGAAAACATGATGCATCTTACCATTTGATTAACTCGTTTTTTGTCATTTTATAATACTTTCCTTACTACCTTTCTTACTAAATTTATCCTTGCATATTTTACAAGAATTTCCACCAGGATGTACCACCAGCACCTCATATTCAATGTGTCTTAATACAAGCTAATCAATCCAATTATCCTACTAAAGAATCTATTAATAACACTACCTACTGTCCAGTCACTCAGCATACATGTTTTCAGGACCTAATGTGTTCAAGACACTATTATACCAGGGGCTATGAAAGCTATCAAAATGATGGCAACTGGACTTATTGAGATTATTTCATAATACATAAAAATATTGAATATGCAGTAACCTGAAACTAACATAATGTTGCACACCAAGTATAACTTAAAATATGAAATTATCCTATATAACTTCAAAACAAATACAAAACAATCATATCAAAGCAAAAGATGTATAAATAACTATAAAGGCAAAACAAGCAAATGGTCTAAAAAGTATAAACTATAGGTGGTAGAAGGAAAAATCATAATGGAGTTGGAGAGCACTTCCAAGAGGATACATTTCAGCTGGATCTTAAATGCTGTCCATTAGGAAATATGAAAATGCATCCCACAGCACAAGGCTAGAAAACACAGCCAAGGCAAGATCAGGGTAACTCTGAACATCCCAGAGTGTCAAGCCTCCTTTCCAAATCAGTCTGCTGCCCGACCTTTAGCAAGTTACCTGATTCCATGTTTAAAATTTTTCTCAAGATCATTCCCTTTCTTTCCATATCCACTACTGTTCTCAGAACAATGACTTTAGAAACCTGAGTTCCAGTTCTAGCTAAGACACTGATTTGATTCTGAAATAAATCCCACCACCTACATTTTATACCAAATCTCCTGTTGCTCATATTTCCTAACATAAATGACTTTGGTCTGATTATAACAGACAGGTCTTATAACTCAGCAGCTCTCAATCCTGTATACCAGGATTACCTGTGAAATTCTTACTTAAATCACACACTGGCAACAAGGGGGCCTACATGATGAGGACTGAAAATCCCTGCTATAAATATCTGGAAGGCCCCAAAGTGAAATGCTTACTGTAATGGTCTGATGTTCAATTCTCAATTTTTCCACTCCAACACCATACAGTTCACGTAGAATACACATAATTCTTGTCTTTTTTCCAGCACCTGATGGTCCATATACTAATAAATGAGGAAAGTCACCACACTGCACCTGGGGAAAAAGAGAACCAAGCATTTTTACTAAGTCAAACTACTGTGGGTAGAAGTAAACTACTTTTTTAGGTACCAAATTTTTGTGTCTCTATTTATGAAACTTCAAATATATATGGGTATTGTGTATATGGATATATATAGAAAGAATTAACTCTGAAATGTTGATTTTTCTTTCCCCTGGAATTAATGTTGTATAACTTATACACATACCTAGCATACAATACATGCAGGATACAACACTATATGCTAGAGAGCAAAAAAATCTCAAACCCAGCAGTCAGAATCATCTAGAGAACTTTTTAAAATAAAAGATTAATTAATTACTGGACCCCAGCCACAAGATTATGACTCAGTAACTGAGTCATACTTTGGAATTCTACAAACAGTCCTGTTGATAAGAAATGAGTGCATCTGGTTTAATGCAGAAGGTAAAGGAAAACGCTGTAGGGGAGCAGGAGAGAGGCCTGGGAAAGGAAAGGTAATAAACGCAGCCAACCAGAATGTTGTTATCAACTTAAATACCACTCCAGGTACCTGGCCACTGACCCTGCTGAGTATACTCCAGAACCCAATCTAAAAATACACCACAGTATTAAACTACCCAAGGGGTAGAGAAGTTGGAGTATGAAACACTACCTCTCATTAATCCTTTGCTGCCTTGGGAAAGTGGATGAGGAGAAAGGGAAGGCATTTATTAATGCTCAGGCATTTCAAATCTGCTAAGAGGTGTCCCCCACCCCCCAAAAAAGCCTTCAGGAAGTGCAGAAGCAAGGCAGTGGAAGTCAGTCTCTGTAATCTTACAAGCAAAAGCGCAAGCAGATGGAGTAGGACACAGACAGTGCTACAGTACAGAACAAGACTACTTGTGGTTTTAAAAAGGTTCCCAGGTGATTCTGATGCTCAATCAGGTCTGGGGATCAGTGCTATGAAGGCTATGAAAATGACAAGAGCACAGACCTTAGTTCAGGTACATAAAATAAAACTTGTGGAGCAAAAAAGTTTTATAAGTAAACATTTAAAAAATGACGTAGTATTCTAACAAAAGTGTTTACTACAATGAATTTTAATACTTTGTAAACTCACCTATTTCTGGCAATGAAAAAAGAAAAGTGTCAAGAAAAGGAACTATTCACCTAACGCTGTGCATGGAAAATAGGAGGTGCTCCACAAACGTAACCTTCATTTTTTAAACTTTGATCTCATCAAAAAACAGAAGCTATGTTTACAAATGTTTCAACTTTATTAAGTAGATTCAACAGTAAACAAGTGAATATTTTTCAAAAACAAAAATAAGACTAATATTTTTTGTCCAAATATTTATTCCAAATTCTATACAATAAAAAACTGGCTATAGAAAATAAAATATATCTCATGGTTAAGAAAATGAAAGAGCTATTGTAAGAAAATGCAATTTGTCTATAAATGAAGTATACAGCTATAATAAATTTAAAATTAGTATTAAAAAAGAAGGTATACATATGTAGGACTGAGTCACTTTGCTGTACAGCAGAAATTGACACACTATAAATCAACTATACGTTAATAATAAAAAATAAAATAAAATTAGCATAGATGGAATACCAATAATGCAAAAGGGGAGTTAAAACAAAAAACTTCACTCTCACAACACTAACAACTTTTCTAACGTCTTTGATATATAAGGATGGCGTTCCTTTATTATTACTTCTCATTTCAAAAAGTATTTCACAAATAGTACCTATGATTCTGAAAAAGATAGATAATGGAAGACGAGAGCGCTGAGCAAAAGCACTTCCATCAGTATGTGATAGTTTAGGACCTTAAAAGGAGTAGTTAAATGGCTTCCACAAATTTTTCTACTCAGGATCCTTCTTCCCTCTCTACAAAATTCACAAAGCACAGCCATTAATGTTTTTGTCAACTTTACAACATAAAACCAGGTATCGGGTCAGGGAAAAAAAGAATCCTCCATTAAGTAAATAAACGCTGGGACAACCTAATACCACCTATTTCAGAATTATAATGGCCTTAGGAATTAATAAACCCAATACCTTTCTTTTAGCAAATGAGGATAATGACCCCAGGAAATTTTAAGTAAGCCTATTAAAAAGTAAGTCACGTGATATCACTTCTCTGCTCAAAACCCTCCAGGGACTTCTCATCTCTTCTATTAAAATCTCCTGTATCTGCATC
>PVHT020004944.1:35764254-35803055 GCA_004024745.2 Catagonus wagneri
CTTCTGAAGCGTGAAGGAGAAGCGCCACAAGTGAGGGGCAAGAAACCCTTGGCCGGCGGGCCTCCCCTTCCCTCCCGCGCCTCTCCCCGCCCGATCCCGCCGACTCACCAAGTTGCGCAGCTGGGCCGCCTGCTCCTTGTGATAGTCCAGCTGCCCCAAGGAGGAGGGCCGGTATTTGTCCACCCAGAGGCTCATGCCACCCGAGTTCCCAGCGTCCGAAACCTGTAAGTCCCGCGCGCGCACGCGCGCGCCCTCGGCCCAGACTCACAGACAAGTTTTCCCGCGAGCTCCAAATCTCGCGACGTCACTACCGGCCGCCGTGGCGTCTACGATTTAGGGAAGGAAAGAATACGGAAGCCTAGTGCAGACACACATAGACGGGGACGTAGGCACCACCTATTCAATTTTTGTTTTGTATAATCATTTTTCTCTGTATTCTTACCCATTATCATAGCGCAGGAATTACTAAGCAAAATTGGAAATTTGGCTCTGATAGTCTAGATGACAAATCTGGGTACTTAAGAGAAGTCACCCTCCTGAATTCATTTCATCCATTTATTCATTGGCTCATTGGTTCTACAAAAACCTACAAAATATTTACTGTGTGGACTTGTGTTCTTGTCAATAGAATATACCAGGTTTCGGGCTTTTCTCACTTTGCAGGCACCCCAAAAAAGCTCTCCTGAGTAAATTATTAAAATTAAGATGTAATCATCACTATCCTTACCTCTATTCTTCAAGATTCTTAATGGATTGAAAGCAGAGGAATCTAAAGGTCCTGAAAAGCTGCAGTTCATCTCAATGCACCTCTTTGTGGCAAAATGTAATCAGTTCTTGCCACGATTTCTTGCCACAATCTCCAGGCTGAATCTAATTTTGGTTCTTTACAGAGAAGTAATGAGGCATAAATTTCAAGGTCTTAGGAAGCTGAGAGACTAGTTAAAAGTGTATGTGTAATTTTACTTCTTTATTCTCTATTCAAAACAATACTAAAAAAATATTAGAACTTTGGCTTTACCCCTATGTTTGTGAGTTTTCTTCTTTTTTCAAATGCTTGAACAGATTTGGACCTTCCTTTTTAGACAGCATACCCAGAATAATATCCTGGTATTCTGGCCTCAATTTAAAAGTGAGGAAGTGTTCTGTCCCTTTTTCTTATAATTTGTTCTCTGATTGGCAATGATTAATAATAATTGGTAAATATAATTATAATAAAGCACCAATTATATTTCCATTTCCTCATCAATTATAATTCCATTCCTCATATTGCAGAAGCAATAAGCAGATGCCTCTCTGCACTTAGAAATAAAATAGTAAGCTGGAGAAAATTTTGAAGGAGATTGCTCACAGGTGCTTTACATAATGTTGCATTTTATTTGTGGCAATAATATATAAAATGTATCTTTCTGAAATAAGTGAACATAGATATTGGTACAAGTAACCTTAAAACAACAGTTTAAAGCTCCCAAAGACAGAAAGGAAATATAAAATTCATAATAAGTGGTAGCAGAAATAAGGCTCTGTGTTCACTACATCTCTTTCTTGTACCTCCTAGGTAAGGGGGTACTTTCTCCAGCTTCCTCTGTACTTAAGTTCAATCATGTGACTAAGCTCTGGCCAATAAAAAGTAGGGTGCAATGGTGGACACTATTTTCACTCCTATCATTTAAACTCGGGTTCTCCTCCAGACTTTCTCTGTTCACTGGCTACTTAGATGCAGAAAGTCCAGAGGAAGCCTTTGAGGTTCCAGGAGACAGTTCAGGTAGAAAGAAAGGAACTGATAGAAAGACGCCGGGCCCCTGCATCTTAGTCCAGGGTGATTATGCCCCTCCCCAAAGGCAAAGAAGGTTTACTGGGGAGATAATCAATCAGCAATGAAAGACTGAGGAAAGTGAAACAAAGGAAGAAGTAAAGCCAAAGCAAGGCGTCTGAAGAATGTATAGAATATTTCTTTAAATTGTCTCCCATATCCTATGGGTTGAGGGTTTCTCCCTTGAGAATAGTAATCCCCAACAAACACACAGTTCTGCACTACGCCGGTGCACTGGGCAAGACTCTGCTGTCAAAGGACAACAATCCTACCATTTTTTCTTATCTATCATCCATTTCCTTATCCATTTATTCTCTCATTCACCAAGAAAAAGCAGGTAATAATGGGTTTGTACTTTCCATATGAAATTCACCCACAGTGTTAAAATACCCCAAGATATTAAAGACTGAATTTTTATAAAGATAATTATAATAGGAATAATAGCCATGATTTATCAGAGAGATGGACATGTAGCAGAAAAGTATTTTTCACATAAAAGGCAAACTGGCATTCCTTAAAATGCCTGGGATTCTCAAGCTGAGTGGGGAGGCAGAGAGTTCTTTGGCTCGTGCCCCCTTTCCCCTGTGTGGTTGACACTGTGCATTGCTTCAAAAAGGATAACCAATAATTCAAACCCTATGAGTCCACTCTATGCTGAGGGCTGCATCAGCCAGTTGTCACCAGTCAAGAGTATATGCCAAGTGAATGACCTGTATTACTAGAGTAAATTTTGTTCTAATTTTATTTTGTTTTTAATGTGAGGATTGTTTTCCTCCTAAATGTGTATTTTTTTTTTCCTTAGGGTAAATCTATTGATTTCATCGCGATGAAAAGAGGAAATCCTGAAATAATTTATTATGAAAATGAGGGCAAAGTACAGCCATGGTGTGCTACAATGCAGGGCTTTTTTAGGTCATGTGAGGCACTTCTGCTCATGACCTAAGTACCCTTCATAGACTTCTCTGAGTGTGTTTGGTTGTGAACTGGCATGGCTGGTGTCCGTGGCTCTGACAAGTGTCTCAGGACAGCAGGTGTTGATAGTGGAGAATGGAAATGTGGGTGCTGTGTATCAGAGAACATGGCAGCACAAAGGGTCTTCCTCCACTGCTCTCTGAGCCACAGGTCCACACAACACCACACATCCAAACAGGAGCCAGAGCACAAGATTCAGAGCTGTGCCTGGATGACAGGGACTAGAGGGTAGCACAGCAGACACCATAGGTGCTTTCATATTCAATCTGTCGAGTAGTGTCCTTTTGGTTTTTGCATGTATGTATCTATCTGTGTAACCACAATTCTGATCAAGATGCAGAACATTTTCACCACTCTAGGAGGTTCTCATATCCCTTCCCATTCAGTACACCCCACCCCCACCCCCGGAGTAACTACTATGCTAAATTCTACCATTGTAAATTACTTTCCCTGTTCTTAATCTTCATACAAATGAAATCATGTAGTATATTCTGTTTCATATCTGACTTATTTTATTCATAATATATCTGTGAAAGTTATCCATTTTATATGTAGCAATAGGTTGTACCTAGTTTTATTCCCATGCAGTATTCTATTGTGTCAGTATTAGGCAGGTTTCATGGGGATGTCACCTGTGTAGCGTCACATAGCCCTTTTGCTTGGTGCAATGCTCTGTTGTCTCCATCTAAAAATTCTTGGAGTTCCCGTCATGGCACAGTAGTTAAAGAATCCGACAAGGAACCATGAGGTTACAAGTTCGATCTCTGGCCTTGTTCAGTGGGTTAAGGTTCTGGCGTTGCCGTGAGCTGCAGTGTAGGTCACAGACGCAGCCTGGATCCTGTGTTGCTGTGGCTGCGGCGTAGGCCAGTGGCTACAGCTCTGATTAGACCCCTAGCCTGGGAACCTCCACATGCCGCAGATGCAGCCCTAAAATGACAAAAAGGCAAAATAAATAAATAAATAAATAAATATTCTTAATAACTTAACAAGGCACCTGCATTTTCATTTTGTGCTGGGCCATCCCTGATGGTAAATTATTTAGCCATCCCTGAACTATGCATCTTAATTTCCTTATCCATTGCATTGTTGATGGATATTTGGGTTGGTTCTATGTTTTGGTTAGCAAAAACAGTATCACTCAAAATTCTTGTACATATATTTGAGATAGGTTCTGATTTCTATTGGATATGTGCATCCAGGAATGAAATTCCTGGGTGATAAGGGTAGGCATATACCAATAAGAATTTTCAAAAATATTTGGACCAATTTACACACCCATTAGCAAAGAATGAAAGTTATATATTTCATATCCTTCTTAACAAACCTCTCTTTTATTGTGGCAATATATATGTAACATAAAATTTACAATTTGAGCCATTTTTAAGTCTACAGTTCAATAGCATTAACTACATTCATTCACATTGTTGTGCAAACATCACCACCATCCATCTGCAGAATTTTTTCATCACCCCAAAGTGGAAACTCTGCACCTATTAAAAGTAACTCCCCAGAAAAGTAAATAAATAAAAAATAAAAAATGGAGTTCCAATCATGGCTCAGTGGAAATGAACCTGATTTGTATCCATGAGGATGTAGGTTCAATCCCTGGCCTCACTTAGTGGGTTAAGGATCCGGCACTGCCCTGAGCTGTAGTGTAGATCACAGTTGCAGACCGGATCCTGTGTTGCTGTGGCTGTGATGTAGGCCAGCGGCTACAGCTCCGATTTGGCCCCTAGCCTGGGAACGAACCTCCATATGCCACGGGTGGGGCCCTAAAAAGACAAAAAAAAACCCTCCCAGTGCTGGTAATTTCCAGTGTCTAGGAACCAGCATTCTACTTTCTGTTCTCTATAAATTTGACTAATTAAGGTACCTTTACAAGGGTAACCATATAATTACCTATGTCTAGTTTATTTCACTTACTATAATGCCTTTAAATTTCATCAGTGTTGCAATATGTATCAGAATTTCATTTCTTTCAAAGCTGAGTAATATTCCATTGTAGTTATGAAGCATAACTTGTTTATCCACTTATCCATCAATAGACATTAGGGCTGTTTTCATCTTTTGGCTTCTGTGAATAATGCTGACATGAACAACAGTGTGCAAATATCAGAATTCTGATTTCTATTTTTCAAGGTATATGGTAATCCTATGTTTGATTTTTTGAGTAACCACGATACTGTTTATCATGGTAGCTGCACCATTTTACGTTCCCACAGCAATGCACAAATGTTACACCTCCACATCCTCATAACTAGCAAGCCTTTCTAATTTTAGCCATTCTGGTGGGATTACAGAGGAATCTCTTTATTATTTAAATTACCCTAGTGATTAATGGTGTTGAGCAAGATGCTCAACACTCATTGGAGATTAGAATATTATCTTACAAAGTGCTATTCAAGGGTTTTTTTTTTTTTGCTTTTATTTTACTAGACTGTTATTGACTTGTTTCTTTTCAAACATACGTATTATATCTTTTTTTCTATATGTGACTTGGCTGTGAACTCTCTTACGGTTTCACTTGAAGTTCTTAATTTTACTGTAGTTTAGTACCTATTGTTTTTGAAAGATCTTTGCCGACTCCAAACTCAGCAAGATGTTCTCCTGTAGATTTTTAAATACTTTATTGTTTTATTCTCACATTTATTTAGATTTTAAATCTGCTGGGATTGATTTTTCTTTTTTTTTTGGATGGAGTATGACACAAGAGTCAAGATCCTTTTTTCCCATGTGAATATCAGGTTATGTAACACTATTTATCGAAAAGACCTTTCTCAACTACACTGCAGGATAAAACTGTCATAAACCAGGTGACTGTATGTGTTAGGATTTCTGAATTCTTTATTCTGTTCCATTGGCTTATTTGTCTATCCAGTCATAAATATCACACTGTCCTAATTACTGTAGCTTTATAACAGGGCTTGCTTTCTGGTAGTTTTTTGTTTTTATTCAAGGTTAGTTGCCTTTGCCAGTCTTTCCCCTATGCATTTTCATATGAGTGCTAGAATCGGTTTGTCAATTTTGAAAAAATCTTGGCTAAAATTCTGTCTGGGATTGCTAGTTACAAGTATTTAAGCCCATAATGAATATTGCGGACTTCATCTTGTTGGTCTTGGAAATCCTAAAACATAAACTGTTTCACTTGAGCACATCACAAATCTGTCACCCAATTTACTCAGTCCTTTATATATGCAGCTGTAATTTCAAAAGTGAAAAAGCACTTTTTTCTGCATGATTTAACTGTGATACATATTTAACACATCTTCGATTGCCCTTGCTACCTTATTCAAAGGTAATATATTAAAACTAAAAATAGTCACTCATAGATGTTAAAAAGAAGAATTTACTTTCCATGAAATGGCATAAAAAACAATTACAACTTTAAGAATGCAAACTATGATTAAATACCTGGTATAGAAAGAAGACAGTGTCTTTATTCCTTTGAAGCTCTGTGGCTCTTGTCACTGATATTACTTAATCTTGATTTATTTTATTTTATTATTATTATTATTATTATTATTATTATTTTGCTTTTTTAGGGCCATACCTGTGGCATATGGAGGTTCCCAGGCTAGGGGTCGAATCGGAGCTGTAGCTGCTGGCCTTCGCCACAGCCACAGCAACGTGGGATCCGAGCCACGTCTGCGACCTACACTACAGCTCATGGCAACGCCAGAACCTTAACCCACTGAGCAAGGCCAGAGATCGAACCTGCAACCTCATGGTTCCTAGTCGGATTCGTTAACCGCTGTGCCACGACGGGAACTCCCAGTCTTGATATTTTTTAAATGATTGATCTGTAGCCTCTGAGAGAGGGACCGAGAAAACAGGACATCCCGCCGTAAGACAGAGCATTGTGGGCAAGGGGCAGAAAAGTCCTGGGCAACAGTGATGGAGCAAACTATCCAGGCCGGAGCTGGAGAGGTGACCATCTTAAGAAGATAAAATTAGTATCTGATGCACTCACACATACTGAAATGAGATTTACGCATATGCAAGAAAATTTGGGGATAAATTAGCAGTAGGTACATTAAAAACTAACCAAAGAGAAAACAACGGAATTACTAAGAGCAGTGAACATAAAAATTATATTAAAGGAGTACACAATATTTAAAAAAGGAACTATCATATAATTTTATCATATGGCTGAAACCATGTACCAGACCCTAAATCTTTGTGTTTTGTAGTAAAAGACCTTTCCTTTAGCCTCCCGTCAGTCTCAACAGGCTAACTCAAGAGTTAATGAAATATTGTTACAGCAAAAACTAGTTAAAACAGTATCCATTATGTTATGTCCTGCCTTGGCCCACTAACTTATTACTAATATTGACTTTGTAGTTAGAGTTATATTCACCTAGTGTCTGACTTTCACAAAAGATCTCTTCTTTGCTTAACTGCTTTCTTTTATGAATAGTTACTTTCTAGTTAGAGTTATATTGTACCTAGTGTTTTCTTTTGTAATTGAAACACTCCCTAACATAACTTCCCTGTAAGCAATTTTCTTTCCAGAGAAAAAGTCAAGGGACAATAACCCTGAAAACAACCAGAAACCATCACCGGACCAACTGACACTGGATTTGATGACTCTGAAATGATCTATGGATGAAGAATGATATAGACACCTTAATCAATAATCCTGTCTTCTGAGCTAAACCTGTAAAACCCCTTGCTATCCCCTCTCAAGACAGGACATAGTTTTGACGCATTAGTCTGCTGTGTTCTCCTTTGCCTGGCAGAGCAATAAAGCTTGCTTTCTCTTCCTCAAAACTCTGTCTCCAAGACTTAATCAGTGCTGGTATACAGAGATTGCATTTTCAGCTACACAGCTTGACTCTGCATAACACTTACATATTCAAAATAATAAAGATACCATATTTACCTAGCCAGAAATTATGATATAAAAGCACTGGGAAGATGACAGAAGTGCGTCTAGGCATGAAAAGGGAGTGATATAAAAGAGATATGACTCCTTTTTTCATATTAGGCAATCAATAGCTAAATTTGCAAAATCAAGAAGTAACATTATTATATTATTTAGAAATACGAAGTTAATACCAAAATACACACACACACACACTAAAAGAGTTGAAAGGGTTTTCTTTGGAAAACAGAAATGAAGTAGTAGGGCAGAGACCAGGGGCAGGGATGCTATTTTTCATAGCAAGCACTGTGGAACCTTTAACCTTTTTCAGTCTGTAATTAGATAAAAGTAAAATTTAAGTAAGCAATACGATGATTAATACAAAGTGAACCCAAAGAATATACTGGCCTCTACTGCTATACAAATTAGTCATTTTTTGCTAATAGCTTTAACTGGGACTTCTAAAGAGACCTACCTAATCAGGCAAATCAGGAAAGGTTTCTTTGGAAGAGTAATAGTATGAAGCTAGAGCAGTGGAATCAGCCAGAAAGGAAGGAGAATGTATTTTAGAATAAAGGTCTAAGTGGAGTTTGCAAGCCAAGGAGGCAGGCTGAATCTGGCCTGTAGATGAGTTCTGTTGCCCCACACAATGTCCCTGCTTTTCTCAGGAGATTGTACAAAAAAAAAAATTTAGACCAAGGATTCTCTCAAAGCATTCGAAGTTCTATCATCAGTGGTCTAGAATCCTGCTTGAGGGTGATCAAGTGAGGCAAAAGTCTGCCACCCCCGTTTGGTGAGAAGAAACATTAGGAATTACAGAGTTTAGAGAGGTCATCCATCTATTGACTTATTTACCCTGTTCTTAAGATTTCTACATTTTAATTCAGAATTTAGAGAGTCATCGTGAAAATGTCAAAGGCATTAATTTAAAGATGAAGGTATATTTTCGTTCAAACTTCAGAAAGAGAGGAAACAAACTCAAAATTCAAATCAAGCAGTACCTGATTTATTTCTCCTTGCTCGATACTAGAGGGAAAACTCTGGTGCAGGCAGAAATGGAAACAACTGATGAGAAGAAACAAGGAGTCTGTTCATTCGACAGTGATTGATGCCAAAACTCCTGCCTTCTAGTATCAGGGATTCCCAAGAGCTGGTAGCTATTACCTGAAATTCGGCTATCACTCTGCTTTAACAGGTTAATGGGGAGTTTCGATTGTTCAGTTTACAAAAATGTGTAATATAACATATTTATCTGTATTTTTCCACATCTGAAGACTGATCACATTTTCTGTAAATAACAGTCCACCTACAAATGACATTCAGAGATGGAAAGCAAAGCACATCTGACTATTTAATGATTTATTTGCATAATAATCGGTTGCTGGAAATCCATTCTCTGTTTCATTTCTGGAATGCAAAGGCTCAGAAATCCCTTCAGTTTCATTTACTCTAAGAGTTAGAAAATATATGTTATAGGCAATAATTATAAAAGGCTTGTATTACCATCAATGTGATTATACAAGTAGAAGTGCAAGGATTAGTAAAACTTTTGACAGACCCTGTTGATTTTCTTTATATTCCTTACAATTATTCTATGTCTCTTATACTTTTTAAAATTATCCTATGTCTCTGATACTTTTATTTAAATATTCTGCTAAACTTCTCACCTTTCCTACCTCCCAACTTGGAGGAATGATTCCTTTTTGTTGGCACTACATACTCATGGAGGTGATTCTGAATTATCATTTCTGGTCCCATGGTGCTTTTGATTATTAGCCATTAGAAATACAGCTTCAAAAAGCAGTTCTGTTCATTCATGAGTTACAGATTTGAAAACATATTTATTTAAGATAGTTCCCTAGGAACTATTAGAACCTAAAATATACTTCCAATTTTGCTATTAATTATTGTAACAAAAACATTGGACCTGCAATTTCTATGTTACACTTCACTGGTAAAACTAGGTACATTCTAAATAGAATGGGTTTTTAACATTCTAAATAAAACAGATTCAAATAAACTATTCAAATCCGAACATGGTTTTTATGTTATTCAATTAAACTGGATCATCCACCTTTGAATGAGTATGTAAATAAAAAGAAAGCTAATAGTAATTTATATTTACAAACATCCTTCCTCCTAAAACTGAAAACTGTAACCAGTTCAAAACACTAATGTCATGGTATCAGTCTGCCAAATCACAAAATTCCAACTGCCTTAACTACAGTTAAAAAAAAAAGACCCCAAAATGTATAATGGCTCAAAAAAGATAGAATTTTATTTCTCACTTGTGCAAGGTCAAAAATCAGTAATGCTGAATAGCAAGTAGCTCCCTTCCAAGCAGAAATACAGGGTCACAGTCTCCTTCCCTCTTTTGTCTCTGCCATCGTCTCCAGCTGGCTTCCGCAGCCACTATGCTTGTCTGCATCAAGCCCATGAAAAGAGTGACCACACATGGAAAGTTCCTGTGTGCCAGGACTGGAAGCGCATATAGCATGTCCCATTGGCTAGACTCAATGACACAGCCACACCAACTCAAGCAGAAGCTGGGGAAAATAGCCCTCCTTTTGGAAGCCCCTGAGCACAATGTCTACGAAGCCTCTGTAATAAATTAACCTTTTAACTGTTGTTATACATGTCAACAGCCTGTGGAATGACTGCCAAGTGCCAGGCACAGCACTAGATCCTGGAGGAGAAACCCAAGGAGGATGGAGTCGTGGTCCTTGTCTTCAAGATCATTATACTCTTACATGGGCTTTCATAGAAGAAACTGACAGAGAAGAACCAGAAAGGAAATGGGAGAAGTGTTTACCTTAGAAACTAGCTTCACACTTCACGCTATCCTTGTCACTCAAAGAGTGGAATGTATGCAGTACCTGCAACACCTACAACACCTGAGATGTTATTAGAAATACAGACTCTCAGCCCGGCCCAGCTTCCTGCTCTGCATTTTGAAAGGATCCCTAAAAGATTTTTACACATATCAAAGTTTGAGAAACACTAGCCTATATCTCAAAAGAATTTTATGTTAGTTCAGAATTACTATTCTATCTACATAGAATACTTTTTGTGTTCACAGTTGCATATTTCACACACTTATGTAGACACATTGCACATGTTATATGCACAGATATGTGTAATATTCATCTAGAAGAGTATATAGAATGTCCCATTGGCTAGACTCAGTGACACAGCCACACCAATTCATTGTGTGCGTGTGTGTACACACACACGCACACACAGACATGTATATGCCTACATTAAAATATATACATTGTTCATTTGTTGGTGCCAAAGCAGTTTTTTAGTATTATTTTCTTTCTTTGACTTTATAGACTATGAATCAAAATTCTTTCAGACTTTTCTAAAGGAAGAGCACTGTAATAAGGTGAACCCATGGACAAGTTCAGGTAAGGTTTAGATTCCACACAGTCCTATGAGGGAGGCAGCATTTCTCACAGAATGACACTGGAACAGTGCCTGTTCATTTTAGGGTGTGCCCCCTACAAGTGGGAGCACTGAGGTGGAATACTACTTGGGGTGGAGATTGTGAAAGGCATCTAGGAGGTGACACTACTAGAGCTGGGTCCTAAATGATAAATAGGAATTTTCCCAGCCACCAGAGGAATCCACAAACAAGAGGTGTAATAACAAGATGACTTTTACATGTAATCAAATGCAGTCCTAACAGCTAGGATTACGTTTGGCTACATGTAAAAGTGATCTGATTTGGTGGCATAACCAAACAGGGATGGATTTTTCTCATGTACACACACACACAAAAAGGAGCCTGGAGGCAGGCAGCCCAGGACTGGTGCAGCAACGCTGTGCTGTCATTAGTATCCCAGGCTTCTTTCATCTCATTGTACCACCTTCTGTAGCTAGTAGCTGTCATTTTGTTTGTCTCATGGTGAAAAAAGACTGCCTCACCCCCAGGCTTCAGTCCACTGAGCCAGGCAGAAATAAAAACATGAAAGAACTAGGAAAGGGAAAATGGGGACACTATTTCAAGAAACCAATCTCTTCCCAGAGCTTCCTAACAGGCAATTAATTGCTTACATCTCCATGGCAAGAACTATGTCAGATGATGACTTCTGACTAAAATGAGGCTGAATGTTTTTTCTTAAGATGGCATACTGACGCTCCAAAATAAACTGGAGTTCTAAGAATAAAAAAAAAAAAAAAAAAGGAGAGATTAGATATTCAGTAGGCAACTACCAGCATCTGCCAAACCTGTACAGAGCGAAGGTGGGAGTGATGAGAAATTGCAGAGAACTAGACCAGTGCCAGATAAGAAAAAGTCTTTTGTATCATGCTGAGGAATTTGTATTTACATCAGATGTGACTTGTTTTAGAAAAAATTACAACCCTGGATACAGTGTGGATGGTGAATTAGGGGTAGAGAGTAGTTGTTGTCAAGAATGTTTCTAAAATTTCTTGTTCAAATGACTAACAGTAAAATCATTTACTGAGCTTTGAAAGTTCAAATGCATTTTAAATAAATTGCTCCTATATTTTTATCGTGTCTTTCACAAATATTATAGCCCAAGTTCTTAGTGAATGTTGTAAATGCTGAAGAAAGCAGTCTTTCACCCTTGCCCCTCCTTTACTTTCACTTTATTAGTAATTTGAAGTACAGTTTTCATAGGTCATTAAAATCAAAATATTATAGAACCACTGAATAAAGAACAGCTATGCCAAGCAACCATTTCAAAGAAAATTCATTTCTACTTCCTACGGAAGTAGTTACTAAATGGTTTTTTCCCCAAGAATGTTAAGAGTTATTAAATGGGAAAGTAGAGTTTTCAATTGGCCCCCAGGTGG
Source organism: Catagonus wagneri (assembly GCA_004024745.2). Taxonomy (NCBI): domain Eukaryota; kingdom Metazoa; phylum Chordata; class Mammalia; order Artiodactyla; family Tayassuidae; genus Catagonus; species Catagonus wagneri. The sequence continues at coordinate 35,776,725 of PVHT020004944.1, forward strand.
CTGAGATTCTTTTACCGGAGCCTTGAAGTTGTCACTGTCATTCCCCAAAGTAAACTCTCCAATACAGCAGAGCCTGCAGAAGCTTTTGCTAAAGATAGTTCAGAGGCTACTTCCCGGGGATACAGATTATACTGCCCCACAGTGGTCTGCAAAGCAACAAGATGCCTTGTTCTGCAAACTTTTGGACACAACAAAACAAAATTTATTTAAAACATAACAGACATACCTTGGAGCTCTAGGATGTTACTGTCCACCGCAATAAAGCAACTATAGCAATAAAGTGAGTCACAGATTTGGGAGATCCCAGTGCATGCAAAATTTATGTTTATACTATAAGTGCGCAATAGCATTATACCTAAAAAAAAAAAAAAGCACATGTCTTAATTTAAAAAATACTTTATTGCTAAAAAGTGCTGACCATCATCCGAGTCTTCAGCAGGTCATAATCTTTTTGCTGGTGGAGGACTGGAAATATCTCAAGAATTACCAACATGTAACACAGAGACACAAAGTGAGTAAATTCTGCTGGAAAAATGGTGCAGACACCCTTACTCAATGCAGGGTTGCCACAAACTTTCACTCTGTGAAAAACACAGTACCTGCAAAGTGCAATAAAAAGTGGTATGCTGTACACAACTGTACGTCCTGGGGCTGCCAATAGAAATTACCACAGATGTGGTAGCATAAAACAAAAGAAATCCATGCTTTCACAGTTCTGGAGGCCCAAAGTCTGAAATAAGCTGTGGGCAGTGTTGTTTCTTTCTGGAGGCTTCAGAGGGTGAATTTTACTCCATGATTCTCTCCCAGTTTCTCTTCTAATTGCTGACAAACCTAAGCATTTCTGGGCTTTAGATACATTATTCCAATCTCTGTCCCTGAGTTTCTCTCTGATTTTTCTCCTCTGTCTCAAATCTCCCTCTCCTTTTTCTCCTAAGAACAATATCATTGGATTTAGGGCTCACCCAGAATCCAAGATCATCTCGAGATCTTTAACTTAATTGTATCTGTAAAGACCCTATTTCCTTTGCCATTTGCAGCAACATGGATGGGCATATGCTAAGTGAAATAAATCAGACAGCAAAAGATAAATACTATATGATATCACTTAAGTGTATAATCTAAAAAATACAACAAGGTGGTTGCCAAGGGGGAGGGAGTGGGATGAACTGGGAGTCTGGGGTTAATAGATGCAAACTATTGCTTCTGGAGTGAATAAGCAATGAGATCCTGCTGAAGAGCACAGGGAACTATATCTAGTCACTTGTGATGGAACATGATGGAGGATAATGTGAGAAAAAAAAAAAGTATATATATATATGTATGACTGGATCACTTTGCTGTACAATGGAAATTGACAGAACACTATAAATTAACTATAATGGAAAAAATAAAAAATTATAAAAAAGAAAATTATAACAAATTAATGAATGAAACAAAAAAGAAGCAGATTCGGAGATATAGAAAACAAACTACTGGTTAGCAGTGGAGAGAGGGACGAGGAAAGGGCAAATATAGGGGTAGGGGAAAAAAGGTTATTATGGGATTATATAAATCATATGGGTGAAACTTCTGAAAATTGTAAAGTACTTTAGAATTTAAAGACTATTTCTTTCAATAAATAAATAAATACCCTATTTCTAAATAAAGTCACATGCACAGGTATTTTGGGGAGACACAACTCGACGCATTACAACAACCAACCCAAGTAGAAAAACAAGCTTTTGTGATGCCAAGGGCGCTAAAAACAATGAGACCCAAACCTGATTGATCAAACCCATGGACCTACCAGGAGGAACAAACCTCTGTTCTAAATGAATGCTCTCATGGTGCTCTCTATTCAGACTTCTCTTTTAAGCTGACGGAAATTGCCATTTTTATCATTTTCTACAAGCTGCATTTTTTTCTACTATAAATTTTTCCATTAAATAGTTTAAAATGATAAACATTTTTGGAGTATTGAATCATTCTGGTTTTCTTTCCCTTCAGCAATAAATCTGAGAAAAAGAGAATGTTGCCTGCTTTGCTTGCACATCTTTCCCTCTCTTGTTGCAACTTTTTTCACTAGGTGACTTTATTCTGAACATTACCATATTTTCAGTTAACTTTTATTTACAGTTTTGAAATAGGAACCTCTGAACCATGAAAAGGACAAAAAATCAACTGAAGTTATTTGATGCCTACATAAAGCAAATGTATATATTTGCTTAATAGCTAAATAATTTTAATATGTCCACTGAGACCAAAGTTTAGTTTTACTTTAAGAATTTAAAAGATCTATTTAAGGGAATTATTTTTTTTAAAGAAGTTTGCATTTTGATGACTTTTGTTTACACATCAGTAGGTGACAACTTGGAACCTAATTTTATATTGTGAATGTCTTTTTACTGATGAAGAATATAAATACAGGAGTTCCCATCGTGGCTCAGTGGTTAATGAATCCGACTAGGAACAATGAAGTTGCGGCTTTGATCCGTGGCCTTGCTCAGTGGGTTAAGGATCCGGTGTTGCTGTGAGCTGTGGTGTAGGTTGCAGACGCGGCTTGGATCTAGTGTTGCTGTGGCTGTGGTGCAGGACGGCGGCTAAAGCTCTTATTAGACCCCTAGCCTGGGAACCTCCGTATGCCACGAGTGCACCCCTAGAAAAGGCAAAAAGACCAAAAAAAAGAAAAAAAAAGAATATAAATAGAGATGTTTGAAAGAATCTAGATTTCACATAACTGTTTTCTTTAAAAATTTCTTTTTATATCGTATAGTTGACTTCATTCCAAAATATTCCTCAAGTACGTGCTCTAAGCTGAGCCCTGTTTTCAGGATGTTGTACACAGGCGGACTAGGTTCTGCTTTTTTCATGGGATGTCATTCTAGCAGGAGGAGACAGACAATAAAAAAGCACCAGGATAATTTCAGATATTGATGAGTGCAATGAAGACAATAATGTAGGGTAATTTGATTAAGCGTGACACAAGGGTGTGGAGTGAGAGATGCCTGCTTTAGCTAAAGTAATCAAGGAAGCCCTCCCTAAGGAGATGATGTTAGAACTGACACTGAAGGATGAAAAGGTACTTTAATATTGCTGAAATGGCTAGCACCGTCATTAGCAAGGCCAAATTCATACACTCTCACACTGAGCACAAACAGTCTAAAGGAAAAAGAAATGATGCCAAAAGCTCCAGAACAAAATTTGAAAACAGAAAATGTATTTCCAAGCTGATGACTCATCATGGTTCTGGTGTGTATGGCCAGAAAACACCTTGTAAGTATGGCCCAAAACTAGCTGGGAGCATTCCAGACCCAAGCTTGTGGTCCTGTACTCAAATGTATTTTTATTCTATAGATTCTGGACATGTCAGCAGAACGATCTTGGCAGCAAATAGCGGTAATTAGGGCTTGATGTGAAATCCTGGGAACCCTTTCTCCAGCCTGCCACTGTTCCCTTTTCCTGAGCCATAGTCAGTATCGACTTGCATATGTCCAAACTTCTGTGGCCCCTTGGGCTTGGACAGGCTAACTTGAAAAAGCTTAAAGCAAGGAGGAGGCTTTGAAACAAAGCCTAACTGTTGGTGGAGAAGCAAAGAAAGGCTTTTCAACGAATCACCTTAAACTCTCAGGGCTGCACCGGGATAAAACAACCCAGAAGAACACCTATCTTAAAGTTATGGTCAGATTTTTAATTTGCACTGAAAGTCAAGCTTTGGATTCTACTCAAGACCAAACCAATGGTCACTGTTTATTATTATCTTCTTTTTAAAAAATCAAGTATATTGAGGTATAAATTACATACTATAAAATGTTTACAGGTTAATCAGTGTTGACAAATGTAAACATATGCATAAACATACAGTGAAGATACAAAGTATTGCCATCATGCAAGCATTCTCCTGTGATCCTTCTCATTTTTTTCCTATTCTCCACCCTCAGTCCCAATGGTACATCTTATAATTCCTTTGGTTACTTGTTTTTAGATACTTTATTGAGTGTATATTTGAATGAGTAGTATTTCATTGTGGTTTTAATTTTCATTTGCCAGAAGATTAATGATATTAAGCATTTTTTATGTGCTTGTTGACCATTCATATGTCTTCACTAGTGGTCTATTCAAATGTTTTGCCCATTTTTAATTGGGTTGGTTTATTTTATTGAATTGATATAATTCTTTATATATGGTGGACATAGTGTTTTGCTAGATACATGTACTACATGATTGTCTACCAACATGTGGCTTGCCTTTTCATTTTATTTATGGTAATTTTCAAAAAGCATAACTGTTTTCATCCTTTTTTTCTATTACATTGCTGATTTTTTTCCTTATTTATTCTTCTTGTCATGTCCTTAATTTATTAATGTTGAGAAACTAAGATTATAACTTGCATTAATACATATTGCTAAATATTATATGGGTGAAAAATTACACTATGGCATTGAAAGAATGTTCTATAATTATAACGACCTGTATTAGTTTTTTATAGCTGCTGTAACAAATTATCACAAGATGACACCTCTTTATTATCTTATATTTCTATAGATCAGAAGCCTGGTCACAGTATAATTCAGGTAGTTTTCTGCTCCTGGTTTCATAAGGCCAAAAAACAAGGTGTTATCTCGGATTCCTTTCTGGAATTTCTAGAAATTAATCTATTCTGAGGTCATTCAAGTTGTTGGCAGAATCCAGTTCTTTGCAGTTTTAGGACTCAAGTCCCTGGTTCCTGGTTGACTGTCAGCTGGGGATCGTTTCAAGGCTGCTCACTTTCACTGGCACATGACCCCCTTCAGAGTCAGCAATGGCAGCTGAGTTCTTGTAAGGGTCTCCGTGTCTTCCTGCCTTATGTATTCTGCCTTCCTCCTCTGCTGTATCTCTTTAACTAACCCTTTGACTAACCCTTGTGCCTCCCTCTTCTACTTATTAAGCTACATCCTGTCAATTACCTCCTCCAATATCTCTTTATTTTATTTTACTTTTCTGTTCTTTTTAGGGCTGCACCTCTGGCATCTGGAAGTTTTTGGACTAGGGATTGAATTGGGGCTACAGCTGCCGGTCTATACCACAGCCACAGCAAGCCAGATCTAAGCCAGGTCTGTGATCTACACCATATTCTTAACCCACTGAGTGAGGTGAGGGATGGAACCTGCGTGGATAGTAGTCAGGTTCTTAACCCACTGAGCCATGACGGGAACTCCCCAACATCTCCCTCTTTTAGCTCAGCTGATTGTTAACCTTAATTTTATCTACAAAAGTTCCTTTACAGAAGTACCAAGACATGTGTGTGATTAGATAAGAAGGGATGAGAATCTTAAGGGAATATCTTTAGAATTATACCAAATATACTACCTAATATCTATATTGTACGTGGGGGTAAAAACTTGCAATTAGATTCAGCAACAGGTTGGAATGGAATGCTAAGAGAATAGTTTAATTGGAAATAAGCATGTTAATGTTAAATATTAGCTTACAAATTATAAAAGGGTAAATTTTACATAATTTCTGCTTAGGCATTTTATTCAAATTGTCACATTTTACCTTTTTTAATCATTATCAACTGAATGTGAAAAAAAAACCTTTATTCTTTTTAATTTTGCTTTTTTCTCTTTGTTTAGCCACTGATTTGATGGATACTCTAAAAATGAATTAATAATTTGTACCTACAAATCAACAGTGAATCTAAACTTGAGAAATTGCTCATATTAGCAGAATTCTAAAAAAAGAAATAACACACTATTAAAAGACTGCAAATTGTTGCTCCTTTTTACACTCTTTCCTTACTTTGTCCCCCTTCACCAGAAAACAAACCTAGTGCTTTCATTGCTTAGTTGCTATATTAGTCTTCAAGGGCTGCCATAACCAAACACCACAAAACTGGGTAGTTTAAACAACAGAAAATTATTTCCTCACACTTCTGGAGGCTGGAAGCTCAAGATCAAGGGGCTGTCAGGGTTGTTTCTGATGGGACCTCTCTTGCTTGCTTGTGTATGGCCACCTTCTAGCTGTGTCTTCATGTGGCCCTTCCCTCCATGCATGTGTGAAAAGAAGTCTCTCCCCTCTTTTTCTCTTCCTATAAGGACACCAGTCCTATTGGACTAAGGCTATAACTTATGACCTCAGTTACCATTTGTTACCCCCTTAAAAAACCTACATCCAAATACAGTTACATTGGGCATTAGGCTTCAACATACGAATTTTGAAGGGACATAACTCAGTCTGTAACAGTTGCCTTGATAACATTTTTAGAAGAAAGAAATGACAAAGTGAATTTGTTCTTGGTTGAACTGTGTCTCTCCACAAAAGATAAGCTGAAATCCTCACCCCCTCTACCTCAGAATGTGAACTTCTTGGAAATAAGTTTTTAAAGGCCATTCATGAGTTTTATTTGAATGATCTCATGTAATATACTGTTAAAAAATTCACTCAATTTCCTTTTTGAAAAACTATGATAGGATTTCCCATTGTGGCTCGACAGTCATGAACCCAACTAGTAACCATGAGGATGCAGGTTCGATCCCTGGCTTCACTCAGTGGGTTAGGGATCCAGTATTGCTGTGAACTGCAGTATAGGTGGCAGACTTGGCTCAGATATGGCATTGCTGTGACTGTGGTGTAGGCTGGCAGCTGCAGCTCTGATCCAACCCCTAGCCTGGGAAATTCTATATACCACAGGTGCAACCTTAAATAGCAAAAAACAAAACAAAAAAAAAAAAAAACATTATGATAAAAGATACTCTGCATGATATCCACCCTCTTAACAAATGTTTAAGTGTTCAATACAATACTCTCAACTATAGGCACAATGTTGTACAGCAGATCTCTGGAAATTTTTCATCTTGCATAACTAAAACTTCATACCCATTGAATAGCAGCTTCTCATTTTCCCATCCCCTCAGTCCTAGCAATCACCATTCTAATTTCTGCTTCAGTGAGTGACCACTTGAGAACCTCATATAAGTGGAATCATGTAATATTTGTCCTTCTGTGGTTGGCCTGTTCTACTTTACCTAATGTTCTCAAGATTCATCCATGAGAAACACATGCAATAGTTCATTTTACATGTCAGTTTGAATGGGTGTGTCTGTGAGGGTGTGTGTGAATCAGATTAAGATTTGAATCAGTAGACCAAGTTAAGCAGGTTGTCCTCCTAATGTGGTGAGTCTCTCATTCAACCTGTTGAAAACCTGAATGAAACAAAAAGCCTAAGTAAGGGGGAGCTCCTCCTGCCTGGCTGCTTGATCCGGGACACTGGTCTTTTCTTGTCTTTACTCAAACTAAGGAATTGGCTCCTCTTGGGTCTAGAAACTGCTGGCTTTTAGACTGGAATTTATACCATCAGCTATCCTGATTCTTAGGTCCCTGAATTTAGACTAGAGCTATGCTATCGGCCGTCCTGGGTCTCCAGCTTGCTGAATGCAGATCTTGGGATTTCTCAGCCTCCATAATCACATGACTCTATTCCTCACAGTAAGTCTCTTTGGTTTTGATTCTCTGAAGAACACTAATACAATAGGCTTTCCCACTTTTGATGGCTAAATACTATTCCACTGCATGTATATACCCCATTATGAATGGATACTTAGGTTGTTTCTACATTTGGGCTATTGTGACTAGGGCAACATTAAACACGGGAGTGCTAATATGTGTTTAAGATCCTGATTTCAATACTTTTGAATGAATAAGCAGAAGTGGATTGTACAGTATTTCTTTTTTAACTTTTTGGAAAACTCATACTGTTTTCCACAATGGTTGTACCGTTTTAGTTTCTTACCAACAGTACACAAGGGTTACAATTTCTCTAAATTCTCATTAGCACTTGTTATTTTCTAGGGGTTTTTGTTGTTTATAATACCCATCTTAACAGGTGGGAGGTGATACCTCATTGCAATCCTGATTTGCATTTTTCTAATAATTAATCATGTCAAGCATCTTTTCATATGCCTGTATGGTAGCTGTATGTATACTATGGAGAAATGTTTATTCAAATTATTTGCATATTTTTTATTCAGATAATGAACTGTTTTGCTACTGAGTAATAGTTCTTATATACTTTTGATGTTAACCCATCATCAGACATATGGTTTGCAATACCAGCTTCCCTTCTATATGTGGTCTTTTTATTCTGTTGATTGTTTCCTTCTGCTCTGCAGAGGTTTTCAGTTTGATGTAGTTCCATGTGTCTATTATTGCTTTTTATATTGTGTATCTATTAACATACTTTATCATTATTTGCACGCTTTAGTCTTTTAATTTCTAAAGAGACTTACGTACCACTGTTACAGTGTTACAATGTTCTGTATTTGTCTATATCTTTATTAATAAGCTTTACACTTTCATATATGAATATTGTTGTTGAGCATCTTTTTGTTTCATCTTGAAGGGCTTCCTTTAGTATTTATTTTAAAGCAGTTTTTACAGTATGAACTTCAGCTTTTGCTTACATGAGAAAGTCTTTATTTCTCCTTCACTTGAAGGACAGCTTTTCCATATATAGTATTCATAGTATTCTTGGTTGGCAGGGTTTTTTTTTCTTTTTTTTAAAATTTTCCCATTATAGCTGGTTTACAGATTTCTGTCAGATTTTCCAACTGCACCACATGGTGACCCGGTTACATGTATAGATATGGATTTGTCACATGTGATTAGACATAGTTACCAGTGCTATACAGCTGTATCTCCTTGCTTTTCCATCTCCAAGGCAATAGTTAACCCCATACCCTCCCACCCTCTCCCCCACCGCCTTGGCAACCACAACTCTGTTCCCAAAGTTCGTGATTTTCTTTTCTGTAGAAAGGTTCAGTTGTGCGGTATATTAGATTGTAGTTATAAGAGATATCACATGGCATCTTTCTCCTTCTGACTTGCTTCACTCAGTATGAGGGTCTCTAATTCCATCTATGTTGCTGCAAATGACATTATTTTATCCTTTTTCATGGCTGAATGAATAGTATTCCATCATGTATATATACCACATCTTCCTAATCCAATCATCTGTTGATGAACATTTGGGTTCTTTCCATGTCTTGGCTATTGTGAATAGTGCTGCAGTGAACATGCATGTGCAACTGTCTTTTTCAAGGAAATTTTTGTCCAGATATATGCCCAAGAGTGGTATTGCTGGGTCATACGGTAGTTCTATGTATAGTTTTCTAAGGTACCTCCATACTGTTTTCCATAGTGGTTGTACCAGCTTACATTCCCACCAACAGTGCAGGAGGGTTCCCTTTTCTCCACATCCCCTCCAGCAATTGTTGTTTGTGGACTTATTAATGATGGCCATTCTGACTGGTGTGAGGTGGTATCTCATGGTAGTTTTGATTTGCATTTCTCTAATCATCAATGATGTTGAGCATTTTTTCATGTGCTTGTTGGCCATCTGTACATCTTCTTTGGAGAAATGTCTATTCAGGTCCTTTGCCCATTTTTCAATGGGGTTGTTGGCTTTTTTGCAGTTGAGCTGCACCAGTTGTTTGTATATTTTAGAGATTAAGCCCTTGTCAGTTGCATCATTTGAAACAATTTTCTCCCATTCTATAAATTGTCTTTTAGTTTTCTTTTTGGTTTCCTTTGCTGTGCATAAGCTTGTCACCTTGATTACGTCCCATTGGTTTATCTTTGCTTTGATTTCTGTTACTTTGGGAGACTGACCTGAGAAAACATTTGTAAGGTTGATGTCACACAATGTTTGCCAGTGTTTTCTTCCAGGAGTTTAATGATGTCTTGTCTTATATTGAAGTCTTTCAGCCATTCAGAGGTTATTTTTGTGCATGGTGTGAGAGTGTGCTCTAGTTCCATTGATTTGCACGCAGCTGTCCAAGTTTCCCAGCAATGCTTACTGAAAAGACTGTCTTTTTCCCATTTTATGTTCTTGCCACCTTTGTCAAAGATCAGTTGACCGTAGGCGTCTGGGTTTATTTCTGGGTTCTCTATTCTGTTCTATTGGTTCGTATGTCTGTTTTAGTACCAGTAACACACTGTCTTGATTACTGTGGCCCTGTGATATTGCCTGAAGTCTGGGAGAGTTATGCCTCCTGCATGGTTTTTGTTCCTTAGAATTGTTTTGGTGATTCTGGGTCTTTTGTTTTTCCATATAAAATTTTGGATTGTTTGTTCTAGTTCTGTGAAAAATGTCATGGGTATTTTGATAGGGATTGCACTGAATCTGTAGATTGCTTTGGGTAGTATCGCCATTTTTACAATATTAATTTTTCTGGCCCATGAGCATGGGATATCTTTCCATTTCTTTGTATCTTCTTTGATCTCCTTGATTAATGTTTTGTAGTTCTCTGCATATAAGTCTTTCACCTCCTTGGTCAGGTTTATTCCCAGGTATTTGATTTTTTGGGGTGCTATTTTAAAAGGTAAAATATTTTGGTATTCTTTTTCTAATATTCATTGTTAGTATACAGAAATGTGATTGATTTCTGAAGGTTAACCTTATATCCTGCCACTTTGCTGAATTTGTCAATGAGTTCAAGTAATTTTGGGATTGAGTCCTTGGGGTTTTCTATATACAGTATCATGTCATCTGCATACAGTGACAGTTTTACCTCTTCTCTTCCTCTTTGGATGCCTTTTATTTCTTCTGTTTGTCTGATCGCTGTAGCTAGGACTTCCAATACTATGTTGAATAACAGTGGAGAGAGTGGGCATCTTTGTCTTGTTCCAGATTTTAGTGGGAAGGCTTTCAGCTTTTCTCCATTGAGTATTATATTTGATGTGAGTTTTTCATATATGGCCTTTATTATGTTAAGGAATGTTCCCTGTATTCCCACTTTGGTAAGAATTTTGATCATGAATGGATGTTGGACCTTGTCAAATGCTTTTTCTGCATCTATTGAGATGATCATGTGGTTTTTGACTTTTCTTTTGTTAATGTAGTGTATGATGTTGATTGATTTGTGTACGTTGAACCATCCTTGTGTACCTGGGATGAATCCCACCTGGTCATGGTGTATAATCTTTTTGATATGCTGTTGGATTCGGTTGGCTAAAATTTTGTTGAGAATTTTTGCATCTATATTCATCAAAGATATTGGCCTATAGTTTTCTTTTTTCGTGGTGTCTTTGTCTGTTTTTGGAATTAAGGTGACGTTGGCATCATAGAATGTCTCTGGGAGTGTTCCTTCTTCAACCATTTGGAAAAGCTTAAGGAGGATGGGTATGAGTTCCTCTTTGTATGCTTGGTAGATTTCATCTGTGAAGCCATCTGCTCCTGGACTTTTATTTGTAGGGAATGTTTTGATGACATCCTCAATTTCATTTCTAGTGACCGGTCTGTTCAATTGATTTATTTCTTCTTGATTCAGTTTTGGCAGGGTGTAAGTCTCTAAAAGGTTGTCCATTTCTTCTAGGTTATAAAATTTGTTGACATACAATTTTTCATAGTATTCTCTCATGGTTTTTTGTATTTCTGTAATATATGTTGTGATTTCTCCTTTTTCATTTATTTTGTTTATTTTGGGTTTTTTCTCTCTTCTTGGTGAGTCTAGCCAGAGGTTTGTCAATCTTGTTTACCTTTTCAAAGAAACAGCTCTTGGTTTTATTGATTTTTTTTCTTTCTGCTGACTTTAGGATGGTTTTGTTCTTCTTTTTCTAATTCATTTAGGTGATGGGTTAGGTTGTCGATTTGAGATTTTTCTTCTTTTTTGAGGAAGGCCTGTAATGCTGTGAACTTCCCTCTGAGCACTGCTTTTGCGGCATCCCGTAGATTTGGAGTGGTTGTGTCTTCATTCTCATTTGTCTCAAGGTATTTTTTAATTTCATTCTTGATTTCCTCATTGACCCATTTGTTTTTTAGTAGCATGTTGTTTAGTCTCCATGTAGTGTGTTTTTTTCTCATTTCCTTTCCTGTGGTTGATTTCTAGTTTCATGCCTTTGTGGTCAGAGAAGATACTTGAAATAATTTCTATACTCTTAAATTTGTTGAGGTTAGCTCCGTGCCGCAGTATGTGATCTATCCTTGAGAATGTTCCATGTGCACTTGAGAAGAATGCATATTCTGGTTTTTTTTTTGATGTAATGTCCTGAAAATGTCAGTTAGGTCTAACTTTTCTATTGTGTCATTTAGGATCTCTGTTGCCTTACTGATTTTCTGCCTGGAGGATCTGTCCATGGATGTGAATGGAGTGTTAAAGTCTCCTACAATTATTGTAATGCCATCTATTTCTCCTTTTATGTCTGATAGTACTTGTTGTAGGTACTTGGGTGCTCCTATATGAGGGGCATATATATTGACGATTGTAATATCCTTTTCTTGAATGGATCCTTTAACCATTAAGTAGTGTCCTTCTTTGTTTTTCTTTATGGCTTTCATCTTAAAGTCTATTTTGTCTGATATGAGTACTGCCACTCCTGCTTTCCTTTCTTGTCAGTTGGCATGAAATGTCTTTCCCCATCCCTTCACTTTCAATCTATCTGTGTCCTTTGCCCTAAGGTGAGTCTCTTATAGGCAAATTGTAGGTTTTTGCTTTTTTATCCATTCTGCCACTCTGTGTCTTTTGATTGGAGCATTCAGACCATTGCTATTTAAGGTGAGTATTACCAATATTGCCATTTTAGATCTTGTTTTCCAGTTGATTCTATGTTTCTCTTTTCTTCATTTCTTATTTTGGTTGGATGGGTTCCAATTATTTTATACTGGAGTTCTTTTCTTTCCAGTATTTGTGGATTAGATGCCCCAAGGTTTTTTTTCTTTTATCACTTTGAATATGTCATGCCGCTCCCTTCTGGACTGTATATTTTTGCTGGGAAATTCACTTATAATCTTACGGGAATTCCTTTGTAGGTGATGAGTCATTTTGCTCTTGCTGCTTTCAAAATTCTCTCTTTGTGACTTGAAGGTCTGGAGCTTCCTATTCTGCCATCTTTCTGAGGCCACTCCCTAGTCTTTGCAGATTTAACCAAGTTAAAATGAAATCATCATGGCAAGCCCTAAATATGACTACTGTCCTTATAAAAAGGAGAAATTTGGACACAGACATACACATAAGGAAGGCAATGTGAAGACACACAAGGAAAATATGGTCATATGACTAGAGTGATGCCAAGCAATGGCAGGATTACTGTCAAACAGCAGAAGCCATAAGAGGCAAAGAAAGATTTTCTTCTGATTCATCACAGAGAGCATTATTATTATTATTTTTATCTTTTTGCCTTTTAGGGCCACACCATGGCATATGGAGGTTCCCAGGCTCCAATCAGAGCTACAGCTGCTGGCTTACACCAGAACCACAGCAACTGAGATCTGAGCCGCATCTGACACGTACACCACAGCTCACGGCAATGCCAGATCCTTAACCCACTGGGCGAGGCCAGGGAACGAATCAGTGTCCTCATGGATGCTAGCTGGGTTCATTAACCACTGAGCCACGACGGGAACTCTGAGAGAGCATTATTTACTTGCTGACAGCTTGCTTTCAGACTTATAGCCTCTGGCACCATGAGACAATAAATTTCTGTTTGTTTGTTTTTTTTTTTAAGCAACCCCAAGATATTTGAATAGACATAACCACTTCTGAATGGTTCCTATTCTCTATATAAAAACAGCTAGGAGATTGGGAGAAGAGAGTGCAAAAATATATGAGTGAGGCCAGGTATCAGACCTGCAGCCTCATGGATACTAGTCAGATTCATAACCTACTGAGCCACAAGGGGAACTCCGAAAGTTATTTGTGTAACACTTTAAAAAAAAGTCTGCCCCTAAAACAAATATTATGCTTATTTCTTGTTCTATTTTATAAATACAGTATGACTAGTAGACACTAGTTTTTGTGATAGAACTGAGCCAATACTGATCTCAACATTCCACTCTTCACTTCATCCAAAACATAAATTCTATATAAAACTTCTACCTTATTTGCAGCTCCAGGACCTGAAATTTGCTTTCCTTTGGGGGGGTCTCTCTTTTCACAAAGGAAGAAAGGTTTGTCATTTTACTAGAGTGAAGAAGAAGTAACCGGAGATGTGGATGTGAGTTTGACAGTGAGGTCACTTAGGAGACAAGGACCCATCCCCATATACCAGCCTCAGCTGTGGGATATAAATATGTGCAAATGTCTACATGTCATCACCCTTTGAAGTTAAAACAGTAACAGTACATGGTAAATCCATAAATACCTAGGGGTTTCTGTAATTAAAGCTAAGCTCTGAATGCCAGTGAATATGGATAGTGGGACTCAGTTTAAATCATACCAGGAAAGGGATATCATGGGAATTTATGAAATATTTTTCTAAATTATTTCCATCAAATAATGCTGAGATACTACAGGATCCCACCCTGAACAGTGCATGGAGATACCAACACTAATTAGCATGCATTAACACAAATTTAAAATTTTGAGAAATGAAACTAGGAAAATTAAGAATATTGCAGAAGAATGTACTTATTACTTACAGAGTTTCTAATTTATAGAACTTGAAAACATGATACTTAAAAGTGCATTAGAATACAAAAGCAATAACTTCTGCCCCAGCCAGATCTCTCCGAGAAAAGTGTTCTTTCAGTGTGTATTCTCTGTTAAGAACATTCATCTTCATGCCAGTCAGTGCCACCAATTGGTTTTAAACTCTATGGTAACATTTACTATTAGAAATACCAAGAGGAGCAATAAAAATAATAATTACAATAAGTGCCTACTTGGGGGGATTTTTTCAGCCCCTTTAAGAGTTTAATTTTTTCTTGGTATCACAGAAGCAAATTATAGTCATTGTTTTGTCAGTTGGTACTGGAGATCTTTTAACTTCATGTTACATCAGTTCAGAGATCCCAAGTCTAACTGCCATTCAGATAATGTTAAATAACTGGGACCCGGCAGGAAGCTACTGCTTTCTAATTCATTTCACTGAGTTGAATAAAATTCAGATTGGCTTGACACAGCACTCCTCCAAACCCACACTGCCTTGGGGTTCTTTTTAAGTAGATACATTGACGAGATATTAATTTTTACAACAACAATACACTAGGAAACTACATATGTGCATTTAAGAGACTGGATAAGTCTACATATTATGATTTCCTATTTAACAATAACTGAGAGTTCTAAAATCACTGAGAATTAAATCTTTGTCAGTTAAGGGGATTCATGGGAAATAATGGGTGAGTTACTGTAGTTAATTAAAAAAAATAACAAAAAAAACCCTCTTCTAACTCAGCCTTTAAGCCAATGAATGGTTATATAGAAACGAGAATAAATAATGTGGGTCAAATTGGGGGAAAGAGAAATTTCTACAATTCCCTCTCATTGGGAGCTCTATAAAATCAGGGGCATTGTTTTCCATATTTGTCACCACTGCATCACCAGCACAATGCTTCAAATACAGTCCATATACAATAAATAGGAAAGACATGGTAGCTACTATAAAAGATCCTTTCACGGTCATTTTGAAACAATTATATATATATACACATATACATATGCATATTTTTTTTAGGATCGCAGGTACGGCATATGGAAGTTCCCAGGCTAGGGATCAAATCAGAACTACAGCACCATAACCACAGCCACAGTAAGGCCAGATCAGATCTGCATCTGAGACCTACAGTGCAGCTCATGGCAATACCAGATCCTTAACCCAGTGAGTGGGGCCAGGGATTGAATGTGCATCCCCACGGATCCTAGTTGGGTTTTTTTCCACTGAGTCAGAACAGGAACTCCTGACATGATTATATCTTGATATTTTTGTCTTCATCTGTACTTACTTTTTTAAAAATTATAGTCCATAATGAAAATATAGGTAAAAAAGGGTAAATATAATGATCATCTCCATTAATTACACATAGTGTTTTGGAACAACACTATGATAGAAGTCAGATAGCTTCTGGTGGGATGACCTTATCCCTGCCATGATGTGACCTTGAACTAGTCAAACTCTGAAGTGCAGAGAATAATATATAGCAAGAGTTTATTACAGATGAACTAATTTTAATGACAATATAAAATGATGAAATATACACACTACAAGTGAGAAGAAAAATATCAGGATGCTGCCTGTGTTTGTGCAACACTCTAGCATTTACAAAATCCCTCCATTTTTACCACCCCACTTACTGACCACAATAATGCTACAAGAAAGGAGGAGATTAACCATTACATAAAAATATGTTAGCCTTGAGTCATCTAAAATAAAACATGGCCATTTTACAATATTTTAGGTATAATTTGCATAGCATACAATTCATCCATTTTAGGTATTTAATTCAACAGTTTTTAGTAAATTTATTGTGAAGAAACCACCACCATCCAATTTTAGAACATTTCCATCAACCCAGAAAGATTCCCTGTTCCCAGTTACCATCACACTTTTTTTCCTATCTCGAGCCCCCTAAACATAAAAACAATAATATTTTAGAATAAGTATGTTCCACCTATTGCATGAAACATACTTTTATGAAAACACTTTTCACTGTTTATCTAGAATTTATTTTTAAGCAGGGATCCTGTATTTTATCTGGTGACTCTACCAAATCATGGACTTTTTTAACTATTTTTATTGGTTTTCTTGATGGATTTACACATACTTATTTATAATCTCTTAGTTGGTAACCCAAAATATGCTTTATAAAATGGCTGACCAAAGACCTGTTTTTTACAGTGCCTTCCTTGTAAATCGTCATTAAGACAATAATGGAGTTCAAAAAACAAGTATTTCTAAGGAAACGAATTCCTACATCCTTTTCAGATATAAATGCAGCTACCAGAGGACTTCAAGCTGGAGGCCAGGTTTGGCACGGCTCTGGGATGTTTCAATGTTTATGATTCTATCTGATGTATCCTCAGGCAGTACACTTCCACCTTTGGCACTCTTCAAGGTATTTGTGCATTTTAAACTTAGCTACAGTACACTGTCTACTTGCCACATCCACTGTGTGTCTGACCCTACTCGTGGGGAAGCCAGGCAGGGACTAGTAAGTATCAGGCCACGTGGCAACCACAAAGAAAAGAGATTGCTCTGCATTATTCTTATTGCCATTGTCTTGGAGACTGAGCCTTTGGGCCGGGGCTGCTGAGGAGCCAGAGAGCCATTCTTATTTCAAATAGAAGCTTCAGCTGAAACGTGAATGCTGTTTTTCTGGGAAGCTGGAAGTCGGGGCTAGACAAATGTAGGGAGAAAATATTCTATTATCCCATCTCTTTCAATCTCTATGGTGTGGTTCCTACCGCTTTCCTCATTTTATAACCTCAATTTAGCCATTCAGTCTGTCAACATATATGTCCTGAGGGTACTGATTTGAGAACTAGATGGTGTGGTGGAGAAACAGAAGCCCAGAAGTTCAAGGACTTTGGGTTTTCTTGCCTTTTGGGGCTCAGTGCTTGGTAGGGACAGTACTCAAATTCACGTGCCAAACAAAGAAATTCATTCTTCAGTAAATAAGACAGAAATAGCTCTTGCCCTCAACAAGTTTACGCCTATTTTACTGTCCCTTCTCAGAAAAGTTTTGAAGCTCAGCAGAGAAAATCAGGCCACACAAATCTCTGTAGTTTCGTCACTCTACGTTAGTCTTTAGCTTTAATCTTTAATACTGAAATCTTTTAATTTCCCATTTTAGACCCCTTATCAAAAATTCTAAATGCTTCTTCCTAAGCTTATATTATTTCAGGCTGAAATGGTCAGGGAAGGTTTCTCTGAAGGGAGGAGAAGCATGCAATGTGGGAGATGGCACTGCAAATCAGAGCAGAGATACAAATAAAAATCCAGAGGCAGAGGGGCTGAAACCAATAAAAACAGGATTTTGTGATAACAAGAAGCTTGTCTTTACCATGATGATTTTTGATAATCAGTTTGGCACAGTGTGTGGGTTCACTTCTGGGTTCTCTGCTTTGTTTTATTGATCTATGTATTTATCCCTCTGCTAATTATCTTGACATTATACCTGTGTAGTAAGACTGAAAATCAGGTAGTTGCTCCAACTTTATTCTTTTCTGAAACTATTTTATCTATTCCAGATTTTGTGCCCTTCCATAGAAATTTTAGAATAAGCATATCTGTGCGGATAAAAAAAAAATCGCTGAATTTTGATAGGAATTACACTAAATCTGCAGAAGAATTTGAAGTTAAAGCGTTTTATATATATGAAATCAATTTATCCTCTGGAAACCCATGGTAAAGTTCTCACATTGACAACACACACACACACAGGTAAATTCCAATAAGATTAGAGCAAGTTTCTCCAGCAGGTGAAGCAGTGATGACTTGAGAAACTTTTCTGGCAACAAGAGTGACCCAGAGCATTAGTTTAAATGGGAAAGAATTAAATTGCTATATAGGGATATAATGCCACATCCCAGGTAGGATGTCAAGATAACAAATGGCCAAAAAGTGGTACTGCTCACTTGATGGGACATTGTCAGTCTCTACTCTAGAAGCTCACACTGAATTTTCATCAGACTAAGCAAACCTTTTGGAAACAGCAATTTTCTTTCTTTTCCCTGGCTTATAATTTTCTTTGGATTACATGGAAATCTCATTTAGATCAGTTAATAGTAGAGCAGTGCTGTGACTCTCCAAATCCATGAATAAAAGTACGCAAAACAAAACTTAGGCATGGCAAAATGGCATACTAATCAATTTACTGTTTCAAACTAATGCAAAGTACTGAAAGCTCATTTAGGTGACAGTCTAATAAACTTGTCTTATGGGTATTTTATTATTATTTAATAATAAAATATTAAATATTGTTCATTATTAACATGAATATTAACATTATTCAATATTTAGTTAATATAATTTCTAATAAAAAGTATAACAACTTTGAGGGAATGTAAAATGCTGCAGCCTCTATGGAAAACAGTATGGAATTTCCTCTAAAAATTAATACAATTACCATACGGTCCAGCAATCCCATTTCTGGGTATATTTCTAGAGGGATTAAAAGCAAGGTCTTGAACAGATATTTTCACACCCATGTTTAGTGTAGCATTTTTCTCAATAACTAAAAGAAAAAAGCAACCCAGATACCCACTTACAGGTGAAGTGACAAAAAGAATGGCATACACATTCAACAGCATATCACTCAGTCTTAAAAAAAAAAAAATTCTGTCTTGTGCTACAAATCTTGTTTCATGAATCTTGAAGATATTATGCTAAGTGAAGTAATTCAGTCACAAAAAGACAAATACTGTAGGAGTTAATACATATGAGGTATGCAAAGTGGTCAAACTTATAGAAACAGAAAGTGGAATAGTTGTTATCAGAGGCTGGAGAGAGAGCAGAATGTGAATTGTTGTTTAATGGGTATAGAATTTCAGTTCTACAAAATAAAAAAGTTCTGGAAATTTGTTGCACAACAACATGACTATAGTTAACACTAATGAGCCATACACTTAAAAGTGGTTAGGAGAGTAAACTGTGTGTTTTTTTTTTTTAACCCTAATTAAAAATAAAAAGGACAATGGTAATTACACTGAGACCCAGTTTTTTCTTAATTACGAGGGAGGACTATAGGTTTACATTTAAAACTTGTTATCTCCCTATAAAATGAGCCTTGTTGCAGACTGGACCGAGATTATTTCCAAATTTGCATTGGAGATTGATGCTAAACATGCATCACTATGTGTGGAGCCTAAAAGGAAAAGTTATTTAAAATAGATTAAATGATGTGGAATAAAACTTCCAAAAGCTGTAATTGAAAGTGTCAGAAATATTAGCTTTGAAACAAGTAACATTTAATCAAACAGATTATACAGCAGCATAAATTTTTGTAGGTTGTTTTCTTCAATCAAATTTACATTTTAATCTGCCGAGACTGCTCGTCACTTTTGGCTGCCTGGTATGAAGCAGCTTGTCAGAGCTTATAAATGCAAGCCGCTTACATTAGAAACAGGACTTTTCCTTTAGTACAAAGATGATAAAAGTTTAACTAGGGTTTTTAAGACCGCAAGTGTCTTCAAGACACTTCACGATGGCAAGTGTCTGAGGCTGGCGAGATTAAAATAAAGGGCATTTGTCTATCATTATGTCTTTGGTTACTAAAAGTTAAAAAATTATAATTATTTATGCCCATAGAATAGCTTTAAGGGCCATCAAACTGTAAAACTTTTCAGAACTGGACGCTTGCCAAAGGGGAGAATTCGACAGGATATAACATATACAGTGTGGTTGGCAGAAGGAAACCATGAGATAAACAGGAGCTTTCTTCAAAGGTCAGGCTGGGAAAGTACACTTACTGTTATTTTGAAGGACTTGCTAAGATAGGAGGGTTTCAGGAGAAAAAGAACACAAATAGCTGCAGATTTGGACAGTTACTTCAGCTAATTTTTATACATAACTCGTTTCATAGGTGTCCAAAATTTACTTTCAGTATCACCAATTCTGGCTGCCACTGCTGTTTGTTCAATGAAGCTCAGCTACCTATGTATGTTGAAGTCACGGTAACAAAGTCTTGTTCATTATGCATGTATTTATTTGTATTCTCTTTCATGACACAAGAGACACCATGTACAAATGTCATAAAGGAGAACAGCTGGAAAATGTGAATGAATCTTGAACAAAGGCAGAACCTTTCCAGAACTTATATCTTTGGCTAGCGATAACAGTGACTCCCAGATTTTGCCAACCTATGATGATTATACACTTTTCCCAAAAATGCTGTGATGGGCTTACGCTTGCTTAATGAAGTTTAGGCACAGACGACCTGGCAGAAATTGCTACCATTGTTATCTGGTGGGTGAGAAAGCAACTCCTTGGAAATGCTCAGTGAGGCGACTACATCATTACTACCAAGCACACTCTGTAAATCTCCCTGTGAAGCATCATTCTACCACCCGATGGTAGAAAACATGGAGGAGATCACCCCTGTCCTTCACAGACAGTGATATTTGCCAAGGAATTAGACAAAAAGTATCACAAATATTAAAAGAAAGAATAAATTTATCATATTAAGTACCTGTCATTCTTTATGTTTGCTATTAGGAATACATCTATATTGGTTCTAAAAATGGTCTACTTATGTTTTATGAACCTAAGAATGATGATTAATAATTTCCTGATTCCAGGTTAATAACAGTAGGTTGAAAAATCTATTTACTTTTGCACCAGAGTAGGATACAGTGTTACTCAAATACTATGTGGTAATTATAACGAAGTCCAGGCAGGCACAATAATGAAGTAGAATTTCTTGTCAATAAACATTGCTTCCCTGCTCACTGTGCCCAAACAATCCCCTTCAGTCCAAATAAGAATGAGATTACTGGTGGCATTTTCCAACCTCAAGATGGTCAAAACAACTTGTCTGAACCATCCCAGTCCAAGAAAGGCATAGACCCCAAGGAAAGAATTACTAATGTTGCTTGAATGAAGGTGTTTCAAGGGGTCTGTATCTCATGTGAACGACAATGAGGTTACCTTGTTTCAGGACTTCCACAAGCGTAAAATACAGCAGCAGCCTCAGGAGATGGGTGGGCTCTTTGGAAGGTGTCAACGGAATTATTCTTACAGCGCTATCACAATGTCAATGTTCCTTAGTCTTTTTTTGCTCTTCTATCTTTTTCTGTGTATTAAACAATAAATATTGAGAGTTTCTCTTTCCAGGTAGCTGTCCTAGAGCTTGAAAATATGGAGATAATAAAGCACGTGCTCTGTCCTCCGGATGTGCAGAGCATAATAATGTTAGCAGAGTTGTATCTGTCAAGAAAAATGCCATGTAGAGTTCCAGTGGTGGCTCAGCAGTAACAAATCTGACTAGTAATCATGAAAATGCAAGTTTGATCCCTGGCCTGGCTCAGAGGGTTAAGGATCTAGCATTGCTCTGAGCTGTGTAAAGATCACAGACACAGCCTGGATTTGGTGTTGCTGTGGCTGTGGCCAGCAGTGGTAGCTTTCATTTGACCCCTAGCCTGGGAACTTCCATATGTTATGGTGTGACCCCCACACCCTCACCCAAAAAAAGAAAGAAAAAAGAAAATAAAAGAAAAATGCCATGTGACAGTCATGCAAAGGAGGAGCACTCACAACCTGGAAGAAATCAGAAGCAGACAGATAGCAAGGTGTTAAGTAATGAGCTTAATAAAAGTTGGAAAATATTCCTTGGCACGGTTATCCACATATTTCCTACTTCTGCTCACTGCTTGTCAGGTGTAACATTGCTAAGGTATTAAGTGAGGAAAGGACAGTGAATGTGGAGTCAGCTACCTGTATAATTATTCATTGAAACATCATCCGTAAGAGCAGTAATTGCCAACTGTTTAGTCACTTCTAGTCAAACTTCCCACTCAATAGGCTGGGAGGGATCGCTTGCCTGTAATGAAGGCCTGGCCCTTCTCTGCCTGTCTTGGATCCCACCCAATCTTCTCGCTCAATGTTCCACCTCCTGTCTTATCAGCTAAAAAGAACAATCCAGAACAAGGGCTTGTTTTCGGACCCACCGCAAAACAAACCCAGGCTGCCCTGTGTGCCACGATCCACAGTCACCTCTTGCCAAAGCCATGTTCTCACTTGCATATAATTGCTCTGGCCCAACATCTTAAGGGGTTTCAGCTCTTATCACCTGGGCAAATATTAAACTGTTATAATTTATTCATGGGACATTTATTGAATACTTGTTAGGCCTGGGAATTAAAGATGAATAAGACATGATCCCTTCAACAAAGAATAGAGGAAAGGAAAAAATCAGCAAAATATTCTCTGAGAGCTAAAGACTAATTAAAGTGCTTAGAGTATTAGCTTCAGAGATGGATAAAATCTTTCTATTTAATTCCTTCATAGTATAGTAAAAGCCTGGAAATAATTAACAGCTAATGATGTAGCCTTTTCCTTATTATTGTTGACAGGGAGTCTGGTGACTACAAACCAAATTCTATTTGCATGATTATATACAAAAATATTTACTCATGTGAACATACTTTATTTATTCATATAGTAATCATATAGAAAGAGATGTTCAATCTGAAACCTAAGTATATCATGTCTATATTTTACTTATTCAATAAACATTTGTTAGTCCTTGATTCTGTGCAAAGATCTATTAGATACTGAAAAATATACAAAGATGAATCTGACATAAAAACCTCTTCTAAAAAATTTTTATGGACGCTCCCATATGGTAGAGCGGGTTAGGGATCTGGCATTGCTGCAGCTGTAGCTGTAGCACAGGCTGCAACTGCAACATGGGTTTGATCCTTGGCCCAGTGACTTCCACATGCCATGGGTATGGATTTAAAAAAAAGGTTTTATTATAAAAAGAAGGTAAGCCTTTACACCTAGATAATCAATATTAACTGTTTTGGACAGTTGTCACCAAATTTGTAAGGCATGTTTGGGATGTACTGACTTAAAATACAGGTTATGTGGGTATACTGGAATTTCATTTACGGGAAACGTGGAGAATCCCTCAATTAGACAGGCTATCTTCCCAGTTATCAGCTATTTGGGGCCACATGGCATCTCATAGTACCTTGTCTTTTGGAGAGGGATCTGATATTGTGGCTTATAATAAGGAATATATGTATTTGTCCTTCATCCCAGTTTCTAGCACAGAGCTCCAAAACCTTTGGAATTCTAGATGACTAAAGTGACAGAGGTATCTTGGTATGCATAACGAAGCCCTTTCAACCACACATGGGTTCATGTTAATAGTGTCACTATTGGAAAGCACGTAAGGATGGAGGCTGTTTACTAGGGTGACTAGAGGGTTAGAATTCTCAGTCTCACCCTCCCTGATCCCCGGCGAGGGGAGAAGGCCAATGGCCAACGATTTAATCAACTGTGCCCACGTAATAAAGCCCTCATAAGAACCCAAAGGGACAGGACTCAGAGAGCTTCCAAGGTGGTGAACACATGGAGGTGCTGGGGGGGTGGTGTACCCGAAAAGAGCATGGAGGCTTCGCCTCTCTTTCCCCTACCTTGCCCTTCCCATCTCTTCCATCTGGATGATCCTGACTTAAATCCTTTTATATTAAATCAGTAATCTAGTAAGTGAAATGTTTCTCTGAGTTCTGTGAGCCCCTCTAGCAAACTATTTGAACACACGGAGGAGATCGTTGGGATCTTCCGTTTATAGCCTATCAGTTAGAAGCACAGATAACCAGCTGGACTTTGGACTGGCACCTGAAGTGGGGGTAATCCTGTAGAACTGAGCCTGTGACCTCTAAGATCTGGTGCTATTTCCAGGTAGTTAACTGTTTGGCACTGTGAACAACACACACACACACACACACACACACACACACACACAGGAATTGGTGTCAGAACTGGAAGGACATTACTTCTCCTCCTTTGTGTTCAGTCTTTTTTTTTTTTAACTTAATGATTTTTATTTCAATTATAGGTGTACAAAATGTGTTCAGTCTTAGCAACATGGTAAATCAAGGCACACAGCCCTCTCACAATAGATGCTGAAGGACCTCCACTGAATGCCCCCCAATCTCTTAGAACAGCCAGAAGCAGACAAGTGAACCAAGCTTAGCCAATAAGCCTCTCTCTCTAAGGACTCTGAATCTTGAGCAGAACACTTCAAAGATAATAACAGTAAACAACTGGTCTTGGCTCAACCCAGTTGTAGACTCTGAGTGAGAATGCCTGCCTCTCCTGGCAGTGATACCTATGGAGGTCTCTGCTCTCTGTTTTATGCCTGATTCTTTTGCTTTCCTTGAGATTCCATACACTTCTCTATAGTCTTTAAATAATTTACCTTTAAAAAAAAAATTCATCCAGAGTTCTCGTTGTGGCTCAGAGGGTTAAGAACCGACATAGTGTCTGCAAGGATACAAGTTCAATCCCTGGCCTTACTCAGTGGGTTAAGGATCCAGCATTGCCACAAGCTGTGGTGTAGCTCACAGACACAGCTTGGATCCAGTGCTGTGGCTGTGGTGTAGGCCGGCAGCTGCAGCTCTGATTAGACCACTAGACTGGGAACTTCCATATGCTGCAGGTGCAACTGTAAAAAGAAAAAAAAAATCATCCAGCACCTGTTTCTGCTGCTTTCACCCAAAGAACCCTAACTGATATCACCGACATCTCCCAAGGGCTATGGAGGCCCAGATGTCTGTTAGTAAGAAAAATACCAAAATCATCTCTACACAAGGATTTCAAATATGAGTCCCAAATTATAAGTCATCAGGGCACATATTCCAAATTGCAGGTATTGGTTTGTGACAGGGCTGCTTTCCATTTGGACTCCTCGGTGCAGAAAGGAGGATTTATTCAACAAATAGTGGCTAACATCTGTCCTGAGAATGCAGACGTCAAGTACAATATAATGAAAATTCAAAGAGGAATGAGATCCCTATCATAAGAGGACAGTGAAATTCTATGAACTCCAAGGAAAGAGTATGTCTATAGTTGAATAAGCCAAAAAGACATCTCAAGGAGACACTGAACTAGGTCATCAAAGGAATTCATAGCTGGGTGGGGGTGGGGGAGTAAGGTGAGCAAGGAAGTCATAGAGGCATGACATTATAGATTCTGAGTAGCTAGTAATTTGGCTTTGCTAAATCTTAGGGTCAGTGACGAAAAGCCACATAAAGTCAAGTGTGGAAAAGTAGTTTGTTGACAGAACTAGGAAACAAATAAATTCCATCTCCAGTGTTGACTCTAATCCACTGGCAGTGCATGTATAGCACACCTGGCAGGGATAGGACCTCTTGTAGCATTCTACATGCTGAACTACCCGGTTTTCAGTTGGATCTACTGAATTTAGGTACCTAGCGTTAACAAATCAGAGTTTCTTCTTTTGACTTGCAATATACCTTTGAGAGGTTTTAAGGAAACATGACATGGTTAACACTGTTTTTGTATTGCCCCATTTAGAGACCACTGAAATAGGGGCCAGACTATGATATCCATGAAGTGCATAGTATGTGATAGACACATGGTAGGTGCTTGGTAGGTGGCAGTTCCTTTCATTATTACTTCCCTCATCAATGCCTTAATGAAGCCTTTTCAAAGGCATCCTCAGGGATTCTACTTTTCTTCAATTACCATTCTTGGTCTAGTCGAGAAATAAATACTTGCTATCATTTCCAAATATCTGATTTAAAATTTGGAAACCAAACTGGAGGTAATTTTCCTTGGAAGCAGAATATAGTAAGTGGTTCTTCCTAGGCATGATAACATAATAAATATATAACACAGCCCATAAATTCAGGGTGAAAAAGATGTCCCTGGCATGTGGCAGATACTCAATAACTGCTTGTTGAAGGATTGTATGTATGAAGGAAATGAAGGAATAAATCAATTTGTTAGAACAAAATTAAAAGGTCAGCAAGGCCATCTTCCTACCTATTCCATTAATCCTTTTTGATAATGAGTTATCCAGCTCTTCACACTATCCTAATTTTTATTATCTTTGAAAATACATTGACATCTTACTGTAATTGTGGGCAACAGTAAAACCATGTGTCCTAGTCTTCTAAGCGAGTT
>PVHT020004944.1:35803155-35851237 GCA_004024745.2 Catagonus wagneri
GGGGTCTAATCGGAGCTGTGGCCACTGGCCTGCGCCGCAGCCACAGCAACGCAGGATCCGAGCCGCGTCTGCAACCTACACCACAGCTCACGGCAACGCCGGACCGTTAACCCACTGAGCAAGGGCAGGGATCGAACCCGCAACCTCATGGTTCCTAGTCGGATTCGTTAACCACTGCGCCACGACGGGAACTCCCGAGTTCATATTTTAAACATCCTATCCTGGAGTTCCTGTCGTGGCTCAGCAGAAAGGAACCCAACCAGTATCCATGAGGAAGCGGGAGTCAAACTCTGGCCTCTCTCAGTGGGTTAAGGATCCAGCGTTGCTGTGAGCTGTGATGTAGGTCACAGACGCAGCATGTAATCCAAGTTTCTGTGAAGGTGGTGTTGGCCAGCAGCTATAGCTCTGGTTAGACCCCTAGCCTGGGAATTTCCATATGCTGTGGGTGTGGGTCTTAAAAAAAAAAAAGGAAAGAAAAATTTCTATCCTATTGTCAGGTTACAAATTACAATTCTTTTTGTTTTCTCTTTATGGCCACACCTATGGTATATGGAAGTTCCCAGGCTAAAAGTTGAAATGGAACTGCAGCTGCAGGCCTATGTCACAGCCCCAGCAACATCAGATCTGAGCAGAATATCTGTAACCTATGCCACAGCTTGGGGCAACACGAGATCCTTAACCCACTGAGGGAGGACAGAGATCAAACCTGAATTCTCACAGAGACTACCAGGTTCTTAACCTGCTGAGCCACAATGGAAACTCTACAGATTACAATTCTTATTTTAGGAACTATGATCGCTATATACGATTCTTGTGTTACTTACATACCTAGCCCATCTTCATCACTTTTGGTTGTCTTTCCTCTTTTCAACTCTAAAGCTTTGGAAGAAAGTCAGGAGAGATGTTGTCCATGAATGAATGGAGTAGAAGGCAGGAGAAAGAGATATTCCAAAGCCATTTCGAAAGGCAGTTTTTGCAATAAGCCCTTGGAGTACTGAACATGATGTCCTGGCTACAAAGGTTACTGGGCCAACTACCTATGTAGCCTGTGGATCAGCAGAGCAATAGTATCCAACAACATAAGGCTGAGCTGCTACTGTCTGCAGTAAATGCTGTACCGTCAAGTCATAGGTTCCAACTGGACAAACATAAATGAGAGCTACATCCTCTCAACATGTATGACCTATATCTATGGTCTTTGTCAGCCTTTGATTTGGAGACATCCAGTAATAGGGGTAATCAGGGTCTTGCCAAGCCAAAAATATTGAACCAAAGGAAAACACTGAACTTAGGAATACTTTTAAATTAGGCTTTTTTTTTTTCTGTAATCACTCTGCCACCAGTTCAGTACCATGCTTTTTAAATATGTGTGAATTGCAAATGGTTTTCCACACACCTCTCCATTTCAGTCAGCAGAAGACAGACACTCTCCCCAGGTTCTTCTGATTCATTCCAAACAGCCTAGGAACACAGGTCTCACGTATGAAGTGTTAAAAGTTAAATTTGCAACCTGCCTAGGACTGAAAGGTCATGATCTTCAGAAACTCATTTTTCTTTGAGATGTAATCAGGACACATATCCCAAAACTACAACTGTGGATGTAAGTCCCAAGAGGTGAGGTAATGTCACTGAGAGAGGTAAAGTGCCCAAACTCTATGTAGACTTGATGGTCAAGGTCACTGTTTTTTCCGTATTTGTAAATTCAAACTGGTTTTCTCTGGCTCCTCCCGTCTCTCCTAGGAGAAAGGGATGCAAAGATAAGGGCTAATAGAGAAAGAGTACAGGTGAAAATTTCTCAAATTTAGGCAAGAATTTCCTCAGATTTAGAAATATTTAGTCCTTGTCTTGAATTAAATAATCAAATTCTGTGAGCTTTCTCTTTTAGACGGTCTAAAAACTAGGCAATCAAAGGCTTACAAACATCAGAGAGCTCTGAGCAGATTCTGTCAAGATATTATTCTTTTCAAACAACCTATTTCCTGGTTTGTAGCACAGTGTTAAAATGATTGATGAGCAAATAAGTTCTTAGTGGGTGAGGCAAACAATGCTTACCCAGCCGAACCAACTATAAACCATACATCACTTTGTAGCATTAAATCCTTTGCCTGTTGCAAAAAATAAAATAAATATTTTAGAAAGCCACATACCCACAATTCTTAATGACAACACAGAAGGAAATGGGTGATTTTTGTATCAAATACTGCTCTTTTTCTTAGAAACAGTTCCCAGCCCAAGACCTCTGTAATGGTGAGCTGTGGGCTATGTCTCATTTCTCCTTTCTGGGCTACTTTCAGAAGCATCTGCAGTAGTACACACACGTCTTTCATCCTAATACACTTACAACTGAAGATGAAAAAAGCACAATGCACTGCTTTCAAGATATTAACCTCCTTCATCTTGAAATGCTATTGAACTAGCTCATGGCTCCACTACAGAAGAGTTTCCTGTCAGCTCTACCACACTTATTAGCACCTATATTTGTAGGCTGTGCAACAGAGATACAGAGATGAATAAAACCTAACACAGTCCCTGTGCATTTTATTCTATAGTTGGGGAGATAAGAGAGATATACAAGGAAGAAATTACAAGACCATGTGATAACAACAAGTGTGATATGAGAAATAAAAAAGAGTCAGGGTGGGGGCAGTTCTCATCTATTTGGAGTGGTCAGAGGGGACTGCCCAAGCAACGATGTCGGAATTGGACTTTGAAGAATCAGTAGTAATCCTCACGGTAAAGAACTTGAGTGCTGCACTCTGGGAAGAGGGAGTGACACAGGCAGAGCCGCGGAGCTGTGGGCAGAAGCAATTGAAGGGTGATGACATATAAAGGAAGAGGGTGTGGAGATCTGTCACGATGAAGTGAGGGGTAGCCAAGAGGGTGAATTTATGGCATGACAGCCCAGAGACCTTAGCTTACTCAGATCTTCAAAAGTGGCTAGACTTTTCTGCTCTCCCTTTAGAAAACTGCCTGATATTTATCCATTTGCACTGCATCTACCATATAGAAAAGGCCACCAAATATTGAAGTAAGAATTATCTTTTCCAAGTAAGTACATTCCCCACCCGCCTCAAACTCAAGGTCAGTGTGGCCTAGAGGTCAGAGCATTGGCTTTGGAGTCAGGTCTGAACACAAAACTACCAGTATCATTCGTACAGTGGCAATTTATTTAAAACTTTGTTTGTTTTCCTCCCTGTATTATGGCGGCTATGAGTATTAAATAACGTGAACTCACCACAGTGTCTGGAGTGTAGTGAATGTCAGAACACAATAACCATGGCTGTTATTATTACTTTTTTATTGACAGTCCCCTAAGCATAATATTGCTTTTGTGTCAATTGGATAAATAAACTGTCTCATTATAAATCTTTCCAGCTAAGCTCAATGGCAAGTAGATGGGATATCAGGGAGCAAGTAGCACCTCTAGAAGCTTTCAGATGTACTAAGGACAGAAACCATTTTAGGGGTCCTTTGAGGATCCTACCTCCAATGTACCCTGTCACCTGCCTTTATTGGGGACTCTCTCAGGCGCTCAAATGATTAAGCAAAACAGCCCAGAAGGTGAGACAGATGTTCTCATAAAATCCTGATTGTGTATATATGGAAATTGTGGCCTCCCCCATTCAGAGGCATGCTTGTACTGGGAATCTGGGGCCAGAGTTGTTAGGCTGCTCCCTCATACTGTCCTCTACAGAAACATTTGGTAAAGCCTTAAATGTTAAATCCACAGAGTGCAATTAAAATAGCTTTACTCGCAAAATCTGAGAATGTTTATTCCCTCAAGAAATATTTTCTCAAACAACCCAAGCTATTTACTCAATCTTGCATCTTAGAAGAAAATTAGATGTTGAGGTAAAGTACCCTAATGGGAACATCAGAGCTGATCTCCAAAGAATGACGAATTTCTTTAGAGAAATGAAAATATCTCAGGCCCCTGTTCCAAGAGAATGTATGTTCCTTCGTGGATGAGAATCTGCTATATATAACATTACTCTGGAGTTTTCACTATGCTCACTTTCATAATTTCAACATAATTTCATGTTGAAAAATATACAGGCCTTAATAACTGGAGGGTACCTGATATCTGTCAGATAAATGAAAATGACTTATCATTTCTTGAGTATATTCTGCAAGGCCAAAATATATTATCTTGTGCCATCCCTGCCAGCTTTTCTTCACATTCTCAGGCAGGGTTTTTATCCTGCCCTCACATGCATATGCTGGGAGCATGCAGCCACTAGTAAAAGCTGAGCTCCAACACCAAACAATTTCTGAATTAAGTTTTATTTTTTTAATCACCAGCTCTCTAACTTCCCAGTCATAAACAATCAACGAGTATTCTGGAGATGTCTAGTTTTATGTACAAAACTGTGCTAAATACTGTGCAGGATGCTAAAGCATAAATTATGCTCTTTGAGTTTAGGAAATTTGTAACGTCAAGGGAGGAAAAGGGTTGCAGATTTAACATGCAAAACCAAGAGTAAACAACAGAACCAAAGTAATATAATGTTACTGAAAAATCCTAGAATTATTAACTAATTAATTAACTTACTTCTTATTGAAGTATAATTGACTAACATTATATTAGTTTCAGTTGTAGAACAGAGTAATTAAATATTTTTATACAAAATAATCACAAGTCTGCTTACCATCTGTCATCACACAAGGTTATTAAAATATTAACTGTATCCCCTATGCTTTACATTTCATCCCTGTGATGTATTTATTTTATAACTGGAAGTCTTCTTCATCTATTTCATTCATCCTCCTAATCTTTCTCACCTATTTCATTCATCCTCCTATCCCATTCCCTCTGTCAACCACCAGTTTGTTCTCTATGAGTCTGTTTCTACTTCATGTTCATTCACTGGTTTGTTTTTTAGATTCCACATATAAATTAAATAATATATTTGTCTTTGTCTTATTTTACTAAGTATAATACCCTCAACATCTATCTATATTGTTGCAAATAGCAATATTTTATTCTTTTTTATGGCTGAGTAACTTTCCATTGTATATATACTGTACCTTCTTTATCCATTTATCTATTGATGGACACTTAGGTTGCTTGCATATCTTGGCTATTGTGAATAATGCTGTGATGAACACAGGGATGTATACATCATTTCAAATTAGTGGCTTTGTTTTCTTTGGAAAAAATACCCAGAAGTGGAATTGCTAGATCATTCCATTTTTAAATTCTTTAGGAACCTCCACAGTTTTCCATTGCAGCTGCACCAATTCACTTTCCCACCACAGTACACACGGGTTCCCTCTTCTCCACATCCTCACCAACACTTGCTATTTATTGTCTTTTTGATAAAAGCCTGTCTGACAGATTTGAAGTAATACCTCACTGTATTTTTTTTTTTTTGTATTTCCTAGGTGATTAGTGATGTTGAGAACTTTTTTGTATATCTGTTGGCCATCCATTTGTCCTCTTTGGAAAAAATCCTTTCATATCCTCTGCCTTTTAAAAAATCAGGTAATTTTTTGTTTGTTTGTTTTGTTTGCTTGGTTGGGGGTAGGGAGTTGGTTTTGTTTTTTGTTTGTTTTGTTTTTGGCTGTGCCCATGGCATAATGAAGTTTCCAGGCCTATGAATAAATGCAGTGACAAGGCCAAGTCCTTAACCACTAGGCCACCAGGGAACTCTGGATTTTTTTTTTTTTTTGATGTTGGTTTATACGTGTTCTTTGTATTTTTGGATAGTAATCTCTTGTCAGATATGTTGTTTGCAAATATTTTTTTCCCATTCAGTAAGCTGCCCTTTCATTTTGCTGTTGGTTTCCTTCTCTGTGTAAAGGCTTTTAAGTTTGAAGTAGTCCCATCTGTTTATTTTTGCTTTTATTTCCCTTGCTTGAGTGTACATATCCCCTCACGCTCCCCCCCCCAAAAAAAAAATTGCTAAGATTGATGTCAAAGAGTGTACCACCTATGTCTTCTTGGAGTTTTATGGTTTCAAGTTTCATATTCAATTTTTTTTTTGTTTTTTTTTTTAGGGCCGCACCTGCAGCACATGGAGGTTCCCAGGCTAGGGGTCCAATCAGAGCCTCAGCCACCGGCCTACGCCACAGCCACAGCAACGTGGGATCTGAGCCACGTCTGCAACCTACACCACAGCTCACGGCAACGCCGGATCGTCAACCCACTGAGCAAGGCCAGGGTTCGAACCAGCAAACTCATGGCTCCCAGTTGGATTTGTCAACCACTGAGTCACAACGGGAACTCCTCGTATTTAAGTTTTTAATCTATTTTGAGTTTACTTTTGTATACGGTGTGAGAGAGTAGTCCAGTTTGGTCCTTTGACAAGTAGCTAGCGGTCCAATCTTCTCAACACCATTTATCGAAAAGGCTTTCTTTTTCCCATTGTTCTTGCCTCTTCTGTTCTAGATTAATTGCCTGTAAGTGAGTGGGTTTGCTTCTGGGTTTTCTATTCATTTCCACTGATCTATGTGCTTGTTTTTGTGCTAGTTCCATATTGTTTTGACTACTAGTAGCTTTGTAGTATAATTTGAAATCAGAGAGTGTGATGCCTGTAGATTTGCTCTGCTTTTTCAAGAAGTTTTCACTGTGTGGGGTCTTTCGTATTTCCATACAAACTTTAGAATTACTACTTGTAGTTCTGGCAAAAGTGCCATTAGCATTTGACAGGGATTGCCCCGACTCTGTTGACTGCCTTGGAAAGTACGGTCATTTTAACAATATTAATTTTTCCAATCCATGAGTAAAATGTGTCTTCCATTTATTTATGATGTCTTCAATTTCTTTCATGAATGTCTTATAGTTTTCAGAGTACCGGTCTTTTACTTTGTTGGTTACACTTATCCCTAGGTATTTTATTCCTTTTGATGCAATTGTAAATAAAAAAAAATTTTTTTTGCCTTTTTTGTCATTTTAGGGCCACACCCGTGGCATGTGGAGGTTACCAGGCTAGGGGCCTACGCCACAGCCACAGCAGTGCAGGATCCGAGCCACATCTGCAACCTACGCCACAGCTCACGGCAACGCCGGATCATTAACCCACTGAGCAAGGCCAGGGATCAAACCCGCAACCTCTTGGTTCCTAGTCAGATTTGTTAACCACTGCACCATGACAGGAACTCCGTAAATAAAATATTTTGAAATTTCTCTTTCTAATAGTTCTTAGTATATAGAAATATATTTCTATATGTTAGTATTGTGTCTTGCCACTTTATTGAATTCATTTATTAGTTCTAATATTTTTGGTGGTGTCTTTACAATTTTCTAAATATAGCATCATGTCACCTGCAAACAGTGACTGTTTTACTTATCCTTTCCAACTTGAATTCTTTTTATTTCTTTTTCTTATCTAATTGCTGTCAGCAGAACTCCAGTATTATGTTAAATAAAAGTGGGGAGAGTGGGCATCCTGTTCTTATTCTTGATCTTAGAGGAAATGCTTTCACTATTGAGTTGACGTGTGAAATAGTCCAGAATTTAAAACAGAATATTCTAGGTTTAAAATCTTGCTGTGTAAATTAGTACTTGTGAAATCATGGCATGAAGTTTATTTTGGTAGCCCTAATTTTAATTCTAAACTGGGATTAACTTTTGAGAGCATTGTAGGATCAAGCAAGACAATATATGTGGAAAAATAGTCTATAACTTTCAAAGCCTCATACAACAGTTAGATATTATTAAAACTACTGAATCCTAGGTTGTAGATGTGGCCCAAGTCCCACATTGTGGCTGTGGTGTAGGCCGGCAGCTGTACCTCTGATTCACCCCCTAGCCTGGGAACTTCCACATGCCGCAGGTGTGGCTCTAAAGAGCAAAAAATAAATAAAATAAAATAAAATAAAATAAAGTAAAATAAAATAAACTAAAACATACATTTTATTTTCCCCTTTAAGTTTTTTCTAAAGCAGTGACTACTGAGTGATTTGTAGTATCTAGCTTAACAATATAGTATATCACAGCAACAGCAAAAGTCTAATAAATCTAATTTTCATGTGATTATATGTATATAGTTGTGTATAATTGCATTACCAAACTTGGATCCTTGCTGCTTTTAGTCATATTCTTATATCTTAAGATCCCCCTCAAAAGTCTTAAGAATTCATGTTGACAATAAAATGGTAGCACACCATTTTTAAAAAACTGTTATTAATTAGTTAGGAACATTGTTGGAAGACAACAGTTTTGGAAAATCTGGATACAGACATCTGAGAGGGCAATCGCATTAAAAACAGGTCTTGCCCATATGGAGTTTACTTTTTGTTTCCGGAACTATTTTTGAAAACTGGAGTCTAGATTTTTCAAATATAGAGAAATGAAGGATCATGACCTAGTTTTTAATGAAGCCTTGATACTACTATAGATTTGCACCTGCCTGCATTTATATACAAACAAGTGCAGCCAATTAGGAAGCTAACCACATGATCAGCTAAGTAGCTTATTAGGCCAAAAACAGCTTATTAGCCCATCAGCAAAATGGTACTCATAAAAAATTTCCAATCATAGCTTATAGTCCAATTTCTTTCCACCTTTCCAATACTGACAATATTCTTATATATTCCTTAAGTTTCCAAGGTATGGGGCTTTTCTCCCCACAGAATTCCTCACTCCTGGATTTTTAAATCCTCCATAAGCTTTTAAGTTGCAAACAAGTACTGGAAGACACCTTATTATTAGCAAAAATGATAAATTTCTCACAAAATTCCATGCTATATATGCATGTGTGTATAGGTATGTGTACATGTGTATACATGTACACACGTGTACACACATATACACATATGTATGTACATACACATTTACATATACTGTATAATATGTCTTTATAAACTTTTTTATGTTTTTGTATTTGACATATAGTTGATTTACAATGTTGTGTTTTGCTACACGGGAAAATGATTCGGTTATACATATGCATTACATGTATTTTCTTTCTTTCTTTTTTTTTTTTTTTTGTATTTTTAAGTCCACATCCGCAGCATATGGAAGTTCCCAGGCTAGGGGTCAAATCCTAGCTCCAGCTGCCAGCCTATACCACAGCCACAGCAATGCCAGATCCGAGCCACATCTGCAACCTACACCACAACTCACGGCCACAACAGATCCTTAACCCACTCAGGGAAGACAGGGATTCAACCCGCGTTCTCATGGATACTAGTCAGGTTCGTTTCCAAGGTGCGACAACAGGAACTACTATATGTATTTTCAAACTGAATTTTATTAGCGAAGTGAGTCTTATTACTTGCTAATTATCTGTTTTTCAGAATCTAAAAATTAACCAGAATAAGCAAATGTCTCTGGTTAGTTGTACAGCTGGAAATTTGATTCTAGGTCTCCTAATTTACTCTCTCATATCACTTCATTCCCTCAGCATCCTCTTACAAAGGATAAAATACCAAAAATAAGACAGGAAGTTAAAATTGACATATGCGAATAACTCTGATTTAATTCAAATGAAGTTTTCTTTCTTATCTTTTAACAAGATAAATGACTTGAAAATCTGATATAATTAAACAGTTGGAGCAGAGTTTAGAAGTTAGGGGAACTGAAGTTCCAGACTATATGGATGTCTAAGCCTACTATAAAACTTCAAATAGTGTGTTTCCAGCCTTTGTTTTGCCAAATAGGACATTTAAAAGACAACTGTAAATCATAAAAGGAAGGAGATTCTAATTACCCCCCCAAAAAAAAACCTGAGGGCATGATCTCAGAATAAAGAGCTACTTTATAAATCAAATGAATCTAGTTTTATGTAAAGCTGTATGAACACACTTTTCTAAGTCTGTTGTGGGCCAGTTAGGAAGTTCTTTCATATGTGAAACCAAAATTGACCTTCCCAGAACTTTTATCCAAAGGACTGGTGTAGATACTAGCAGTGTTTCCAAAACAGAGAAATAAGTCCATGTCAGATGACTATTTAGGCAAATATAGTATGGGAACAGAAACAACCAATATTTGTAAAAGGAACCCATGTCTTGAAGGACAAAAAACAGAGCAAACTATCTCAAAGGAGTTCTTAAGGATTTCAGAAAATTTCCAACAAAATTTCACGCCAAAGACCGTTTAAATAATTGTGTCATTATCTTTCTACATCAATGAGTACTTAAACAATGACCTCAAAGAACGTCACTTAAAAGTAATTTTAAATATATGTTCTTTCACATATAATTACATATTTATCTTATTATAATAGTTACATATATTATTTGATAACTATCCTATGTTTGAAGTCATATCAGAGCTTTTTTTTTCTAATAAGAAATTACAGGATACAATGGGTAGAATTAAGTAAGCACTCCTTGGTATAAAGCGAAGGTCATGAGACTCCCTCAGCAATTACAGATTTTAACTTGCACCTTGCCTTTCTTTCTGACTCAAGTGGATTTTTTTTGGGGGGGGGGGTCTTTTTGTCTCTTTAGGGCCTCAACCGCAGCATATGGAGGTTCCCAGACTAGGCGTCCAGTCAGAGCTGTAGCCACCGACCTACACCAGAGCCACAGCAACACGGGATCCGAGCTGCATCTGTGACCTACACCACAGCTCAAGGTAACGCCGGATCCTTAACCACTGAGCAAAGCCAGGGATCAAGCCATGTCTTCATGGATGCTAGTTGGCTTCACTAACCACCGTATCATGAAGGGAACTTTTATTTATAAAATTACGAAAGGCTTAGTTCACTGATTTCTTCCCTATCAGGTCCAACTCATTGCTTTTCCATACTCACCTCATTTGTACATTATACATGAAAAAATTATTGCAGCTACTGTTGGGTTTTGTTTATAGCTCTTTCACTGGAATAAAAGAAGATCCTTAAGGGCAAAAACAGAACCACAGGTTATATGTCACTTTCTCCAGGAAATCTTCCTGTAGGATAGAGTAAGTTTTGATATGCTGTGGGGTGTTACTTAAGCACTAGCACCAGGCTCATCAGAACCCTTGTCAAACTATGTAATTATCTCACCTCTGGTCCATCACACCCACTAGAGAACAATATTCCCCACACTGTACGGTATGTAGAAGAAGCTCATTAAATATTTGTGACTAGCAAAGAGACTTACACATTGTAATTACTCAATGAATTTATCCATGGGATTGTTAGTGAAAGTTCTATATTTTGAAGATTTCCTGTAATTATTTCTGGAGGAGCAGATAGATGGACATGCCAATCGTCATCTCCAGTCCTACACTGAATTGCAAGATAGTAAATAGTTTAGCCACAGGCTCAGCTATTAAACATTCTTGAAGAGAATTAGAAGCCAAATTTAACAGATAAGAAACTTTAAAAAAAAGTTTTTGGCTTACTCTAGCATTGTTTATTTGGCATAGTCTGCTGCTGATGACAAAACAATTTTTTTTTCTAAGGTGTTATGGACCCATACAATTACTTAATGCCCACAATATTCAGATACACATAAATATGCTATGAGCTGCTCCTCTGCAGGGAAAAAAATCTTTGCCTGCAAGAAACATCTGTTGCCTGGTCATACAAAGCTATTCTACCAGTAGTTTAATTTATGGGGATCACACATGTAGGAACACTTTTTGCTACGTATTTCTTACGGTTATCCATATGAGAAGTAATGACCCAGAACCTCAATGTTCAAAGTAACTGAGGAAGAAATTACATTGTGACTCCATTGAACTCAAAATTATACATATATCATGTATTCTTTGCAAGAGTATTAGCTTTGACTCGAAATCCCTTTTGACATGACCTTCTTATTGATTAAGGGACACAAATAAGTTTACAAAAACATCCATCTTTCACTAAAAAGAAAGAAATACAGGGCCTATCCTGAGAGAAGAGAAAAACATAAGTAGAGTTATCAACTCCTCTGCTATCTCAAGTATGTATTCAGAGGCAACAGGTGAGTTCCTCAAGACACTATTATTAGTGAAAAGAAAGTGTTCTCCTTCATCTCAGAATTTCTAATACTCACCACCATCATCGCAGCTGTGGAGAAACACAGACTCTTTTAAATGAAGCATCCCTGCTAAGTTTATTCTTAGGCTAGATCAAAAATAATGAACTAGATTTTTTTTTTTTTGTCTTTTTAGGGCCGCACCAGAGACATATGGATGTTCCCAGGCTAGGGGTCAAATTGGAGCTGTAGCTGCCAGCTTACACCACAGCTGACAGCAATGCCAGATCCTTAACCCACTGAGCAAGGCCACGAATTGATCCCTTGTCCTCATGGATACTAGTCAGGTTCGTTACCACTGAGCCACAAGGGGAACTCCTCATGAACTAGATTTATAGAACTGTTTTAACCAAACAGTGTCACACATAAGGAAGTAACAAATTCTAATGAATTTGAATCTTTACTAAACTATTCTTTGATTCAAAGCCTGGGAGAAAGCTCAGTAGAGAGTGAAATTTCAAAGAAACAGCAAGAGGTTTTGTGTTACTCCTCCCATTTGTCATCAGGTTAACTTTCTCACCTGGTAGGCAGTGAGAGCTAATTTGTTATGTAATCTGGAAGGCTCTAGATATATTCGATTAGGTACTGGTAGAGACTAGCTTTTAAAGTGATTTATTGGACTTTAATTATTGTGCTTTTTTTTATTATTCAGTGAATTTTATTACATTAATAATTGTACAATGATCACCCCAACCCAAATTTATAGCATTTCCATCCCAAACCCCCAGCGCATCTCCCCCACACTAACCTGTCTCATTTGGAAACCGTAAGTTTTTCAAAGTCTTTGAGTCAGTATCTGTTCTGCAAAGAAGTTCATTGTGTCCTTTTTTTAGATTCCACATATAAGTGATAACATATGATATTGGTGTCTCACTGTCTGGCTGACTTCCTTAGCATGATAACTTCTAGGTCTACCCATGTTGCTGCAAATGCCGTTATTTCTTTCTTTTTAACGACTGAGTAATATTCCATTGTGTACATATACCACATCTTCTTTGTCCACTCCTCTACTGATGGACATTTAGGTTGTTTCGATGTCTTGACTATTGTATATAGTGCTGCAATGAACACTGGAGTACATGTATCTTTTTGAGTCATGGTTTTCTATGGATAGATGCCAAGGAGTGGGATTGCTGGATCAAATGGTAAATCTATTTTTAGTTTTCTGAGGATCTCTATACTGTTTTCCACAGTGGTTGCACTTTTTTTTTTCTTCTATAGTCACCTATAAAAGGGCATTTGAGAAGAGAAAAATCTGGAATAAGACTATGAGTGTTTCTATTAAAATTGGCACCTACTGAGTTAAAGTAGGTGAATTTCTTTTATTGCTTTACCACCCCCCATCCTTTCTCCAAGATCTTAAACAATAAATTACACTTTTACCACTGTATTCTAGGGACATCTTGTCTTGCTCTATAAGGGTTCACCGTGACTGAACAAAATGTCGGCACACCATCTTGCATAAATAGATTCAGAAAACAAAAACAAAAATAAAAACATAATTCCAAAATCCATGGGCTGTGTGGCTTCATAATTATTCACTTAGGATGATTTTGAAGAATACTCTCCCACAATGTGCTAGAAGAGGGTCACATGTCTCTAAGGTGTCAGCAAGATGGCAGCAGTTGTTCTTCATTGTCCATTTCTGGGAAATTTGATTTAGGCTAAAAACTTGCACAAGAATAGAGGGCATATGCTTCTTACCAATTTCATGTTTGAAATGAAAGGGTGATTGATCAGTCCTTTCATTTTTTTCTGGAGGAGATGAGTTTTAAAAAGCCATTCTATTAAAGAATGGAGGGTTAATTCTGGGGAAATTGAATTGAATCTTCAAGAAATGTAATGGGTTAATTTTTAGGAAAAGAGCTTTCTTCTTTGGCTAATTCCCCCCTCTTCTATTACCATTACAAAAGTAACTTGAGATTCACAAATTACTCACACTGTTAAAAGTATCTAACACCCAGGCAGGGCAGAAAAAAATAATCTGCAAATTTAACCCTTTTCTTTTCCAGACAAAAAGGAGAAGAAAGTGTTTAAGAGTATAAGCTCCAGAGTTACCTGGTTCAGATCCTGGTTTTTTAACTTCCTAGCTGTGTGACCTTGAGCATGAAACCTAATCCCTTTCCCACTTGTTTTCCTCATCTTCACACGGAGAGCTACAGCATAGGGCAATAGAGAGCTAAACTCTATATTATCGGAAATACTTAGCTAGGTTCCAGGTTCCTACTGTTATTCAACTGTTTTAAACCTCCATTCTCTCATTTGTACAAGAGGATGATTATTTTGCCTATCTTACCATGTTGATGTGAACAAAACATTTACAGCATTTCTTTGTATCTAATAAGACTTGATAAATACTAGCTATTATTTATTACTCTGACTTTTTAACAAAATAGCAATTATGATACCAAACATGGCCTCTTCAGAATGAACTTCAGAAACACTGCCATCTAGTGATACATCTAAACCCGTAACGTATCCTCTTTTACAAGCTCTGGTTCTACACCTTTTATCATTTCTG
Organism: Catagonus wagneri; assembly: GCA_004024745.2. Classification (NCBI taxonomy): domain Eukaryota; kingdom Metazoa; phylum Chordata; class Mammalia; order Artiodactyla; family Tayassuidae; genus Catagonus; species Catagonus wagneri. The sequence continues at coordinate 35,817,578 of PVHT020004944.1, forward strand.
GGAGGTTGATTCAATAGCTTTGCTCAACCCTTTCAGGCTGCTTTGAAAAGGTTGGTCACTGCTGGCCTCTGCTGCCTGCCGCAGCCATCAGGGAGCTGGGAATGAAAGAAAGGAAAACACATTGGCAACATCAGCCCTCTGTGTACTCAGGTTCTAAAAACTCATTTGCTTCCCTCCTGTTTGTATGGACTCAACTATGAACATTAGGTTTCCTTAAGCAAACCTAACCTGCATAACAATGAAAAATCCACCAAACAGCAAAGTACGGAACCAGCTAGGGCATCACTCCACAGTGCCACAGTGTTGTCAGGTCACTCGGTGGCGGGGGTGGGGGTGGGGGGGATTAAAAAGACTATTGAAGAGCCTTGGCAATTAAGCATCAGGTCACATGTGACTGGAGGTCAGTGAACTGAGGATTATTTCAGTGAAGCAGAAGTGCACTTGGGTGATACACAGCCTATTCCCTGTGGCATTCATGTGTTCATGGGCTAGGACAGAAAATGCCCTAAAACAAACAGGGCAGGTTGGACCTTATCTAAAGAGCCAAACACAGAAATGTGATAACTAGGGTAACCTTTGCATCATATGCTTGAATGTCATCTGTTACATTTTCAGTCTTGCTACTTTTTGCAGACAAGCACATTTGGGTAAATAATTGCTCAGGCTCTAAATATTGAGTAAAGTTTTATTTATTTATTTTGGGGAGGGGGCTGTGCCTGTGGCATGTGGAAGTTCCTGGGACAGGGATCAAACCTGTGCCACAGTAGCAACCCAAGCCACTGTATGACAAGACCAGTTCCTTAACCTGATGTGTCATAAGGGAATTCCTAATAATGACCCTATGGAATCTTTTGTTTCAATTACCCTGATAATAAAAGTAAAATTTCTTAGAGTAGAAATAAACAAGGAGGTTTGGCCTCAATTGCTTATATTTCTGCTTTCTGTTTGATCTTTTGGTTAGGGACACTGGTATCTAGACATTGGCACCATCTTTGCTTTTTCTTCCCCTCCTTTTAAAGTCCATACCTGCAGCATATGGAAGTTCCTGGGGTCGAATCTGAGCTGCACCTGGGGTCTATAGCACAGTCACTGCAACATCAGATCTGAGCCACATCTGTGACCTACACCACAGCTTGCAGCAACACTGGATCTTTAACCCACTGAGCGAGGCCAGGGATTGAACCAGAATCCTCACAGACACTATGTCGGGTTCTCAACTCACTGAGGCACAATAGGACCTCCCCATCTTCATTTCTTTAAGAAGCCTCAGCTACCCTCCTTAGAGGAGTCACATTTTCCAGAAATGTTCGCATTGAACCTAGTACTTACTTAGCACTTATCACAGTACATTACATTTATATGTCTGATTGTTGTATCAATAGCTCTTTTTCACCTAACTAGAAACTTCATAAGAGCAGGGGCCCTGTCTGCTTTTGCCTAACATAACATACCCACACTTAGCACTGGCCTGGCACAAAGTAAGTGAGGAAAGGGGAGATCATTAATTGACAGCAAAAGAACCTTTGAACTCATTCACTGTTCATCCTGAATATTAGTTAAAAATGGCTGTGACAGGGAGATCAGGGTCCTTGGAGAGGAAAAACTGAGATTACAGTGTCACAAAAGGGACAAAATTCATTTATTCAGAAATGGGGAAGTGATAGCTCACTCTTCTTTCTCTTTCAGGACTTAGTTTAAGCTTTACATCAAGAGCAATGACTAATTCTCTTCTATAGAAGTAAATTTGGAATTGGGTTTAAAGTGTTATATTCAATTTTATATCGATGGTACAAAATAAGTTGACATATCCATTTTCCCCCAAGAGGTAAATAAATACTACTTTAAAGGTCTGATACCAAAATGGGTCGAAGAAATGGTTAGAACCCTTCTCTTAGGTCAGCACCCAAAATACATGCAAGTCAGGGCTCAATGCACTGATAGAAGGAAAAATGAGAAAATGACCTACACACACACACACACACACACACATAAACAAGTAATGGAGAATCTCAACAAATAAACTTCAAGTCAACAAACTGTTTCAAGATTATATACTACAGAATTCCATTCATAATCTTATCCCTTAGATTCACAATGATGTTGGGTCTTTGCCATTTTTATCTATGTTGTAAAAAGTCACAAAGTATTTTGAATAAGGTAACACATGGGGTTGAGGAATAAAAGAAATGGTTGTTTTTCTCAAGGAGATGACATTCTATTTCCATGAGCAACATATTACATTTGTAACTGTAAGAAGAAAACTGGAAGGTGGACAGGCCGGGGGAGGGAATGGACTGGGGGTCTGGGACCGGCATATGCACACTGAGGTATATAGAATGACTGGCCATAAATGTAATAAAATTCATTGAGTAATAAAAAAAAATGATTAGCCAACAGGGACCTTCTGAGAAAATAATCTGAGAGTGGATGTGTGAGAAGAAAGAAAGAAAGAAGAAAGGAAGGAAGGGAGGGAGGAAGAAAACTGACTTTTTACTCTATAAAAATAAAACAGCATTTTATTTTCATAACGTTTTTGGTTAAGAGAAGTAATTTAATCTGCTTTTATAGGTAAGTCAAGAGAAGCATGGGAAAAAATATTCTTCTTAACATTTAATGTTGAAGAAAGAATTAGTGGTCTATCCGTGTATTTTTTAGGACTACAGAGTGTTAGAGAACATGAAGTGGAGTTACTGCCTTCAGCCTACTGATATACTTATAATGGGGTCAGATAGAATTGAAAGGGCAGATAAACATCTGACAGCAAGAGTTTTATAGGATTTGTTTGATTTAACTAGTACAGTGATAGTCTGGTAGTCATCATCTAATGTTTAAACTCTCTGGCAGCCAGATCTGATGAGTAATGCCCAAAACTGTTCCAAATGGGTTCCAGAAAACATAAACCGCATAGGCTTAGGAATGTCAGAAGAGAAATTTAGTTTAGTAATCAAAGCAGGACAATATTCTACACTGAGCTCCACTGTATTTGGTTTCTAAAAGATCAGATCTATGTAATCACTTATACACTTCTTTAGCATATTTTCCTATGAATAAACACAGAAATGAGAGTTCAAAAAATCACATAATGTTGACCTCAACATAAATGCTAATTCTGGCATTCTATTAGTCTCACATCTTACATCTGAGTTCTAAGATACTATGCCATTTCAATAGTATGCATGTTATTTTTTTAAAACTAGCTTTTGGAGTTCCCTGGTGGTTCAGCAAGTTAAGGAAGGATCTGACAGTGTCACTGCTGTGGCTCAGGTCATTGCTGTGGCGCAGGTTTGATCCCTGGCCTGAGAACTTCTGCATGCCACAGTCATGGCCAAAACAAACAACAAAAAACTAGCTTTTCATCTTCATAATGTGACGACCTTTTAGAAAGAGGGGGAACTAAGACTCATCAGAAGTGTTTGTTAAGCTGCATGTGTGTCCAGTCTTTCCTTTGAGATTAGTGATATTAAAGACACAACTGATGTATCTTACAGTTCAAGTGAAATCTCCTCAGGATAATGGCCTTATCTCAAAATCACCTGTGGAGCTGTCTAAAACCTCAATGCCCAGACCCATAAAATCAGAATATCTGGAGGTGGAAGCCCATTTTGTGTGATTTCAATGTTCAGTCAAGGCTGAGAATCATTGGTCTAGACAGAGACGCTTCCCTCAAGATAGTTTTGGGAAAAATAAGAGCTTAAGTGATGCATCGTAAGTTACAGATAATGGGAAATAGAATCAGAGCCACCTGATTTCCAGCTTGGGGGGCCTAACCACTAGACCGAATTATACTCTAGGAACATCAGCAAATAATTGACTAGCACTGACAAGTCAGGTCCCATGGCCTGACTCTTGCATACCTCTGCATGCCTAAAGCTAGCAGAAACTGACTGTATTAGAAATACCTAAGAAATAGAAGACATTTTTACCTCCTGAAACAATGACACTCAAGATGATGACAAACTAATTAGGAACTCATAACGCATTTAAATGTAATGCCAGAAAGCATGCAATGCAAGATATAATTAATGGCCGATTAGTAGTTAACTCTGGAAAAGATCACTCTATGAGGAGACAAGACTCATCAAACTGTGAACTTGAAATTCTGAGTATTTTAAAAGGCAGTGAATGGCATTTCACGAACTTTCAGTAACAATCCAATTAATTCTGACAGGTATGCACATAAGTCATTGAAGATTGCTTTTTACCAGTTTGGATTTGGTAGAGTCAAGAGTTTATAGCCCTTGTACAGTTTTTAGTTATAAATCAAAATGTAGATGCAGTCATTTTATTCATGGAAAGATTACATCAGTTGGAGAAAAATACAATTAATGAAGCAAAATGAGTTATTAATAAGCTCAAATTGTTCTGAGAAAGCCTTTCAAAGTGTTTCTTTAGAGAACAGATTATTTTTAACTGATTTTAATAGTTTTCATTGTATCTACATATAAATGCCATAAAATAAAAATTTAATTAATATTCAAGAATTTTAGGAGTTCCCATTGTGACTCAGTGGGTTACGAACCTGACTAGTATCCATGAGGATGTGGGTTCGATCCCTGGCCTTACTCAGAGGGTTAAGGATATGGCATTCATCACCTTCAGTGTTGAAAGTTGTAGATGCGGCTCAGATCTGGCATTGCTGTGGCTGTAGCATAGTCCAGCATCTGCAGCTCTGATTCGAACCCTAGCCTGGGAACTTCCATATGCTACAAGTGCAGCCCAAAAAAGCAAAAAAAAAAAGAAAAATTCATGAGTTTATTTAGTATCGCAATCATTACTCACCTCAAACCATCATTTCTTCATCCCCTCTTCCTTTGCACATCTATAGAACTAGGATTTCAGCTCTTCAATGACATTGTCTATATTTAGGTTTGAGTTTTAAATACCTAGACACAATCGACTGCACTACACTCCCAGAAATATACATTGTGGTTGGGAACAGACATGGGGAGTGAGTAAGAGCACTGATTCTGGCCTCCAGCTACCCAAGTTCAAATCCAGGTTCTGTCATTTACCAGCAGGATGATCCGAAGTACACTATCTAACACCTATGTGTTTCAATTTCTTTACCTCTAAAATTAGAATAGTATTATTAGTAGCAGTGCCTCAAAAAATTGTGTTATCAATCAGCTAGTACTCACAGAGTGCTTATAACAGCGCCTTGAACACTGGTCATATTCAATATACATTGGTAATTGTGATACTGGGATTCACAATAAGAAATATATATCTGGGTTTTATTCCTGTTCCTCACATAGAGTTCCTAAAACCCTTGAAATTTCCTGTGGAGAGAGAAAGGTGTTTTCTGTTATGTTAACAGGGTGACTTTTGGAAAGCACCTAAAGACAGGGGCTGGTTGCCAGTGAAACCAACTATGTGATCAGAAAGTTGGACTTTCAGTTCCATCCATGTCCTCAATGGAAGGGAGAAGTTTGAGGCTAAGTTCAAGCACAAGTGGCCAATGATTCCATCAACAATGCCTATGTAATTAAGCCTCCATATAAAAGCTAAAAGGACAGAATTCCAAGAGTTTTACGTTGGGGAACACATGAAGGTGCTGTGAAAGTGGCAGGCTTAGAGAGGGCATGGAAGCTCTGTGTCCTTCCCCCATACTTTACCCTCTTCTATCTCTTCCATCTAGAAATTCCCAAGTTATATTCTTTTATAACAGACCAGTGATCTAATAAGTAAAATGTTTCCCTGATTTCTGTGAGTTGCTGTAGCTAATTAATCACTCATGGAGGAGGCTGTGAGAACTTCCAATCTACAGTAGACTGCTCAAAAGCCAGATAACCACCTGGATTTGTGATTGGTGTCTGGAACAGGGTTGGATAGGCTTGTAGGACTGAGTCCAATTAAGCTGAATTGTAGGGCAGCTAGTGTTGGAGAATTGTTTGTTGTGGGGAAAAACTCACACAATGGAACTGGGTGCAAATAAGTTATTCTGGGGTCTTCTACTAGTTATTGAATGGATATTGGTTAGAGGGATTGATGGATGGACAAATTACATCTGATAAAAGAATAACAATATTCACTGTAACCAACAGGACTTGGTCTTTTTCCCATCTACTTCAAAGCTAGTAAAATACTAGACAACTTTTGTAACACCTCTTTGGGCTATACAAAATAATGATGTTAATATTTCTTCAAACTGACATGGAGACTAATTCTATAATATCTTTCATTTAAACATTTGAAGATCTTGTTCTACAACTATGAAATATTATTTTGAAATATCCTAGTTTCAGCTAATGTTTTCCAGAAGAAGTGGGGGAATTATTTTTGAAGGAAACTGCAAAAAGCTTAATATTACAGTCTTTGTTCAAGTTAGCAGGTTTTGAACATTACATGCGCTAAATCTCCAATAATATAATTAGAAGTTTCTTTCTTGAGTTTGACATCTGCTGAAGCTTTTCTGTTGGAAAGGCAGATGCAGTCCCTTATGTAGGGGCTGGAATGGAAAGAACAAGACTATGGCAACTTCTTCTGGAGAACTATGGCAGTTCTAAGGAAAGTAACATTGTCCTGCCACATAGTGAAAAACTCCAAATATAACATGCATAGTTTTCCTTACCCTATGTAAAAGCATCAAAGTGATACCTATTTTAAATGAAAGTGATCCCTTCCCTAAGATCATTGACTTCAAGCGAGATAAACCCAAAGGCTGTAGAGGATGCTTAGTGCACAACCCAGGGGAATAAAAATGTATGTTAACCTGATTTATTAAGTAATTTCTGCAAAAGCTGCACCTAGAAGATTAATCACAAGAGCTGAGTTACTGCAGGAACACCTCCCAGGCCGAACACTGCCAGCACAAGCAGTCTTCAGTTTACAACTTGCTGAAAGGAAGAAGTCGGGGGGAAACTGGGAAGAAAACTTACCATTCCATTTAGGTGGTTTGATAAATTGTAATTTGTGGAAAGTGCTCATTTCAAAGCCTGTACATTTTATGAGTTTATACATTTAGCACATGTTCTGCTGAGTAAACTGGAGGAAGCTGCATAAGTTCTGTCTCTTGGGCTCCAAAAGGCAGAATAGACAAGTGCATTTTATATCCAGTTACTTTTCCTCCAGAAGATTGCTGCCACTCCAGGCTATGATCTGTACCCCAGAGCTTTGAAAAATGATGATAAATTATTCCAAATGATAGTATCCATATAATTTCATGGCAAAGGATTTTAAAACTGAAAGGGGCCTTACTTAAAAGATCATCTTGTGACAACTTTCTGATTTTAAAGATAAGGAAATGGAGACTCAAAAACCAATAATTCTTGGTCAGGGTCACACAGTCAGGTTGTGATAAAGTCAAGACTGGGATCCAGTATCTCAGACACAGAACAATATCCTTTCCCTTTCTTGAGCTAATGTCTTCTTCAAATAGGTTAGATTATGCTATATATAATACTGCACTTGCTTGAGAATCTAATTTATTACTTGAAATCAATTTAGGACATTGGGGACAAAGCCCAACAAAGCCGTGATGTGCTAGGCATTGCTGCTTATAATAAAGATATAGACACAAAGCCTAAAATGGCAGGCTGCTTGTAGATATACAGGGAACGATATAATTAAATGGTTTGACAAAAAAAGGTTCATTCTCAATGAGGTAACAGAGAGCATTCTAGAATAAGCATGAAGTTTCAGTAAAAAGAAATAGAAAAGAGAGAAAAAAATAAGCTATCTGTAAAGCTTTGAAACTTGTTTGGCCTTATCTAAAATATTTACAGCCTATTTCAAAATCTCATTTTACATCACTTACTTCCTTATAATTCAACCAGATGCACATCCTTAGTTAACCACAAGTATTTCTTTCATGGTAACTATGTACTCTTCAATCCTATTCTCAGTGATAAATAAATATGCTAAATATGTTTGAATTTGAAGTAAAATTAGCTAGAGAAAAAAAAAACTTTATTATACCCACCAAAGATTAGATCTATGTGTCTGATACAAGCAAAGAGCCCTGACTTTCTATATACGTAATATACAGAATACTGCATATTACACAATGTAATATGCAATATATATATATCCGTTGACCTTGGCTTTGTTCTTGGGGCACAAAGTAGCCAAGGCACCAAAGAGTAAGTTTTTCTTTGATTTGGGAATCTCAATCCACTAAGGCTATTTAGAGGCTTAGAAATTCTTAGATGGGGTAACTTCAGCAAACAGTGAATGAACATGGATAATTTAATGGTATTGATGTATAACAGACCATAAAAGCAAATCTTACTTCAGACTTGCTTTAATTTAAGATCACATCTTTTAGCAACAAGGTCCAGTTTTTCCAAATAGTTTGCCTTCTGATGCTTAGAGTTATATAAAGCTCAATGACCAGATTATTCTGCAGGCTGGTGTAAACTGCAAAATCAAAACAGTGACTTTTGAGCAAGTGGAGAAGCAGCACCTATCTGGACTTACCTCAGAGACCTAAACATTTGACTGGACCATGGCTATAGTGTCCGAAATCCACTAGTAATGAAGTTTTCATGCAAGTCCTCTTAAACAAACTAAATGAAGAAATAAAAACTTGTTTTTTTCATATTGCATAAGTAATAGAAATTCATTTTAGAGTAATCATAAGGTAACATAAGATAATGAAAAAACAGGGGAAAAAATAGCATCCTATCATCCACCAATAAGTGCCATTAGGCTTAGTCCCCCAAGACGCAGACACATCTTTTTTCTAAAAAGAAAATTTGGGACATATTACATGTTTTATAACTTCCTTTTTTTATTTATTCCAAATAGAGACTATCCTTTCTTAATATCATTTTAAATATCTGTATAGTATTCCTTCGCGAAAATGTATGCTTTTACTTTACAAATCCCCTAATGCTGGACATTTAGTTTAAATAGTCTAATAAAATAAGTAACACTGCATTGAATTTCTCTGTGGGTAAGTTTTAGAACAAATCCATGATTTATCCTACTCTTTAGGATTTTTAGAATTGCTGGTATAAGAACATGCTACTTTTTAAAGATTTCAATGTTATTTTTAAACTGCTTTGAGGAGAGGTGATACTAAAGTAAAAATCCACCACACTGCCAAAGCTAGTATTACCATTTTGTTTAATCTTTGGCAATCTAACGGCAAGAACTCAGCAGAGAGGACTGTTGTATTACAGATGCTCTTATTAAATGGCAGCATTTAATGAGAACTTGTTTCTAAAAATGAGCACCTGTTGTGTAACAACACTGGGCTATGTGTTTGGATATGAAGGCAGATAGGAAGTGGTCCCTGCCCTCAAGAAGCTGGGGTCAAGAGACATCAGGTAAAAAACACCAAGCCCCCGAAAAACAAAGATGTGGGTGTTTAAGGAGAAGCTGCTGTAATGAGGGCAGAGATGGTATAAAGTATGTGGTGATTGAGTTTGCCTCAGTCAGTCACAGGACCAAGTTTATTCAAATGAATACCTTGTATGGCTGAAGGTCATTCTGACTTGGCTCTGCTGAGCAGGCTGGCAGTAGGGCTGCTTAAATTTGTGATGGTACCTGCCTACACACAGGAACAATGGAACAGCAATTTTTTCCTTTTCCAATGGCCAGTTACCATCATCCTTTATGTGTGCAATGATTACAGTGGACTCTCTCCCATCCACATCTTTGAAATGTTCTTCTCCCACGGAAGTTGCTGACCTACAATTATGCAAGAGTACCTCATTTTTGTCATGTTGGGTCATCTTGTTCCCTGTAGGTGTTTGGCTCATAATAATTCATTATACTTGTGCTTATGGCTTTTTTAAAAAATAGGATTAAAAAAGCATGTGTAGCACATATTATCAATCCCCAATATCACTTAACAGAATGGCACGTATTTTTAAGCAGCTGCTGACTCCTGGGATACCTTCTTGGGAAGGAGACAAAAGTTCTGAATGTACCTTTTGTAAATCAGTAAATAGTACAGAGTTTGACTTTTTTAAAAAGTTAAAGATTTTCTTTTATTCAACATCCTTGCCAACAGGGACAGTAGCTGTGCACACATGGGCTAATGAAAAGATCTGTTTCCGGCATCCTCTTGGAGGCAACAATGGTATTTGGAATATAATAGGTATTTATTCTTTAAAGTAAACTGGAATTTTGCAAGATGGCAGTACTCTGCCCCAATTGTCTATTTGGTTGTTTTAGTTTTCAAGCAGCAAAATTTGGAAATAATCCACTTTGTAGTGAGTCTTTCCAACTGGAAGTTATAGCATCTCCCCTACCCTGAGGGACTTTTCTATTCTACACAGCTGTGATGATCCCCACCCACTTCCTGCCTCAGTCCTCCCAGAGGTGCTTCAGGATTTCACCCCACTTCTTTTTCCTCTCCCCAGACAGCTCAGGAACCATAGTTCACATCTTTTCCATTGACTGATCCCATACTAATCCTTTGAGGTAGATACAATTGAGGAAGTTGCTTCAGAAAGAGTCAGTGACTTGTCCGATATCCTCATTTTTCTGAAGGCCCACATATCATTCTGCACCCTTTTTATGTGGGAAGAAGCCGCTCTCTGGATCAATCAACAACAGGTTGTAGAAGGACTTAGCAGTAAGCTGAGCAGAATTGAAGCTTCCACCGTGGTGGTGATGTGGGATGGAGGCTGAGGGTGTGCCCTTTGCTGAGCTGTCCCCAACTCTGTCACAGCTCCAGTTTACTCTTTCAGTTCTTTCAAAATTCTTTCAGTTATAGTTATAGTTATAGTTTAGTTATAGTTATAGTTTAGTTTCTTTCAGTGTTTATGAAGTTTGAGGTATGAGGGGGAACTCTCTTTATTATAAAAGATCAAACCCATTATTATTCAAAACACCCATGTGTTGATGGAGGCGTGGGGAGCAGGCCACAAAATGTCTCTCCTTTCTAATCAGGTATTATTTCATAATGAATTCCTGAATATTCTTCTTCCTGGTCAAGTGATGCCAATACAGAGTATTAGGCATCCTGGGGGCTTTACTTTGGGAAGCGTGGTCCTAGCACACAGACTGATGAGACGACAAAGATCAAGTTTACTGTGGGTTTGGGGTCAGCTTTATCTGGGGCTGTTGGTCATACAGTGGAGAAGGGGCAGGAATGTAAAGAGGGAGTCATGGAGCTGGGTTGTGTGGAAGGGTCAAGGGCTATGCAGGTGGTGGTTTCCAGCAGTCCTGGCCTGGTCTGGACTCACACAGTAGGGTACATGTAAAATGTGTGGGGTAAAGATGCAGTTTTGCAGGACAGCACAATGTGTCTAGAGGGGTTAGCCCTGGGTGGCCTGATTTGGCAGCTTATGACAAAACTGACCACCACTATCACTTCTTACATACTTAGCTGCAAGACACTTCACCAGCCAGCTTTCCTATACTCTGCCTAACAGTCTCTGGAACATGGAAGCCAAAGTAACCTAAAACATGTCAATTCCTTCTCTGTACTTGCACTAGTTTCTTGATACATTTAGAATAAAATCCAGACTTTAACTTACAAGGATGGACTACAAGGTCCTGAGTTAGTTAGCCCTCAGCTTGCACCTCATCTCCTAGTACCCCCTTTTCTCCTGCCCAGACATGTTGAATCCTTGCTGCTTCAGATATTCCAACCTCAGGCATTTGCTTTATTTCTTCTCCCCATTACATGTTCCTTGTTTTCTAATGGGAGGTTCTTGCTGTTTCAAATAACCCTGCTGCCCCTCCTTATCCTCATCCCCTTCTTCATCGTATATTTCATAGTACTATTGCTACCTGACATTCTCATCTATATACAGTATTTTTTTTTGTCATACTCAATAGAATGTAAGCTCCATGATGGCAGGGGTCTATCCTTGGTCACTGTTCTATCTTCAATGCTTACACATAACAAGCGATCAATAAGTATAACATGAATGACTAAATTAATTAACTTAAAAATGATGTCAGTCTATATTAAAACATTTGGTCTGTTGAAAGGTTTATATTCATATGTGTGATCAATGAACATATAACCAGTGCACATGCTATGCTAATACTGATGCTGATGTCGCTTTACTTCGGTCTAAACAGATAATCTAGAGATGACTCATCTGGACTGAAAGGAAATACATTAGGAATTTAACGTAAAAACTGTAGTTCTCCAAGGTGAAAAACAGAGCATTAATAAGCTATTTAAGATACATAACTGAAAAGGAGGACTTATTTCATTTATTCATTCATTCAACCATTTATTCAACAACTATTATTGTTTCTTTTTCCATACCAAGCTGCATGTTAAGTCATGGGAATGCAATGGTGAAAAACAGCAGATTCCATACTCAGGGGTGCTTAGAGTCTAACAGGAGAGTATCTAGTCTCGTTCAGATCGTATAACAAACTATCATAGACTGGGTGGCTTATAAACAACAGGAATTTATTTCTCACAGTTCTAGAGGCTGGGAGGTCCAAGATCAAATCACCCCCAGAGTTGGCATTTGGTGAGAGCTTGATTCCTGTTTTTAGGATGGCCATCTTCTGTGTTCTCACATGGGGCAAGGAAACTCTCTGGGGTCTCTTTTATGAAGGCACAAATCCCAACCATGAAGGCTCCATCCTCATGATCTAATCACCTCCCAAAGGCCCCACCTCCAAATATCATCGCAGTAGGGATTAGGTTTCAATATATGAATTTGGGGGTGCGGAGACACCCTCAGTCTATGGCAGAGGTTAATTAAACAAAGAGTTACTAGGAAATCAATTGATTAAATTTGAGGAAGTAGTTCAAAGGTGACTTACAATATGCCATAAAGGGAAATAATAGAAACTCAAGCTGTTAAAGGGTATAGAAAAGGTTTCTATAAGGAAGTGACATCTAAGTTGACACTGGAAGAATAAGAAGAATAAGAAGTTACCCCAAACTGAGAGATGAACATCCCAGGTGGCAGGGTTGGGGTGGGGTGGGGCAGCATGTGCAAGGGCCCTTAGGTAGGTCGGAGTTCAGTATATTGGGGAAACTCAAGGAAGATCCAGTATGACAGGACACAGAATGAACAGGTTCAGGACAGGAAAGCAAGTTGGTGAAGTTGGTAGGAGTTGGTTCACTGAATCAACACTATTGACTCCATCAAGAGATTTAAGAGATGAGTGACATGATCAAATTTTCCTTTTAAAAATATCTCTTTATATAGAGTGTAGAGAGTACACTGGAACATGGCAAACCTGAAATCAGGGTGATGAATTAGGGAGTTATTGAAGTAATCAAGAGAAAAATTAGGTGGATCACAGTAATAATTAGGAGGTAAAATAGACTGTTTTGCTGACTGGACATGGGATAGTCCCCTGTCAATAAGCAGAAGTATCAATAACAGTTTCTCTGTTATGAGCTGAATTGTGTGCCTCGCAAATTCACATGTTGAATTTCTAATCCACAGACCTCAGAATGTTATCTTATTTGGAAACAGTGTTGTAGATATAAGTAGTTAAACTGAGATTTTACTAAAGTGGCCCTTAATCCAATGTGACTGATATCCTTATAAAGAGGAAATCTGAATACAGACATGCAGATGAAGAGAATGCCATGAGACTATTAAGGCAGAAGTTAGAGTGATGCATATATAAGCCAATAAATGCCAAAAGATTGTTAGCAAACCACCAGATGCTAGGTGAGAGGCATGGAACAAATTCTCACAGTCCTCAGAAGGAAGCAGCCCCATCAACATCTTGATCTTAGGATTTGAGTCTCCAGAACCAAGAGAAGAAATTTTTATTATTTAAACTACCCAGTTTGTGGTATCTTGTTATGACAGCCCAAGCAAACCAATATGCTATCATTGTTCCAAATCTGTCCCCAGTGGGCTCCATCTTGAAGGACAGTGGACATGAAGATGCTTTTCTTCATTTCCTTCACACACACACCCCCCCATCCCCACAAGTCTATCCCTACCAAAAACCTTCAGAAAGCAGAGCGAGGACTCCAAGGCATGGAGTAGAGAGTAACTTGTCTATTGATTCATCCTTTCATCTAGAAATACTCATTCAACCAATTTTTCTTTGGAAACTACACTGTTTCAAGAGCTAGATGAAATGAAATATTATTCACATGGATTGAAAGGAAGCACTTGTTTGGGGGTGGTCAGGGAAATTATAGTCAAAATCTTGGATTTAGTTGGAAAATGAGAAAATTTGGCTAATCCTCAAAAAAGCATTCCTAATAATAAAGGCTATTTTCTATTAAGTGCTTCCCAGAGGAAGTGTTAATAGTCCCATGGTTTGAGTCATAGGAAATTTTGCTGGGCAGGACATTCAATAACACACTTTGGGGAACAACCTTAAATTATAAAGGTGAATAGGCAAGATTACTTCATTGTTTCCATCTTTATTTTCTATAAAAGCTCCTTGTGGAGACCTCACAACATGGGTGGCCAGATTATAATGACTGAATGATACAGTGGAAGATGAATCAAAATGTCATAATTGTTCTTCTCACTCCTATTTCTGACTTTTATTTGCAAGCTGTATCCTCTGGGCTTCTTTTTCCTTAACACTTTCAGTTAATGCCCTCTGTTTTCTCAATATTTTCTCTTATTGTCTTTGAACTTAAAGTTCAAGAGTATTAATTAAGATCTGGAAGCTACAGTCTAAATTCACACATCTTTTGGTGTAGCTATGAAAGCATTCCTCCAGGTCAAACTACCAAGAAAATTGTCCAGTTTCCTTGTCTTTAATGGTTTTTTGAGTAAGTACCATGACACATTTTTTAACAGGGAATTACCAACAAATTGACCCTCATGCATTTTCTTTGTGAAATGCTGACATTTTGTGTTTCAAGAACTAAGTTTTAGCTTCCTGGCAGCTTTTAAATTCTGCCATAATCTATGTCTGCATTTCCAGGTATCTTACTTGGGGGGAGGTAGAGCAATCCTAGCATTACTTATTACCCCAGAGCAAAGAATGAGAAAGATTTATTCTGGCCAGACTACCTTATCACCAAATACTCATTGATATCTGACGAGGCAAAAAACAGCCCAGCATGCTCCTCCAGCAGTGTGGAGACTGGTCCCTATCAGAGGGAATCGGATGTTCACAGAGCATAAGGATAGCTATGTGTTCTCATGTCCATGACAGAGGCACGCCGGTCTGGTGTGATACCTCCAGAAAGGTCACATCCTGTGGTTTTCAGATAAAATGGTCATTTCTCCCTAGAATGCCACCAGTGTTTGGTTTAAGGTGTCCCAATAGGGTAGCACAGTGAAGATCAGTTTAGGCAAGAGATCATTTCTCAGGTAACCTTTTTTATGGGAAGTCTTTTCACAATCCATTGACATTTCCATGAAATTCTGACTCTATTCTGATTTAAAATTCCAAGATACTCAGTCATACTTCTAGCAAAAAACACCCTCTCCATATTTTCTCTGTCCCTGAGTGCCATGCCCCACATACAGAGCATATGAAGAAGGCCACAGGCAGCACAGTCCTTAGCAAGCACACTGAACGGGAAAGAGAGTTTTGAGCACACATATTTTGTTTGTTCTGTTTGAAGAACTCAAGTAGCTGCAGCCCCTTAAAAGAGGCTCCTTTTAAACAGGAGACATACAGACTACTCTCACAGCTATGTACTGCTATGGGTTTCAAAGTATTTCACACCTTCCATTCCCTTTTTATTTTTTAATGATTTTTAATTTTTTCCATTATAGTTGATTTACAGCATTCTGTCAATTTCTACGGTACAGCAAAGTGACCCAGTCATACATGTATGTATATATATTCTTTTTCTCACATTATCTTCTATCATGTTTCATCACGAGTGATTGGATATAATTCCCCGTGCTATACAATAGGATCTCATTGTTTTTCCACTCCAAACGCAATAGTTTGCATCTATTAACCCAAGACTCCCAGTCCATCCCACTCCCCCCCCGCCTTGGCAACCACAAGTCAGTTCTCCAAGTCCATGAGTTTCTTTTCTGTGGAAAGCTTCATTTGTGCCGTGTATTATATTCCAGATATAAGTGATATCATATGATATTTGTCTTTCTCTTCCATTCTCTTCTTTACCTCTGCCAAACACACCCAATAAAAGGGATCACATACTTGTCCCTGGACTCTCACCAGCCTCAGGAAGGAAGTGGGTCAGAGATCCAGGAAGCATGTGGCCAGTGACACTGTGGTGAATATATACATTAGCTTCCTATTGGTGTTATAACAAATTATCACAAACTTAGAGGCCTTCAACCACACATATTTATTATCTCATTGTTCTGTGGGTCAGAAATCCAGGTTCGCTTGGTTGGTTTCTCTGCTTAGAGCTTCATAAGGCTGAAGTCAAAATGTCAGACAGCTGGGGTTCTACTTGGAAACTCTGGGGACAATCCACTTCCAGACTCATTCAGGTTATTGGCACAACTCAGTTCCCTGTGGTTGTAGGACTGAGGTCCCTATTTCCCTGATGCTTGTTGTTTGGGAGTCAGTCTCAGCTTCTAGAGGCTGTCCTCATTTTTTGGCTTACAGCCACCTTCCCCCAGCTTCAACATCAGCAATGGCAGATCAAGTCCTTCGTCTGCTTTGAATCTCTCTGACCTCCCTTTCCATCTCATGTCTCTTGCTCTCCTCTTCTCCACTTTAAGTAACTACTCCACATTCCTCTTCCTCTTTTAAGGGTTCATGGGATTACACAGAGTCTACCAGGATAATTTCCCTATTTGAAGGTCAGCTGATTAGTAACCTTACTTCTAGCCACAATGTGTCTTCACAGCAATACATGGATTGGTGCTTGATTGCATAACCATGGGATAAGAAATTTGCGGGGACATCTTTATGATTCTGCTGCTAGAAGAAATGTGACAGGGTCATGGCTTCAGGCCATCTGTATATAACAGGATGTTAATCCATCTCTTCTGCTGTCTCTGAGTTTAAACAGAGTCAAATACTCCCATATCCTAATGAGCTGTTAGACACATGCTAAGCAATTACAAAACAAGCTCAGCCAACATCAGCCCATCACTCGCTCCTGAGAGCAGATTTCTGGTAGTAAGGACCAGTTCAGAGAGGAAATGCCATTTCAAGACAACCAGCAGAAACAGCTATATGGCTCAGGCCTAAAAAATTAAAGACGAGAGACTTCCTCTGCCTGGTGTGGAGGGAAGAGCCATAGCAACATAAAGAATAGTGTGCAAAAAAAAAAAAAAAGAATAGCCTGCACTTCCAGAATCTGATAGAACAAAGAAAGACACCTTCAGTTTTTCAATTTCCCAAGGGCCTGGATTGGACTTACAGGAGAATGTCAGTCTCAGGTCCTCTTCAAAGCATCTCTGCCCAAGAACACAATTTTAAAGTGATGAGATGGCCCAAAAAAGGAAGAGATAACTGAGGGTAAAAGCACCAGAAGCCAACCAGAGGAGGGGACTGTAGGAGGGAGAACCCCAGTCATGAGGAAGAGGGTCTCCAGAGAACCCAACAAGCAGCTCACAAAGAAAGAATCAAAATCTGGAATTTGCCATATTCGGAAAGCACCAACAGTAGACCACAACCATGTCAGCCAAGCTAGATCATTCTATATCTTATCTACGCCAGTCTTTAACTCTGCTGGCTCTGGAGAGGTGGAGAAAGAAGAAAGAGAAGTAGCCTAATTATCTTTCAGGGAATGATCTTCCAACATGAGCTGGAAGAGGGGGCATATTTTACATTGGAAGAGAGTTTATAACTTTATGATTATTACACTGGACTGGACAAACTATGATAATTTCCTAAGATTTCATCTAGGGGTAGGTAAAGAACTATTGACACAAGTTTAAAAGAGAATAGTGATAAAGAATAAAATTGATGTGTACCTTCTTAAATTAAGCATGTCCAAAATAGTTACATGTTATATGTCATTAATCATTGACATATATTGGGATCACTATTTTATTGTGATAAGATCATCTCTCCTTACCTATTTAAATAATCTCCATTCCTTTAAGTGAGTGTTTAGTCATCTTTTGAGCATCTCATGAAAAACGTCTCTCTATGGCTTCTATCCAAAGCTAAGACAGTACCATGCATCCTGGCTTTAATTTTAAAAACCGTATTCTAAGGAAGACTGAACAAAATAACCTCTACAGTTATTTCCAGTTCAATAGTTATAAAATGAACTGTAGTTTTCTCCAAGATCTCTTTGCCTTAGTTAACAGGTTAGCTGCCCTGTTAGCTTTGAATCTGATAAACCTACTAACATCTCTCTACCCTTCACAGAGCACTGGTTCCTTGTAAAGACAAGTCAGGGAATGATCTACACATCTTCTCTCTCATGGTCATCTGCAGTTACCTCCTCTTAGGACCCATCTTTCTTTGACCTTTTACCATGCTCCAGCCATATGTCTCTCAAATCTGCCACAAAGTGCACCTTTCACTTAGGAACCTCCGTCTACCCCCATCTCATTTCATCTCCAAAGATAGAGGCTTCTTTTAGAAAGGATGTCAGTACAGATGTGACAGAAACACTCTAACATTGCTGAGCATTCAGAAGAATAAATTCTGGGGAAAAGAACACTGGCATCAAGGCAAAGCTCAATTTATATACCATGGCAATTTTTGATAGATGTAAACCTGACTGGCAATTAGAATTTTTATAGTATATCACTACATTTAGATTAAAGTGCTTTTTAATGGAATATGTAATTTAGATTCATAAAAGTGCACTTTAATTGCTCACAAATGAGTTTTTAAAGTACTTATGAGTATCAAGAATATAAAATGCAAGTGATTAGATAAATTATCCTGCTAAAGCTAACAGTTAATTTAAATGGCAATAACTATATAAGAAATAACAATGTAGTATTACGACAAAATTCCACAAACTGTGCTAAATAAATAAATTAGATTTAAACTTATATTTTGTACATTGTCACCTTTTATATTTAACATTATCATTATGGATGGTGCAGAATCCTGTGGTTGTATGTGACAGAGAAGATTTAGGATTGACAACCAGCTTTGTGACCTCTCCACACACTTCATCATCCATTCTTGCACAAAGAATTGCCATTTACAGTTCTACTGACTATTTGGTGTGAACCATGCCTTTTCTTCATTATCTTACCAGCACCCTGGATTGGTCTGCCTCTGTTTCATCTGACCAGAGAAAGATTTTGATTAAGTTTAGAGAGCCTTTCCTGGCACTTTTATCTGGCTCTTGCCCCACGTCAGATTATCAAACTGCCCCACTGCAAGTCAAGTTCAAAGTGAATAAACCAATGAAATTACATGGTTATAGGGCCTCTGGTCCACCCTGCCATTGGATGTTAATTACAGCTTTTGAGTGATACTATAGAGCCAGTCCAAGACCACTAGACTAACATCAATATCTACTAAAATTACGTTGTGCCACAAGGCAAGACTTGGACAACAATTTTCATAACTACCTCAAAAGAAGATTACAAGGAGCCATAAAAAATGTCTCAAGGAGACTCGTTAGTCTAGAGCTCTAAAAAGCTTCTCTGAGGAAATAACATCTAATCTGAGACTCGGGGGATGAATAAGTTATCCAGTATGGAGAACAACATTCTAAGCTTCTAAAGCAAGAGGGTCATGGATACAAGAAATTACTAGGGCTAAAGAGAGAGAGAGAAGAGGGTTAAGTTAGAAAAAGAGAGGTTCAGATGCTGCAGGGTGATAATCAGAGAGTGGAAAGAATAGATGTGGAGAGAGAGCCTAGGAACCATTATAATAAATTGGGACAAAAATGATGTTGGTTTGGACTAGAGTGGTGGCAAAGGAGATGAGGAGAGACAGACATTTAGAAGGCATATTTAACACTGTTTGTTGATCAATTGCATATGGTGGTTGACGAATAGGAGGATATTTCCAACTTACATATTTGGATGTATGGCAGTGCCATTCACTGAGCTAGTGGTCATTAGGGAGTTAAGTTGCTGGGCGGTGGTAGGGGTGGGGTGCAAAGAGACATATTTGGAGCTTATTGAGGTTGAAGTACCTATTAAATATCCAAGTATCACCATTGAGTAAACCACTGGTTTGAAGCTCAGGAGAAATATCTGGGCTAGGAATATAAATTGGATGGTAATTAAATATGTTATATGAAGCTATCAGAGTAAATGAGGTTTCCTAGGGACAGCATGTAAAAAGAAATTAGATTTTAAAAATAGGGCCTCTGACCAAGCCTTAAGCAACTCTAATATTTAAAAGTTGGGTAGAAAATAACATGTTGGAAAAGCAAGAGATACAGGAGGATTACTAGTAGGGTGTTATAGCCCACAAACTAAGGGGATAGAAAGCATCAGAGAGGAAATCACCAGTAGAATAAAGTATAATGAGAAGTTAAGTCAAATGAGGACTAAAAATGTCTGTGATTTAGGGCTGGCTGTGGTCGGAGAATCTCTGATGATATTACCAAGAGCCATTTAGAAAGTGAGTAGTATAAACAGTAAAATAGCATGAGCTATTAGTCCTTAACAGCTGAGAAAGTTCAGAGTGAAGACAATTCTTTTGAGTTCATTTGACCAAAAGTCAAGGTTTACCCAAGGCAGTTCTACTTTGGCCTTTTGTCCTAGAGAAATTATTAATAGTTTCCTCCATCACTCTCAAAAATGTCTGCTTGTGAGTGATAAATTATGCCTCACCCTATGTAACAGGCAGGGTGACAGCAGAGGATGACTTGGCATAGAATAGCAGTTCTTAGTTCTCTGGCACAAGAGGGTGGCAGCACAGAGCTGTGAATGAACTTGCATTTGAAGGCTGATAGCTCTGAATATAATTTTCAGTTCTCCCATTTATTGGCTGCGGGACCTTGGGCAAGTCGATTTAAGCTCTCCAAGGCTAACAGGACTTACATTTCAGTACAGAGCAAGGGTTTCCTGTAACATGCAGTGCTCAGCAAATAAAAGCTCTCTTCTCTTTGTTCCTATGATTTGTCCCTTTCTACTTCATTTCCTTCCTCTCTTTCTTCTCCCCTCCTCACCCCAAAGTAACTCCAACACTTTGTGAAAAAGGAATTTCTTATTTCTGTATTTCTAATGATGCTCCCTTTCTGTGTAACATGTGTTAACTCTTCAGAATAGCTTCTGTCCCATTATTCTAACTGGGCAAATGTATTGATATCCAACTCATTCATGTCAGTATATTTCAACTAGTACTTAATGAGCGTTGCTTGCATCCCATGCTAGAAATGCTTGGAGATACCATGCAAGTATATAGTGTGATCCTCTTCTCAAGAACAGTGTTTCGCAGGGAGAACAGCATGCATAATATTCCCGCTGCTACTATTTCTGCTATTTCTACTAGTGGTTACCATCTATTAAGTATCATGGATGTACTGTGCTAGGCAGCTAGCATATCTTACCACATTAAATCTTTACCTTGTGCAAAGCATTATTATAATTGTTTCATTTTACAAATGAGAGAAACTGAAGTTCAAAGAGGTTAAGCAAACGGCTCAGAATTAGCTCATAAGCGTGGAAACTAGTGTCTAAATCCTGACTCGCCTGATGATCTTTTCAATGGAACACAAAGTGAATAAAATACTAAGCAGACAGTAAGTGCTATGAGTGCTCAAGACAGAGAGAGGGCACCCACTGCAAACCAATGGCACTGGTGAAGGCTACATGAAGGACTGGAGCTTGAGTGGGCTGGAAGGATATTTTGTGCACTTGATTGTCTAAAATAGGCAATGCACTTTACAATTAGTTAAACTAGTGTTTCCCAAGGGATTAGATGTATGGATTTCCAGGGTCTTTAATCTGCTCAGCCTTGATTATTTAAAGGAAAATTCCACTTAAATGTTCTTGGAGTCAAATTGGACAAAATCAGCCCTGCTACAACCCAATGATTTCAAGCTTCCCTGGCATGAACTCTCAGCTTTTTAAGTGTGAATAGGTGCTCACAGTTCAAAATCACAGAGTTCACTGCAGTTTACCAATAACACATTATCTGTTTTCAGTTCCTGTCTCTAGCACTGACATGGTACAGCCTTTAGAATGATTTAAAGTGGCCACTTAGAACCTAGCTGAATAACACTTGACTTTCATCACAGCTAAAAGGGTACTTAAAGCACAGCCCCTGCAACCGTGCCGTCTTCTGCAAATCAAAGTTGATTAATAACAAGACTGCCTCACTCTGGCATCATGCCTTTTATCTGAGCAAGATTGAAGCTATTCCTGGAAAAGATCCACCTTCTTTTGCTGCAGTGGTGGGGTGTGCTGACAGAAGGGGGCAGAAAGGAAGGTCAAAGTTAGCATTTGAGTTTGGACCGTGAGGGCGGAAGTGAGAGGACTGAAATCTGTCCTATAAAATAGGATTAAGGTTCTGCATGCTCCTGGCACAGGGTTGACATCAGGGTTGGGGCTGTGATCATGCTTTCTCTGTTCAGCCAAGCAGGCACCATTTTATGGGCAAGTTTTCTGGAAAATGGTGATATCATTGTAGGTATGGTTGCAGACACTTTTCCCACCTTTCTTCTGAAAACTAGCAGGCTATTCTGCACAAGAGTTTTTAATCTGTACTCTAGAAACTTGCCATGGATCTGTGGCCCATTTCAAAAGTGAAGTTTAGGCTATGGAAATTTTTGTAAAGGAGTTTTTTCCCCCTACAATTTAACTGAGAGTAAAGATGGTCTGTCAATATTTTCTTCCAACTTGTTCTTCACCATGTCCTGTGGTATTGATACCTTCCTTGGAGCATTCCAGGAATGTGATTTAGAGCAGTCGAACCCACGGGAAAGATGTTTTGTGTTGTAGTCGACACATAAAGGAGTAACCTGTATTGGAGTGCCTTCAAATGAGTATTTTTCTTCATTGCTTTAATCATACTTGTAATCATGTAGTCATTTGTGTAGGTTTTAATATTTTTTCTACCACACCTCCCTATAAACACAAAGGATGGCAGAGCCTCTAAATTCCAAGGTTACACTATATAGATCCAACAATTACTATAGTTTCTGGCACGGGATGTGGGTGATAGATAAGTCAACCACATTTATCACCTCCACCCCAACTCAGACTCAAAACTTTTATTATTTTGTCAAGATAATGACAAACATATTTAATGACAAACATATTTAAATGTAAAATGTCTGATCTGTAAAATTTTTTTCAATATTTTTAAAAATTGCCTTTAGGTACAGAGAAAAGTAGGTCAAAACTTCTGGGCCAAACTGAAGAGCTGGCTTTTCTCTAGCAAACTTGCTGATGATCTTCATGTACTTAGAAGTTATCCAAGCATTCTGAAGGGTGTTGTAGATACGAATTCATTAATCAAACCATTGAGAATTTAAGGCTCTTCCATTACCTCCTTCATTTGCATGGATTTGTTTTCAGAGTTCTAGCCACTAGCTGAATCAAACATCTATATAACAGTTACTTAAGTCACTAGCTTACTACATACAGAGTGAGTGGCACATTCTCAATCAAAATTAGAAGTCAACAAGCTAACACAGAACTCTTTACTAAAACGTATATTTGAACCATATAAATGTAAATACAGGTTTATTCAGAATTCCCATTGTGGTGCAGCGGAAACGGATCCAACTAGTATTCATGAGGATGCCAGTTCCATCCCTGCCTTGCTCAGTGGGTCAGGATCCACGTTGCAACAAGCTGTGGTATAGGTCGCAGACACGGCTCAGATCCCACATTGCTGTAGCTCCAACTTGCCTCCTAGCCTGGAAACTTCCATATGCCGCGGGTACAGCCCAAATAGATAAATAAATAGAGGTTTACGCATTTACAGAATTAGAGATTCCAGATAATTAAAAATCATATTATTTCTATTAAGCTCAGTAAGAAAGAGGGTAAAGTGGAAGTACTATGAGCCTGCTATGTTCTAGAAACTGTCCAAGGTGCTGCACTGCCCCGCAGGAGAACTGCAGGCAGATCACTGGGTCACAGAAGAATATTCTCAAGTCTTAAGATTAATGGAATTCACCTTGATAGGTTTTGGACTTGCTTGGGACCCATCACCCCTTTCTTGTTTCCAATTTCTCCATTTGGAGCTGGATTATCTAACCAATGCCTGTCCTACCACTGTATTTTGAAAGCACCTAACTTGTCTGGTTTCACAAGTTCACAGCTGGAAAAATTTTGCCTAAGGATGAATCATACCTCAAGTACATCTATACCTGATTAGATGCTATTTAGATGAGACTTTGGTCTTGGAATTGATGTTGGACTAGGTTAAGATTTTAACAATTATTGGAATGGGTTGAATGTATTTTATACATAAAAAGGATACAAATTTGGGGAGTCCAGAAAGTGGAATGTTGTGGACTGAATTGTGCCTCCAAAAATACATACGCTGAAGCCATAATACAGTAGGTCTGGTGTCATTATAAGAAGAGGAAGAGATATCAGAGGTCTCTCTTTTTCTGCACGTACACAAGCAAAGACCTTGTGAAGACACACTGAGAAGTTGGCCGTCTGCAAGCCAGGATGAAAGTCTCATAAGAAACCAGTTCCAATGGCACTTTGATCTTGGATTTATAGCCTCTAGAACTGTGAGAAAATTAATTTCTGTTAAGTCACTCCTCAATCTGAGGTATTTTGTTATGACAATGCAAGCAGACTAATACACCACTATTAATAAACCCTAATAGTTTCTCTAAAATTAGCCTACCAATCTAAAAAAAATAGTCATTTCTTATCCCCTTAGTAGGAAGACATGTAACTGGCAGTTTAGAATTAAGAGACAATGGAAATTATGTCCTTAAGCTCTCAGGGACCCAAATTAGATTCCTCTCAAATATTTTTACTATATATTTAAAAAAAATAAAATTGCTAATGGCTATAATAAGGACAAGAAATAATGTAATTAAAATAAATAATTTCTTTAAAAGTTCTCTACTGATTTGGAGTGCACTATAGAATTTTTAAAAGGAGATTCCCACTCCTATTAATATTTTACTTGAATTAACTTAAAATGTGCTTGAATTTATTGAGCCACGCCAGTTGGGCAATGGAGAAATAAACCTGGCTTCTGCAAGTAATGGACAAGATAGAGAATTTGCTTGTGAATACCGAGGGCTGACTGTGTTTGGATTTTGTGCGGGATATGAAGTAATTCTCTGCTAAGTAAGGAAGGCATTTGAATGAGATAAGATTTCAGTAAAAGTCTAATGGAAGAGAAAGGAAGGTTTGGGGCAAATATCAAGTTCCCATTCTTTAGACAGAATCCCGTTCCTGTGGGGTCACCTTGAGTAAAGAGTCCAGGAAGGGGCAGAACCTTTCTTTGTGCACAAAACTAACAGAGGTTAGAAAGACAAGTCAAGGGGCTATGATTAGCAGACCAATGAATAGCCCTTGGAGGTGTTTTTAAATGTCTTTGCTTGAAAAAAAGAAGAGCATTTTCACCAAGTTTGTCAACCGATCCATATAAGATAAATACTGCCTAACCAAATACTCTACTTGTGTGATCTTTTTACCAGAAAGAACATGGCTAATGAAGGGAGGTTTTTTCTTTCTTTTTATTTGTAGTCTTCATTCAAAGATACTATCTCAGCACAGTAAATGTACACTGTAGAGACTGTCCAAGGTGCTACTACACTGCCGCCCAGGAGCCCTGCAGGCAGATCACTGGGTCAATGATAAATAAACTAGAGGGAAAACCATGACAAACTCAGAAGATAAAAATCTTCCTTTTGCAACTAAAACTAACGTAACCGAGCCTTCTGCAGGGCTTTCTAGGTAAGGCTTTTTGCATGATCAGTCCCAGAAAGACCATGAAGTTTCCTATTTTCTAGTCTTGTAACTTCCTATCCCATAATCATGTGTAGGTTGTAAGGACTCAGACTCTATTTTCCAGGTGACTTCAGGGACAAAGAATTGTTAATTTGTTATACCAATCCTGACATTTCAAATCGTAATTGAAAACAATCTTGCTTAATTAACTATGCTGTGTCTGGTGAAAAGATCAGACAAGAGTAGCATATTTAGTTGGGCAATATTTCTATTTTAGTGTCTTTTTAAGTATAGTCTTTCAGTCCCAAGTTGATATACATATATTAACTTCTCAGCTTACCTCATAAAGAATATACAAATATAAATAAAGCTCTACAACTCTACTTGGAAAATAAAGATTTTACCCACAATACAACTATTTCACTCATATTACCCATTGTGAAAAATCCCCTTCTCCCTTTAATGGGCAAATACATTATTCAAAAGCTACCTCTCCAAATATGGGAGAGTCTTTAGAGAAAGTGTTAAATCACAATTAGCATTAAGTGTGCATTTACCTTAAGTATTCTGAAATTAAGATTGACTGCAATGTTTTCCTCTAAAGTATATGCTAAAGCATTCTGCTCGCCTAGGCTTTTACTAATATATGTTTATTACTGTTCCTCCATTTTCCAACCACCTTTTATATATTACATGTATAATATTTAGTAGATAGATATATTTGACAGATATTTAATAGAAAATAAGCTTAATATATATAAATTTTACAGGAGAAAATTGTAGGCTGGTAGTAGACAGAAGAGTCTTCCCAGGGGATTGGTCCAGTAATGTTTTCAGCACAAAGAGCATCTTCCTTGCTGCATCCTCCTCCCCGCCTCCTCACCTAAGCTTTGTCCTGCTAGAGGTAAATTCTCCCTGGAGCACAACACAAGGTGGTGCTGTTGTATTTATGTTAAACCGGCTGCAGGCCCAGCCACTAACGCTGTCTATAGATTTGATCTGAAAGTATTAAGTGCCAAAGGCTATGGGGTGGGGCACGGAATAGGTTTTGGCATATGTAAGTGTTCACTGGTGAGGATATCCTTTCAGATAAGAAAAGCTATGTCAAAGAAGGAGGAGGAATATAGGTTTCTTCCATCTGAGGAAGCTTCTGGGGAAACCATCTTAACAAAAGAAAGTGAAAGTGCCAATGGGTTCCTTTGTTATTAAATTACAGAAGCATAGAATGTTAGAGCTAGAAGAGATACTAAGATCTTATCTAATCCATTTCCCTATTTTTTTTAAGACTTCATTTACTAAATTATCAGCCAATTAAACTTTTCCTTTGTTTTTAAATTTTCCCAGGGAAGGGGAAAAGGCAAATTAACAATCCCTAGTGTCAATTTCTTTCCTCTGTCCCTGGGGTGGGATTGTCCCACTCCTCTCTGCAGCCATATTCACAAGGGATGGAAAGGATTTCATCAGCAGGTCAGCTAATGAGCAAAAAAAGACTGGGAATCAGGGAACTTGGATTCTCCTCCCTCACTGGACCCATGACAGAGTCCTCAGATTCAGCATCTCCCGAAGTGAAAAGGCTGGACTAGCATCCATGGTTTCCACAGATACTTGGATCACAGAATCACCTGGGAAGGTCACACTCACAAAATTCTTCAATCAGAAAATCCAGGGCAGGGTCTAGAAATTGTAATTAAAAAATAAAAACTAGAGGTCCTCCCCCTTTTTGCCTATCTGAAGATAGAGAAATTAGATATAAATTCATAGGCAGGCAGCCCAGCATGGGTCTAATGACTGGTAAGTAGGTAGCACTAGATTAACTCTGTTAACTCTTAAATCCCATCTGGCTTTTAAATGTTCAGTCATCCTTAACACAAAAGCCCTTGAAAAATAAAAATAAATTGTACCGGGTCCAAAGTGATTTTCTCTTGAATTGTATTCCCTGCCTTTTGAAAAATTTGTTACATGTAGATATAAAATTGTTTTCTAAATTTTTCATATCTTTGAAATTGGGAGGTACAGAACTATTACTGTGGTAAAAATTTAATACTTACTATTATTATACCTATGAATTGGGTGAGAGTTATGAAAATAGTATTTTCACCATTTCAGCTTTTTTTCTTATGAAAGTGGACAGTTAAGAAGTTGGCCAAATAATTGGCCAATATATAAGTGTATTTATGAGTCACACTGTGGCAAATTCAGGTATATAGGAGTCACTTACAAAAAAAAATCCTCTAGGAAAATTTGGCTTTCTGAGGCTTTTAGACTTTGTCTAATTTAGCAATGTGAAATTCAGAATCAACACAATTCAGGTCATTCACATCCCAAGTCTCATCTGAAAGAATCAGATAACTGAAGCAACATTTGTTTACTCTAGTTTATAGTATCGAGGTAATTAATTCTGCTTTCCATTTCCCCTTGCTAACGTAATGTGACCTCAATGTTATTTTTGAAGTAAATTGATTACGAGATCTGCCTCACATATGCAACTCTTGCATATGAGTAATTATTCCAGCAAACAGAAACATATATAAAAATACTCTTGGCAAGGAGTAGTCTCAGTGCCACGTTCAAATATTTGATTCTTATCACTTGTAGTTTAAAAGCCATTTACAGGTCTAATTAATTTGTTCCTCAGCAATCTTAAGATCAATATTTCTAACCCATGGATTGAATGTCTAAAATGATGTAGGGAGCTACAATCAGCATTCAGTTAAATATTAAAGTAAGTCAGTATCGGAGCTAAACTCCATTAAATGCCAGGTAGGTAATCTGTCCATTAGATCTTTCAAACCACCTCTCAAAATATGTCCCAGCTACTGGTGTTTATTAGTTACAAATTTTCATATTCCTCTGCTGCTCAGTCATGCTGTTCTGAATTATGTCTAACTCCATGTCTTGTGATTCTCAGTATAATTATATCTGCTTCTCCCTGATTTTCCATGAGCTTGTTTCATCCTTTCGAGATGGCTTATGAATGCACTTGTTCCCTCTATCAGAAGGACACCAGCCCTGCAGCTCTGTCTCACTGCAACTCCCAAGCCCCAATGAATAAAAATAGCCTTGTGTCCTCTGGAGTTCTCTGAACCATTTAGGAAAAAAGAATGCTTGTCATGGAATCACTATCATTCGTAGTGTCCTCTCCAAAAGACAGCCACTGGGTTGGGAGGGAATCTTATAACTATTTGTGACCTCATTAACTACAAAAGAAAAGAAAATATGCTCAGAAAAATATAGCTTTTCTCTATTGTATAGCCATGGCTTCTTGGAGCCCCAGTGATTTTTGTTACTGGACTTGGCCTGGTCGCGTAGAGGCTTTGTGCATGAGAAAATCAGCTGCTGTCTCAGTAGTTAATGTGAAATTACTCTGAATTTTGAACCAGGTTGTCTACTTTCACTGCCATTACCACAGCTGCCTCTGGAAGACTCAGGGTGTTCCTGCCCTGGACACTGAAAACCTAGCTCCTTCTTTACCCAGGATCCATTCTCCACGTCATGGAGGAACTGGGAGCCACAGTATAAGATGCAGTTCTCCACTCAGCAGTTTTGTAGCTCTGTCCTTCATCAAGTTCCTGAACTTCTATGAGCTTGAGAAGCCCCACCTATAAAATGGAAACCATATCTATCTCCCAGTAGATAACAATTAACAGTTCTACAAAGTGAAACACTATGACCACAGTGCATAAACTGTGTGTTGTGCACAGATGTGAGAAACTGTTAAATACTGGTTATTGAGAGAAAAAGCCTCCAACCAGGAGCCCCCAACTTCAGGGCTCCCCGGCAATCAAGTAAGGCATGGTGAGAGAATGTTAGAACTTCTATTTATAACCATGTGTAAATTTAAAAAAAAATGAGACGATATTAAGGCTTCACGATATTTAGTAAATGAAGTTGATGCCTTCTCTAACCCGCATCTGAAACGGTCATGGGACTTGGTACACGAGATATTTTGAGGGGCACGCTGGTGCCACAACAGAGTGGTGCCAGCGGAGTCCTCACACATTTGTATACATTCTGTGCATGGCAGCACACTGCAGTTTGTGTATGTCCTGTGAGGATGACAGAACAATGCCCCTTTCCCCCAACTGCCCAGAAGTACCTGGAACCTGTGAATAGGTTACCTCACTTGGCAAAAGGAACTTTGCCGATGTGATTAAGGATCTTGAGATGGGGAGATTGTCTTGATTTTCTGGGTGGATCCAATATAATTACCAAGGCCCTTATAATAAATGAGGCAGGAAGGCAAGATGGTCTCAGTGAGAGATGTGACAAGAGGTCAGAGTGATGTGACTGTCAGAGAGGCCACAGGCCCAGGAATGTGGCAGCCTCTTGAAGCTGGAACAGTCAAGAAAACAGAATGCCCCTTAAAGCTTCCCTAAAGAACACATCCCAGTCTACAACTTGATATTAGCTCAGTGAGACCCATTTTAGGCTTCTGACCTCCATAATATAAAATAATAAATTTGTCTTGTTTAAGCCACTAAATTTGTGGCCAAAAAAAAATTGCTAATTTACTATGTTAAGTGGGTTTGTGAATTCTATTATCAAGTTTTAACTGAACTGTCACCAAACAGACAAATGTTCTCTAAAGTGATCTCTGCACCAAAAGTGTTGTTAAAGACAGCTCTAATGCTGCAAATGGAAGTGAACAGTAAGAAACTGGCAGGGCTGAATTCACTTTACTCCTCAGCTCATTCTGAAGTGAAAGCAGTGATGGTCTAAGATACTTAATCCTATTGTTTTTACTGTGACAAATTTTTAAGTGAAGACAATGTTTTTTATATCATGAATAAATATTACTTTTAACACATGTATTTTGTCTATTAAATCTTTGTAATCAGCCTTATGACTTTGAGATAACCGTAGATTCACATATAATTAAAAGAAATTATAGAGAGAGAGCCCTAGGTACCCTTAATCTGGTATTCCCCAAAAGCAATGTCTTACTTAACTACAGGGTAATATCACAACTGGGAGACTGACACTGATACCATGCACTGATCTTATTCAGATTTCACCAGTTTTACATGCATTAATGTGTATATATATATATATATTTAGTTGCATGCAGTTTTATCACTTGTGTAGATTCATGTACCACCACAGCAGTCAAGTTATAGAATAATTCCATCACCACGAGGATCCATCATGCTACCCATTTACAGTCATTTCCATCTCCCTCCTGACCTCCTCCTAAGCTTTAGCAACCAGTTACTTGCTTTTCACCTCTATCATCTTATCATTTCAAAAATATTATATGAATGGAACAATTTAGCATTTTTCACTTAGTTTTTTTTTTTTTTTTTTTTTTTTTTTTTTTTTTTTTTTGCTTTTTAGGGCCGCACCCACGGCATATGGAGGTTCCCAGGCTAGGGGTCCAAATGGAGCTACAGCTGCCGGCCTATGCCACAGCCACAGCAATGCCAGATCTGATCCACATCTGTGACTTACATATAGCACAGTTCAGGGCAACGCCAGATCCTTAAGCCACTGAGCAAGGCCAGGGATTGAACCCGCAACCTCACGGCTCCTAGTGGGATTCGTTTCCACTGCGCCACAATGGAACTCCTCACTTAGCTTTATCTTTTCTTTTTTTTTTCTTTTGTCCTTTTTTTCTCCTTTTATTTTCCCATTATAGCTGGTTTACAGATTTTTGTCAATTTTCCAGCTACTTAGCTTTTTCACTGACATTTTTTTCACTTAGCAAACTTTCCTTAGGATCCATCCCATTTATGGATACACTAGTTTTTTTTTTCTTTTTTATACTGTTGCTCTACCAAATTACCACAGATTCAGCCATTTAAAACAACACACATCTGTCATGTCATATTTCTGAGGGTTAAAAGTCCAGGAACAGCTCATTTGGACTTCTGCTTAGAATCTCACCAGGCCTAAATCAAGACCATGTTCCTTTCTGGAGTCTCTGGGGATGAAGTGGTTCCAAGCTCATTCAAGTCATGGGCCAAGTTCAGTCTCTGGCACTTGTAGGACAGAGGTCCCAATTTCCATGCTGCTGTCAGCTGGAGTAAGTCTTTACTTGAGAGCCTGCCTGCATCCTTGTTATGCTTTACATGTGGCCTGACCCCAGCAACAGCAGGTGAGTCCCTCTCACACTTGGCTACAGCTGCTGGCCTACGCCACAACTACAGCAACTAGGGTTCTGAACCGCATCAGCGACCTACACCACAGCCCATGGCAACACCGGATCCTTAACCCACTTAGCAAGGGCAGGGATCAGACCCCTGTCCTCATGGATACTAGTCTGGTTCCTTAGCCACTGAGCCATGACAGGAACTCCCAGGAGCACTATTTCTGAGTCATATATGGCAAGTTCAGTTTTATTAGGAACTGCCAAACCATTTTCCAGAAAGGCTATGCCACTTTACATCCCAACCAGCAAAGAATGAGTAATTCAATTTCTCGGCATTTTCATCAGCATTTGCTGTTATTACTTTTGATTATAGCCATTCTGATAAGTGTATAGTGATATCTCATTGTGGCTTTAATTTACATTTCCTTAATGACTAATGATGTTAAACATCTTTTCATGTGCTTCATTGCATTCTCTTTAATGAAATGTCGGTTCATATCTTTTGTCCATTTTCTAATTGGATTGTTTAATTTCTTTTTTTACTACTGAATTTTGAAAGTCTTATACAGTCTAGATAAAAGTTCTTTGTTGCGTGTGTGGTTTGCAAATATTTTCTCCCCGTCTGCAGCTTGTATTTATACCCTCCTAACATCAACTTCAAAGAGCAAAAGTTTTAACTTTGATTAGGTCCAATTTATCAGTCTTCCATCTCATGGACTCTGCTTTTAAGGGCAATACTAGAAAATCATCTAGCCATAGATTCTGAAGATTGTTTCCCATGTTGTTTCTAGAAGTTTTACAGTTTTATGTTTTACACTTAAGCACATGATCTGTTTTGAGTTAATTTTTTACAAGGTTAAGGTAGAGGTTCATTTTTTTTCTGTCTGTGGCTACCTAATTGCCCCAGCACCTACTGAAAATTACCATTATATGTTGCATTGCTTTTGCCCCCCAAGTCAGAATCATTTGGTTTTAAGTAACAGTACCCGCTAAGGGTAGCCAAAACTGGCAATTTAACACGTGGGTAGAGGTAATTCCACCCAAAGGGTAAGAAGTAGAGCTCTTAGGAAGAAAGGCAGCTTGTTTCTTTACCTTGCACATTTACTTCTTTCTAGGCATCTCTTTCATTCTCTGAAGTCTGAATTTTATCATCATCATCATTATCATCGTTATTTTTCCATGTATATGTCAGAATATGGATGCCCCATATTGGAACCCCAAATGAACTCACCTCTCTCCCTATTTCCAATAAGAACTGAAATGGCTTATTATCTTAGTTTCCAAACCAAATTCCCATGAGAGAATCTGACTGGCCTAATCTGGCTCATGCACCTACATGAGCTAAGAAGCCACCTTAAATTACGACTACTTCAAGGGATATCTTGTGCTGATTAGGCGGGACAAGGATAGTGTCCTGGAGGAAACAGCAGCTGACTGAGACCTGGCAGAGATAATATCAAAAGTCTGGGGAGAGGCTCCCTGGTGGCCTAGTGGTTAAGGATTCCACGTTCTGTGTTTTTACTGCTGTGGCTCAGGTTCAGTCCCAGGCCTGGGAACTTCTGTATGCCACGGGCACGGACAAAAAAAAAAAAAAAAAGTCTAGGGAGAATATAGCACACTTGGAGGACAGAAAGAAAATTCACAACAGCTAGAACTTAGATACAGCAGAAGTAAGACAGGAGACAGAAGGTGAGGAAAGGGGATCCTAGTGGCTCCAGAAGAGATCAGATAACAAAAAATCTTGAAAGCCATGCAAAGCGGCTGAGTTTTGGTAGGGTGGTCTTCCTTGATGCAAACTGCAGCATTAAGAATAATGCGTCCCATTCCTACCTACTCAAATCACCCATTATGACTGTACTGACTCTAACCAAAACTTAATCAGCATGTTTTGGTTTATGCCGTAAGACTTTCCCCAGTTGTCTTCTTATAACTGTCTTCTGGGCTTTCTCTGAATCTTGGCTGAAGTACAGGTTTCACACAGAGGTGAAAACATATTTACTTTATACTACTTTC
>PVHT020004944.1:35852237-35895008 GCA_004024745.2 Catagonus wagneri
TGCGTCCCATTCCTACCTACTCAAATCACCCATTATGACTGTACTGACTCTAACCAAAACTTAATCAGCATGTTTTGGTTTATGCCGTAAGACTTTCCCCAGTTGTCTTCTTATAACTGTCTTCTGGGCTTTCTCTGAATCTTGGCTGAAGTACAGGTTTCACACAGAGGTGAAAACATATTTACTTTATACTACTTTCTATACTATCTTACGTTTCTAGTGATGCCCAACACATCTTTGACCCCTCCGATGTACTGGGGGCGGGGGGTGGGAGGAAGCCTTTTGATTGAGCCATCTACTATCATTCCCAGAAAAGGATATAAATAAACAGAAAGAAGATCCAAGGCATTAGAATAATTTATGTATTTTCAGCTTTTTCCTTTGAGCTTTAGCCCCAAACATGATTCTGAAGGTCATGACCATTTGGAAAATTCCATTTTAAAGCAATTTTCACTAAAACTAATAAGGGGAAATATTCACTAAGATAAGACACACTGACAGAAGAGACGCCAGTTTAGTTACTTAAAACTGGCTTGCATAATGCATTTCATACAGGACATTCGTATATTTTGAAATATTTTGTTACAGTCCCCACTCTCACTTCATTTATTGAACTATACAAATACGAAGGTTTTTCTGGACTGTTTCTTCATAGTTCATGCCCACCAATCATGACTCTAAGTTGAAAACCTATAATGAACTTTCTCCCATGGGTTTCCTCTCTTTCATTCACTTGAATTTATTTTCTTTTAGTGTTCCTGAGTGTACCTTCTCATCTCCACCACTAAATAAGCCTTATTTTGAACTATCCTACTGAGTTATTTCCTTACTGGTTTCTAAACATTTTACGCTGGACTGCTTAAAAGTACTTCACTGGAGCCAGATCAAAGAGATTCGGTTTATCTCAAAGAAATCACTTGGAAAGGCATACACAAGTCGTGTGACTTTTAATGGTTGCTCCCTTCCTTTCAGGGGTTGGGACCAAGAACAAAGTTGGTTTAACTGAAAGTCTGTTAGCTTGAGACAAATGAGAGTACACTAACTGGAAGGGATTCTCTGGAGGATAGTATGAATGGCTCCCTGAAGCCACAGAAATACCCCTGGTTATTACCTTCCTTTTTTTTTCTAGGATCACAGCTAAATGCATATCTTACAGGGTTGAGTGGACACTTGCTGTCTGTCTGTCTTCTTAGGACATGGAAAATATAAGATAACTAATTCCTAGGCAAAACATTAATTCTTCCCCCTTGGTAGATCCCTAAGGGCTACCATCTTTAATAATTCAATATAAGGGTAAATTCCACTTTAGAAAATAACTGATTCTCACTGAAATTTTAACTTACAAACTTGGGAAGTGAGTTCAAGAGAGAAGGAGCAGAGAGACTTTTTAACTTCATGACAAAATGTCAAAGCTCTATGGCACTATAGCTTTCCTTAGCAAATTTTCTGGTACTGGCTCAAATCTATCACTGAGCTGACTTTTACCCAAACTGGCACTTCATGAATAATTCACACTTATGGAAGTACAAAGTCAATGAAAAAAATATTATTTTTGCTACTGGCTTGAATAGCCAAGATACCTGTCATCTTTCAACATTAATTTTTGATGGCTTGCTCCTTGGATAACAGAAAATAAAGCAGAGAGGGCTGAAAGGATAAGAAATACTCTTCACTCTGTGCTTGAATATACAAAGTTCAGTTTTCTCTGAAACATAAACATGTACCTGAGAAAAAAGGAATCATGGCACCAAAAGGTGACAGACCCCAAAGACATGAGACTAAAACCAAAATGCAGTGGACACTTTGACATTAAACCAGATAAGCAATAAATAGATTAAATATTTCTTAAACTAAATTAAACCTAATATTTGGAAATAGTCAAGGATTTAAAAGTTAAATCTCAGCAATACTTCTCGAGTTAGTACCAAAAATAAATTCAGGTCACCGGATTACCGACAAAAGTTGTGCTTTTCAAAACAAGCCCATTCATGTTTAGGGATGGGGCAAAGAACAGACTTTATGCACTGTGTTTTCTCCACACAGTTTTAAATTAAGTGATCTTCTTGACCTATGTGAAACTTACTCATTAAACTATTTTTTTTCTGCTCCTCTTTTTATAGATCTTATGACTATGAAATACACCTGACATAAGAAAAAATTCTTCTTTGTACTGTTCACAGCAACTTCCTCCCAAAGGAATTCAGGGGACTTTCAAGATGTGAGGTATACAACCCAGCAAGCTTTCTATTACATTATGAAATGACATAGCACATAAAAGTCATAAACACCATCTCACTCATGCACAAGATGTATTTTCATTTTTTTTGATTCATGAGATATAGTCATATACTCATGCTACTGTTACGGTTTCAACTGCTTGAAAATAAAAAAGCAATATAAAAACTCAACAATGATAATATCGACTTTTTCAGTCTTCTAGTTTTTGTATTTAATCAAATCAATCCTAAAATGGCTCATTTCACCACTGGCTCTTGTTTAAAGATATAAATATATTTATATATATCTATTTATAGATATAAATATATGTAATATGTTCTATATTATATATACATACATATATGTTTTATATATTATATATGTATATTATATAATATATATATTATATATTTACATTTTCCCCATCCTACATTTAACTGTAGATCTTGCCATGATGTGGTATATATTCATATTCACGAGGATGACCAAAGAGTTTCTTGGTCATACCTAAAAGATAAATTTTTCAATCACAATGCTAAGAGCATTTTCTTAGGAGAGCAGAAAGGAGTCTTAGCATGGAGCAATGATTTGCCAATTTACAGAAGTCACACAGAGGGCAAGATTTTGTGATGGTTCTAAATGCTTAATTCCAAGCAGATTCTTTTGTGTTGACATGTAGGACAGAGAAGCTGATTAACACCCCTTTCTGTGGCATAATGTTCTAAGATATTTTTGCTGTGTTTGAAAAAAATTAATCTGTTATTAGTCTAAAAATCTCCTGTCGTGTTATTAGAACATGCACCCCACACACCATGGAGATTCCTTTCTGTGCTAGTGACACTCTGGGCTTTCCACACTGTCTCTTTCTAGAAGTTCAGAGGCAAAACATCTTAGGCTTCTCATACAGCATTAGCTCCTTGAGATGAGTAGGAAATAAGTACCAGTGTCTTCATTTTCAATAGGAAAACTGACACAGAAGAAAGTAATTTATTAACTAGATCTGTGTTTTTGTGAAAGTTTTGTGAAAAGCAAAAGCATTCACTTGCAGGTTTGTACTTCTGGCTTGCTTTCCTTCATGGAACTGACAAAACAGACATTCTTAAATCAGAAGTCAGTCAATAGTGAAGAGAACCACCTGGCATCATCAAATAGGTATGTCTGACTCTCCTTATCAGCAAACTTTAATGTGGATAATGAGAATTGCTTTTTAAATAAATAAATATGAACAAGGAATGGATCATAGGGCCAAGTGTAAGAGCTAAAGCTGTACAATTTAGTAGAAAGCACAGGAGCAAATCTTCATGACCTTGGGTTAGGCAATTTTTTTTTTTTTTAGATATGACACCAAAGCAAAAGTGACAAAAATTTTTAAAAAGATAAATTGGACTTCATCAAAATTTAAATCCTTTGTACTTCAAAAGAAACCGTAAAATAAAATAAAAAGATAACCCACAGAATGGGAGAAAATATTTGCAAATTATATATATGATAAGGGCTTGTATCTAAATAATCCAAAGAACAACACTAAAAACACAAGTAATTTAATTAACAAATGGGCAAAGAATTTGAGCAGACTTTTCTCCAAAGAAGATATGCAAATAACCAATATACTCACAAAAGAAAGCTCTACAGCATTAGTCATTACAGAAATGCAAATCAAAACCACAATGAGATACCACTTCACACCCACTAGGATGGCCAAAATAAAAGAGATAGACAATAACGAGTGCTGATGAGGATATAGAAAAATGGAACTGTCACACTTTGCTGATATTATAATAAATTACTACGGCCATTATGGAAAAACGATTTTTTGCAATTCCTCAAAATGTTAAGCATAGAGTTACCACACGATCTAGCAATTCTATTCCTCAGTAAATACTCAAAAGAATTTAAGATCTAACATCAACACAGTATTTTATACAAGAATGCCCAGGGCATCATCATTCATAATGCCAAAAAGTAGAAAAAATGCAAATAATCATCAGCTGATGACTGTGAAAGCAAAATATAGTATAGCTGTACAATGGAATCTTATTTGACCACAAAGAGTGATGATACACACTGCAACATGTATGAAACTTTAAGAGATTATGGCTAAGTGAGAAAAGCCAAGGTAAAAGGCCATATATTGTATGATTACTCCATTTATATAAAATGCCCAGAATAGGCAAATTCATAGACACAGAAAGTATATAAGTGATTTCCATAGGCTGAGAAGAGAGAAATGGGGAGCGATTGCTCCTTGGTATGGGTTTTTTTTTGGATGGTGGAAACATTCCAGTATTAGTAATGATGAATATAAAATTCTGTTAATATAGTGAAACCTACTAAATCGTTTACTTTAAAAACGTGAGTTTTAAGTTATGTGAATTGCAATAAAGCAGTTATTTTTTTGTAAATTGTGACTAAGAGTCCAGTTTGGGTGGTAAGAAGTGGGGCAGAGGGAGTTGCATATAGATATCGTCTGGTTCTTTGAGGTTGAAGAATCTTTAGTATGAGGATTTTCTTTTCTTTTTTTTAAGAATGCTCTGTTTTCATTTTCTGTATTCCCCAACTGGACTTAACCTATTATGTTCCAAGTGTAATAAAGGGTCTCTCTTGCAAGGAACAGGGAAAGTGGGCAGTGTTTTCTGAAGACAAAAAAGGATTTGTAGCAGATTCCACTCCATGGACTTGAAATAAGATAATGTTTCAAATCAAGCAGAATGCCAGAAACTGGAAAAGTTAGCTCAAGGCAAAACACTCAACTAGTGAGCAAGTAAGACTGGTTTCTGCTGTGATTTGATTTTTTTTTCTTTTAAGTAAAAACCATCTTCATTCAAAATCTTCAATTCTGAATTGGTTATACATGGAGTCTTGCATATTTTATTAAAATTAGAAATTGATAATATAAAGTAATGGGTTAAGATTTAGAGCAAGTGGAATTCTCATATTTTTCTGGTGGGAATGAAAAAAATTGGTTTCATCATTTTGGAAAATAGTTTGGCAGTTTCTTAAAAACACATGCATATACTTACCTCATGATCCAGCAGTTTTATTCCCCTAGGCATTCACCTCAAAAGAATAAAATTTGGGAGTTCCCATCATGGCTCAGTGGTTAACGAATCCAACTAGGAACCATGAGGTTGTGGGTTCAATCCCTGGCCTTGCTCAGTGGGTTAAGGATCCAGCGTTGCCATGAACTGTGGTGTAGCTCGCAGACATGGCTTGGATCCCGTGTTGCTGTGGCCGTGGCGTAGGTTGGCAGCTACAGCTCCTGTTAGACCCCTGGTCTGGGAACCTCCATATGCCGCGGGTGTGGCCCTTAGATAAGGCAAAAAGACAAAAAAAAATAAAAATAAAAATAAAAATAAAGTTCATTCATTCAGTAGCTTATGTGTGAATTTTTTTAGCAACTTTATCTGTTACCACCCCAAATTGAAAACAACCCAAATATCCCTCAGCTGGGGTACAGAGGGACAAGTTATAGTGCATTTTTACAATGGAATACAACTCACTAATAAAAAGTAATGAACTCCTGATTCATGAAACAATGTGGATGAATCTAATGCATTTTTCTAAGTGAAAGAGCCAGACTCAAAAGGCTGTACTCTCAGAGTTCCCATCGTGGCTCAGAGGAAACAATCTGACTAGCATCCATGAGGACGCAGGTTCAATCCCTGGCCTCCCTCAGTGGGTTAAGGATCTGTCATTGCTGTGAGCTGTGGTGTAGGTCACAGACACGACTCGGATCTGGCATTGCTGTGGCTGTGGTACAGCCCAGCGCCTACAGCTCTGTGATTCGACCCCTAGTCTGGGAACTTCCATATGCCTTGGGGGTGGCCCTAAAAAGCAAAAAAAGAAAAAAAAAAGAAAAAAGAAAAGGCTGTATACTCTAGGATACAAGTTATATAACTGAAAGAACAGTTATATGAAATTCTTTTAAAGACAAAACTATAGGGACAGGAAACAAAACACACCTGTGATTGCTAGGTGCTGGGGGTGGAGAGACAGGTTGACTATAAAGCATAAGGGGTACTTTGGGCATGGTAGAGCCATTCGGGATCTTGATTGTGGTAATGGTGACATGGTGTATTTATTTGTCAAAACTCACAAAAACTGTACATTATTAAAAAGAGTAATTTTTACTGTACATTAATTATATCTTAGTACAAGATGTCTGAAAAAGAAAATCTTCCCAATGTACTTATACTCTTTGAATGGGAACATTATTTGAATACATGGGCCTGGTACAATGATTAAATCAGAAGTCTTGCTAATAATTCTGTGAACAGATAAAAATGCTAGTAGTCAAAATGAAATCTGTGAGGTTTTTGGAAGTATATATGTATATATACAAATATATACTATATATATAATTTAACATGTAGTTGTATATGATATATGCACACACATATACAAAGGCTTAGTAGTTCTAAATGACTCACATCTAGATTTGACTCAAAGAATAATTTTGGTAAACTAGGGCTAAAAAAGATTCATTGAAGTTTTTCCTTTGGAAAAACATAATCATTGTACTTAATTAGGAAACTTTATTAATACAAATATTGATACAAATAAATTATCACATAAATGTTTTATTTTGTTCTTATCCCTGTTATAAAATTCTACAAGTCTATAAAAGCATGTATGTACATTTTTAGGTTTGTCCCCAGGATAGAAAATAAAAACATAGAAATTTCAGTCCTGAAGTGATGCTGGCAAAGATTTCATAAGTTTTGGCAACAGATGGTGGATGCCATTTATGAGGCCAGTTGTAGAATGATTTTAGAATGACTTATTAACTGATAGCTGTTTATTGAAGGGGATGAAATCAAAATTATCCTGTTTAAAATGTTGCCGTGTTGCAGAGAGAAAATAAATGTCACTCAACTTTGAGTCTGTCTCTTTTCCAGTTTTCTTAAAAACAAGAATAGTTTCTTTTGTTCAAGATATTTACCACATCTAACTAACTCTTTTTACATACCTTTTATTTGCTGGGCCGAACTTTTCTCCGAATAAAAGACAACTGCAATGTTTTTGCATGAATATATTTTAGCTTAAGGCATGTCCATATATGTAGATAAGTTCATTAAATTTGCTTGTGCCTCACATTTGGATTTGTGTAAACCAGATGGTTAGTGTTTTGGTTTCCATGAATCATAAAACAAAATTAGAGGGAAAATGAAGAAGCACTTAGTATTGCAGTACAGATGCATTTTTTTTTCATTTTCACTATTATTTTTGATAGTCAAGGACCTTTCCAGATTTAAACTGATGAGTAGGTTACAAGCACTGAGATGGTAAAAGGGCAGGAATGATCTGATCCAAAGCTGAATCCTTTGGGGGAAAATGTGCAAATGAGGAGCAAAGATTACAAGTCAGACATTTAAGACTGAAAATGGAATCTGAGGTTTTGAAGCATGAGTTTTTCCTAGGACTAAAAAGCACGGATATTTTGGGAGTCCTGTCATGGCTCAGTGGAAATGAATCTGACTAGGAACCATGAGGTTGTGGGTTCAATTCCTGCTCTCCCTCAGTGGGTTAAGGATCCTGCGTTGCTGTGAGCTTTGGTGTAGGTCACAGATGCAGCTTGGATCTGGCATTGCTGTGGCTGTGACGTAGGCCGGAGGCTACAGCTGCTATTCGAACTACCTAGCCTGGGAAATGCCATATGCTGCAGGTGTGGCCTAAAAAGGCAAAAACAAAAACAAAACAAAACAAAGAAATGGGAATTTTATTTAGAAGATGAGCTGAATGCATCTGAATCTGATGCTCCTTCTTTGTCTGCTCTCACCCTCTCTGTGGAAATAAGTTATGCTCCACAGAGAAGATCCTGGAGCCTGCTGTGTGAAAAGCTGCTTTAGAACAAGGTTGTCATACTTCACCAACAGTAAAGCTCCCTAGATTTTTCATGTTTAAAAAATCCAAATAACAGCAAAATTAAGCTATTTGCTGCTACCCAACACTAGTCCAT
This sequence comes from Catagonus wagneri, assembly GCA_004024745.2. NCBI lineage: Eukaryota > Metazoa > Chordata > Mammalia > Artiodactyla > Tayassuidae > Catagonus > Catagonus wagneri. The sequence continues at coordinate 35,860,414 of PVHT020004944.1, forward strand.
CTTACTCCACATCTTCCCAGGAGCTCCCTGTCTTTGCCTGCTGTCAGGGGAAAGGATATTGTTGATAGACTCTTTCCAGCCTAGACTCAGCTTGATTTACATTCTCTATGGATTTGTGCTTTAAAGTATGTAAGTATGTTTTCAAAATCAGATTCACAACTAAAGGAAAAAAGCCAATTTGCTACCTTCATGCTAATATGAGAGCTTGTATTATTTGAGTTATTCCCAGAAAATTATATTTTGTTTTCTGTTATTTCTCCATGGTATAAAATCACATTAGTGTCCTAGGTCTGAGATCTAAGAGTTAGCATGTAGTATTTTTGGTCTGAAGACTCTGAATCCTGCTTTGTAAAATATATTCAGATCAAAGTTAAGGACTAGATCATTTTCTATCCATGCAAGGAAATCCAGTCTCCTAACGGACGCAAATCAAACTATGTTTTTGTTTTTTTGGCTTTGTTTGTTTTACTTTTTAGGGCCACACTTGCAGCCATATGGAAGTTCCCAAGCTAGGGGTTGAATCAGAGCTACAGCTGCCAGCCACAGCCACAGCCACAGCAACCTGGGATCTGAGCCGAGTCTATGACCTACACCACAATTCATGGCAACACTGGATCCTTAACCCACTGAGCGAGACCAGGGATCGAACCCACATCCTCACGGATCCTAGTCAGGTTCGTTAACTCTGAGCCGTAAAGGGAACTCCCCAGACTATTTGATGGTTGACTTGTCTACAGTAATTACCATCCTCCTGTTAGCCACGGTTGATCCATATGATCTAACTGAATGGATGAAGGACATCCTCTTTATTCCTGAGCAGTTATGTGGTCACTGCTCAAAGATACCTGATGCCTGTGATACCAAATAAAGGGACTAAAAACCTTCTCGGTCTCTGAATATACAGCTAAAGTCAAAGTAAAATAATCTTAGTTGTGACATCCTAGTAAGATCAGAATTCTTAATCTCTAAGAAAGAGAAAACTAGATCCATATTTTGGTTGCATCTCTTGATTCTGGTATAGGAAGAGAGAATAGCACAAGTTTAATGTGCTCAGAGATTAAACTCTACCCAGAGTATCAACTGAAAGAGAAGTTTTACACAAGGACTCTCAAAGAGAATGTTTCTCCCTCACCCAAAAAGCCCTGGTTCCCAGGCATGGATACAACAGAAACATCACTGTTTCCTATTCCTTAACATGGAAATAAGGCAGGACATGGAGAAAAATTAAGGCGGGACATGTGTATAATCCCTCAGTGTGGTACATGACTAATAGCAATAGCAAGTGCACAACAAATGGCAGCTGTCTCTATTTTGTTTTCTATTGTTCAAATTAAACAGAGTCAGAGCAACAGCTGATTGCTACAGAAAAAGTATTGGGAAAAAAGAGACAAAGTGTGCATAGTGCCTTGCTCTACCTTTTGGCATTTTTTTTTGACTTCAGAAATTAGATGAGCTATTTAATAGATCCTACAATTATGAAATTTGAGAACTGAGACATACCTTATTCATTGATTTGCTTAATGAAAACCCATTAAGTACCTACTACGTGTTAGAACTGATGATAATAAAAAGAAATGCAGTTAGAGGGACATGCAAAATGTATTATGGAAGCATTAGGTGACAAAGACTTAACTCATTGAAGATGTGATATTTTAGTGGTTAGGGAAAGCTATGTAGCATTCATAAGGCAAACACTATATATGTGACGATGGCATAATTAGAATTTTATCTACTACTGGTTAGGGAGCTATCTAACTTGCCCAGTGTCATAATAAAACAGGTTTAGGCCTCCTGGGGACAACAGGGACCACAGACCAATGGGAAGGCCTCATGAGCTGAGGTCTGGAAAGGCTCTGTTCACCTAAAGCAAGGTGCATGCTTTGGGGGAATAAACCCATCTGCAATTGTTGTCCCCTGTAAGGTAGAGTTGAAGGTCAGGACAAAGTTATGTCCAAAGAGTAGAGATTATTTCAGGAGCGTCATTGCTAGGAATTCCAATCTAGTATATAAGGGACAGAGACTGTGGACAATAAAATAAATATTAGATTGTGATTCTGGGATATCTGCATTCACAGCCAGATTCCAGTCAGTGACCAAAAGAACAGATTGTGGTATCCACCCCCTGTAAAGATATGAAAAATCACAGCCCCACCTAAATAGGTTGTGGTTTAGCCTTACAAGATCTCCAGGATAGATGGACCCACAGGCTGTGGAATGAGGAGTAAGTCCTGGGTCAAGATTGTGAGGATGCAGAATGAGGAGGGAATTCTCACACTGAGTACCCATCTCTATGTAAGGTGATGTTCCTGGTGCAGGTAATATGTATTGACTAGTTTATATCCCCACTCCATTCTCAATAAGACTTGCGGTGACATTCGGCATGACTTAACCCTGTAGGACACTCAAATACTGGCATTTAACCAGAGCTGCTTTTGGAGTTTAGAACTCAGCTCCAGCTTGTTGGAAGCCCAATGCAATGGCTGGGGACAATTTGCCTAAGTGCCTTGTGCATGATGGAGGAATATGTGATGGGAAACTCAGGGCAATCGTCAAGTGACCGAGCATGTAAACTCAGACACTTCTAGGAGGTGATGAAGGAGTCCCTCTTGAGAAATCACATGGTTAAGAATGTTTGGATCTGAGTTCTTGGGGGCCTAGGTTAAGGATACCCAGGGACTAATAGGCCTTCCTCTGAGTTTGCAAACAAGTAGGTGCAATGCCTGTTTTCTGCTACTCATGAGCAATCTGGTACTTGCCAGCTGAAAATGTCACAGCTAACACAGAACCAATTTGTCCTCCTTTGTTGGACAGACATCCTGAACCTCAAGGATGAGAAAGATCAGAGTTTGGATGAGACACTAACAAGCCGTGGATCTCAGAGATTCACATAAAAACATATTTTTATGCAATAAAGCTGCATACTTACTCTTGAAACACTCCATTTGGGCCATTATGATTGTCAGTATTAAATCAAGGTACTATCTTAGTGAGCACACATGGCAGCCATTAAGCTAGATATTTTAGAAATATTTGGTCCAGTCTTTGTAACAATCCTATGATATACACAGAATTATTAGTTTTATTTTGTAAAAAAATAAACTGAGGTTCACAGAGGTTAAACAAATTGCCCCTAGAACACAGTACTAGAAAGGAGCTAAAGTTTCATTCAAATCTACTTTAATCTGATGCCAAACCCAGCACTTTTTCCACCACCACACACGTCAACATACTTTTGTTACAGGGCCTAATGCATTGTTTCGGCAATTTCTGTTGTGTACCGTGTTGTCCTGTAATGAATTTAATGACATCCTTCATTTTCTAAGATATCAGACAAAAGGAAGCAAAAAAAAAAGGTCACATTAAACATAAAAGTCCAGTGAAAACAGAATACAACTCTCTGAATATTACATATATACAGAGGGGAAAAAAAGTATACATGTGAGTATCAGTTATATATACACAGAGGCACACCTTTGAGATATTGCAGATTCAGTTCCATACCACTGCAATAAAGCAAATATCACAATGAAGCAAGTCACACAAAATTTCTGTTTTCCTAGTGCACATAAAAGTTATATTTACATTATGCCGTAGTCTATTAGGTGTGCAATAGCATTATGTATAAAAAAAGAACACACTTTAATTTAAAAATAATGCATTGCTTAAAAAAAATGCTAACCATCATGCTAACCAACAACAAAGGGTTGCCACAAAACTGTAATTTATCCAAAATGCAATATCTGAAAAGCACGATAAAGTGAAATACAATAAAACAAAGGGGGTATGCCTGTATACTACATATGCACAAAAATTATAAAAGCTCAAAATCGTTGGGTAAGAAAAAGCTGAAGTCCTCATCATATTTTTTGGCTCTCTGAAAGCAAAGCAAATGCAATTTTTCATAAGAATAGTCTCAGATGTGAGTTTCCAAGGCCAGGAATTCTGTCCTACTCTGTTGTGTAAATGCTGTTGGGCAGACACTTGAGCTACTGGTGTGGAAATGCAACTATGGCCTCTTGAACAACTTAGGTCAAGAAGGATTCTAAAATACACAGTAAACATATGTAAAAACCCAGTCTGTCTTTCACTTTTCAAAATTGCCTATTTTATGCCTAGGAGAATATTTATGACTCCCTTTTTTGAAAATGTTCCCTTTTTGATGAAAAATGTTCGAAGACAGGCCCAAAGTGTTCTTACTTAAGATAATTCAGGAAAATAGCTCAAGGGGGTAAGCACTGAAAACAGGCTTTAAAAACGAGAAAAAGAGGGAAAAAACAAAAATGCAATTTTAGTATCATTTTCTTTGATTTTGAATATCTCCTTGTTGTGTGGTCAAGGCAGCTTTATGGGTTCTTTAGGAGAAATAAGGGAAAAGTCTGAATTAATGTTTCCTTGGGAAAAGCTAGAGCTGAGTGTGGGTGGTATCCGTTATCAATCATGGAGCCAGAGGGAATGGAATACTCCTTTACTTGCAAGGCAGCTGTGAGAGATTAAATGGTTTCTAGTGTCAGAGGTGAAAAGCCTCAATTTAAAGGATAATTTTTGCTTCAGGGTTTGGTACAGGGAATATGTGATGCCTTTGATATGCATATGGTGAAGTATGTAAGGCCCAAGAATGGAAAAGCCCCCACTGGGAAAATTTCTCAGATCATAAACAGTCCAGGAGAAGAGGAACCTGCATTGAATTCCTCTCCCGTCCATTTTATCCCCTTGCCGTCATCTCCTAACACACATCAGAAACACTTATCTGGAGCATATAGAAAATGTATGCTCCAAATACACGGAGGGTATGTGCTTCTGATGGGACTTGACCAGAGAGGTTTCTGAGCTCTGTCACTCTATGAAAGATGTCTTTCTGCCCCTTTCTTGCCTCTGTCCTGTTCAAAATAAATGGCATTTGTTTCCAGTTTTTCTGAATGGATGACTATAGCTATTTCTAGAGATACACATAACACTTCCGGAGTCATGGAGAATAGGAATTTACTTTTTTCAGGGAAACAAACATCAGTGTGTATGTGACTAGATTTTGTCACTGGTTTTACTCTTGCGACTTTCGGAGGTATCACATGTTTATGAGAGGCTTAACCCATTTTTCACACCCAAATCCACAACTTTCATGCCTGCCCCTTGACATTTCAGCAGAAAAGGTGTTATGGCAGAAAATACTATGATGGCAATAATGTTTCATATCAGAGATAAATTTCTTTTTCTTATGAAATAAATCTGCACTCTCTGAAGGCAAAGCTTTAGAAGTATGGAGGAAAATAAAAGGGATTTCATAAAGCCTGGTGAATTCGTAATAATCTCCTAAATCCCTTGGAACAGGGAATAGGTTACTTTTCATCCTCAAGGAGAGGAACTATATTCTCTCCAAGCTCTAAAATGTCATGGTTAGAAGCTTCGTTCCTGGCCAGGTCTTTGCAAAACTTCCAGAACAAAAACCAGAGAGAATAAAAATCTTCAGAATAAGCTGTAAAGTATACATTAGAACACAGACGGAGTTTCTAAGCATGGAAACAAGCAATATTCCATAGCTGACTGAATTTATACAGACATCAGATTAAATATTATCATAGCAATTAACTTAAATCTAAAGCCTCTTCAGATTTTTGAAACAACTGGTACAAAAAAGGAAACTCAATATATCACATAACTTTCTTTGTCAGACTTTAATAATACATTCTTCAAAATTGTTCTCAAATACATATTGTTCAGAATAACAGAAGAAATTTGGTTTTCTAGACATGGTTCTAGAAATGCTGGGGAAAAAAATACCAAAAGGGTGTCTTTTTGATCTAAAGACTATATAATTAGAGGTTCTTAAACTATAAAAGACAGTGGTCACTGTTACCAAACATTACAACAGGCAGAGCTTGACCACAGGAAGCCATAAAGGCATATCTAGGTTTGTAAAAACTAGAATGGAGCCCATGAACTAATCTAAAATGGCTACTTCTATGGTGTCTGAATCTCTGATGTCATGGAGTAGTGATCACACTGGACCTCACTTCACTATGGGTCACTGACAACTGAGGAGACATTCTTTGTCTAAGAAGCTCAACCAGAGAAGGAGCCACTTACAAAGGGGGAACACTTTGTGAGAAGAATTACATACTGATTTTACTTATGTACTCATTCAGGGCCAGGTATCCTCGTGATTAACATCTTAGTGTACTAACCAGCTGTGAAGATATAGCTAAAAGCCGTACTTTCTTTCATTGTCTTCTATCTACTGAACTCAATGTTCTTTTGACGAGTACTTTTTCAACAACTCGGAAGTGCTAGGTGCAGGGCTAAGTACTGGGATATAGTAGATGAGCACGAGAGATGCGGCGCTGACCTTAGGAGCTCATTTGTACTGAAGAAGGATAGGCTTTAGGCAAACAATATCAAATGATTTTATTTTATTCATGTTAGGTGTTACATAGGGGTACAGGGTATAACAAATGAATTACTTGGCCGTTAATCTATGTGGGGATCAAAAGGTATTCCTGTGGAATTTATGACTATGCTGAGATCTGATAAATGACTCAAAGTTAGATCAAGAGATGACTAAGCTTCAGCCCAGCAAACATAAAAGATGTCTGTCACATGACAAACAAAGAAATAACTATTCTTAGAGCCTTTTTTTCATATTACTACTTTGGCTTTCTTTTCCAGGAAGTTTCTTCTTCTCCCTCTATTCTAGCCACATTGGTTGCCATGGGAAGGGGGAGGGGCGGATGGGGGAATGGGAAGTGTGGTTGTGTTGAGATTTTCTGGTTTTTTAGAGCTATTTAAGGTTCACGGCAAAATTGAAGGTAAAATATAGAGATTTCCCATATGCTTCCTGCCCCCACATGCGTATCTTTTCAGATAGGATAGAATCTCATTGTTTTAGGGCTGGTATACTTAAGTGTTCAGTCATCTAATAACAGAGGCTAGATTAAATAATCAGGATCATATGGGGTTCCAACAGCCCAGTCGTTCTAGAACTTCAGTTCCATATTTATACAGCTTTCTTTTCTGACCAGTTTATCTAAAAATAGGGCAAGAGCTGACTTTAATGAGCTGGAAAGGTTGTTTTCTGAGAACTAAAAGGAGCTCCTCTTCAAGTAGCACATTCTGGCCCTGCACAGGCAGAATGCCCAGAAGTGTCCTCTCCACTGGAGCACTCCTGGCCGAAAAATGGAACAGAGGGAGTTTGCTCCTAAATAGGCAAGAGTGAGTGAGAGCAGGAAGCACTTGGGTTCAGAGCTGAGTTACAAAGAACAGAAGAGAAAATAAAGCTTAACAGAAAAAGTGACTTGGGTTAGACATAGGAACAAAAATGGAAATAAATTACTTAAAACTTTGCTATGATCATGGACACATGTGGTTGTACAGATAGGAGCTCACAGTGCTTAAGAAGCTCTGGGTTTGATCCCCAGAGGCGCTGGCTTGGTTCTCTTCGTGAACCCTTGATCCAGCTGAATGTCCTGCAAATGCTTACTTTCGGTCACTAGAGAATCTTATGAAATAGATTCGTGCAGCTCAAAGTTCATGTTTTCCTTAATAATGAATGCTGGATACCCTCGCATGTGAGGGACATTTTGGGGGAAAGTGAATTATACTGTAAATTAGGGTCTGGCTAGTGAAAATGAATAGGAACAGAATTGAAATAAGTAAGAATGAGTCTATCCAGGCTCTGCCATTTATCAGCTATAGGGGATTATTACTTAATCTCTACATGCCTGTTTCCCATCTATAAAATGGGAGCAATAATAGTATCACCTCATGGAGTTATTACTAGAATTAAATGACATAATATTCATGAAGCACTTGGAATATTCATACATACATATACATTTGGGAGAGAGAGAGGAGATATTCACCATTGAGAGAAAAGTAAATATAAAAGTTATATTTGTTTTCTGAATAAATGGAATTCTGAATTTTAACCCCAGGCACTTTCCTGCTTTCGATTACATCAGACCAAGATGTTAAAAATCTATTTTTTAAAGCATATGTTAAATCTTAAGTACTAAGAACTGAGTAAAAGGAAGACAAGTCTTAGAGGAAGTTAGTGCTATACGAAAATTAAAAACATATAAGATAACTTAAATAGAAAACTCAATACATTGATATATTTGAGGCTGATTATACCAGTGACTAATGAATTTAGATAAAATGAAATTTACCTAGAGAGGAAACTCTACAGAACACGCGGAACATATAATGCTTGATATAAAAACAAACATTTTTAACTGGCTCAGCTATAATTTTGAAAGTGAAAACTAGAATCAAATGTCATAACACTGGATTTCAAAAATTGCTGGGTGGGGCTGGGACTAACCCAACATAAGAATCCATGATACCCACTGTTTTTAATTAATTCAAAATCGTGGGAAATAGCTTTTGGACTTACAAACACATGTTCTTAATCACCACTCCCTGTGGTAGAAAAAGAATACAAGTTTTAAAATCACCTTAGGATAGACCACATTGGTTAAAGATCCACAACGAGTTTTCATTGTTCTGTGCATCTGGGAGCTGTATTTCTCCATGAGGGGTCCCACTGAAAGGCTGGCAACCTACTCTTGCTTCTGTGTCTTAGTGGCTAGTCATGTGAAGATGCACTAAAGAGCCACATGGAGAGCCCACTGAAGCTCTCCCCCACCCCACTCCTCACCCCCAGTTAGCAGGGTCACTTGGTGAGCCTGAGGCTACGAAGGCAGACAGAGAGGAAGGCAAACAACTTCACTTAGATATTCTGGAGTCAAAAGGCAAGCAGGAATCATCAGGTTTGCTTCAACAGCATAAGAACTGTGTATCACAGAAAAGGGACCCCAGTGAGGTGCCCTCTCCAGACCAGCAGCTAGGGGGACACACTAATTCATAACATTTCCCCATGTCCTTTGCCCAAGACTGAGTTTAGCTAGGAGAGTCATGAGAAAGGCTGGTCGATAACTCCTTTATGTTCTTTCTCACAAGACTTTCCTATTTCTTCATGTTGAGCTCATTTGTTTCAAGAGAAACAGTGAGAAATCTGTCCTTTAAAGTCAGGAAGAAAGGAATAACAGAAGGAAGGTTGAGAAAGAAAGAGATTGAAGAGGAGAATGGACCACAGCAGCAAATAGGAGTTTAGGAATTGCTACAATTTATAGAGTTCCCTCTCTTTGCCAGGCACTGTGCTGGACTTTTAATTTAAGTCATTAGGTTGAATTCTTACAAGGGCCCTGTCCAGTAAATATTATTTCATCTTGCTGATGAGGAAATCAAAGCCCAGAGAGGTGAAAAAAATTTACCGAGGGTGAAAACTTGAGTCTACCTAACTCTACAACATCCACAACCATACACACCCCCAAAACTCAGGTCTTAAAAACACTTGAGAGCAGCCTCCCTTTAGGTTGTTGAATGCAAGAGAGCTAAAACAACATATTTCAGAGCTAATTTGAGCTTATGTCCTGAGGAGGGATCTAAATATTTTCTTTGCCCTGGCAGCCTACAGAAAAAATTTACCTTCTTTTGATAGCTAATGAGCTCTCAGGGAGACAGAAAAGCCTAAAGAGCACACTGCCAGAGAAGAAAGAACAGCCCCAGGGCAAAGGCCTTTGACCACTGCATTGCCAGGTCATTGACCTCAAAGGACAGGCTTATGCTGAATGATCATTTTGCTAGACTGGTAGTATTTAAAAAGAAAAAAGAAAAGCAATAGGTAGGTTTGGTCTACTTTTATTTAAAAATAAATTTTCTGTTTTAAAATCATATCCTGCCTACTTCTAACCTCTGGTAATTCCAAACCCAGAAATCTCACACAAAGTCCTTAGCTGATGAACTTTGTCTGCCATGTACTGGGTTGCAAGTACCCTCCCCTCCCTGGCCAAAATTCCCCTCAAAGCTTCACTTCCATTTATAACTTATTATTATTCCAATGCTTTGTCTTTTATAGATGAAGAAATCGAGTCACAGATACAACCTGTAAAAATTTATTAACAAAATTAAATATATATTTAAATAAGATATGATATAGGATGATTAAAATAAATCATTCTTCTATTTCCAACCACATGACCCAATTTGCATAACTAATTCTGGAGTAGTTTACCTGCAAGTGAGTAAAGGGGAGGTTCCATGTGGTTAACTGGTGAGGGCAGTTCACTGTATCTCTAGATACAGCTCTTCCAAGGTCATCACTTGGGAGAGATAAAGGGGTTATCAAATTAGCTTTTCTGTGTCTGGCATGTCTGAGGAGTTAACAGGGCATTATAATTTTTAGAAACAATTAGATCTCTCCCTGCTGCAAATAAACTTAAGAATTCCCAGGAGAAAGGATCTTGGCTTTTAATGAGAAGGAGAGATGTTAATTGGAAATATCAGCAAGGTTTTCATGTTTCAGCTATGGGTTTAGTTAGTTAGACTTAGTTCTACACCATTAGTGTCCATAGTCAAACTTGTGGGTGGAGTATGACCCCGAAGACGAAGTCCCACAGGACAAGGACAGATACGTTTTCAAATCCCCTTCCAAAGCCGCTCCCTCCTTATACTCCTGCCACACATCCTTCCTCCTCTTGAGCACCTTTGCTCTGTCTTCCAAGACCTTTCCTTGCTAGTTGGATTTCTTGGGGCTCATATTTGCCTCTCTTTACTTATTTCTCTATACCCATTCTTGAGAAAATCCTCTCTGAAGGCTCTGGGGTCAATGGCTCCCAGTCCCCTACCTCCAGCCCAGTTCATTCTTCTTCATGGGGCAGGGTTGCTAAGAGCAGGGGCCCTAGTGTCAGACTGCCTGGGTGTGAAACCCAAACCATCACTTGCTGGCTGCATTAATTGTACAAGAGACTCAACAGCTCTTTGGGTCTCAGTGTTCTCCTCAGTGAAGTGGCAACATTTAGAGTGTTTTCCTCATGGCGTTATTTTGACGACTGTGTATTAATGTATGTACTGAACACATGGGATGTACTCAGAAATGTTAGTGGGCATTGCCACTACTGCTACAACTATTGTATGTATAAAACAACCATCAACTCATATAGTTCCAATTTTTTTTGTTGTTATAAGAACTTTTAAGATTCACTCTCTCAGCAACTTTCAAATATATGACATAGTATTGTTAATTACAGTCCCAACGCTGTACATTACATTCACAGGACTTATTTATCTTATAACTGTAAGCTTATATCTTTTGACAGCTTTTATCCATTTTCCCCACCCCCAGCTCTAGCAACCACCAATCTATTTATCATATCTATGAGCTCACTTTTTTTGTATTCCCCATATAATGAGAGCATATAATACTTGACTTATTTCACTTAGCATAATGCTTCAAGGTCCATCCACGTTGTTGCACAAAGCGGGCCTTCCTTCATATATATATATATATATATATTTATATATATATATATATATATATATATATATTTATATATATATATATATATATATTCCTATATTCAATTACATTGTTTCCATGTCTTGGCTATTATAAATAAAGCTGAGGGTGAACATAGAGGTATAGATATACTTTCAAGACAGTGATTTTTTCCTTCAAATATATACCCAGAAGAGTGAAATTTCTGGATCATATGCCAGTTCTATTTTTCTCATTTTTCTTTTTTTGTTTTTTCTTTTTAGGGCCACACTTGCAGCATATGGAAGTTCCCAGGCTAAGGGTCAAATCAGAGCTGCAGCTGCCAGTCTAAGCCACAGCCACAGCAACACAAGATGCAAGCTGCATCTATATCCTACACCACAGTTCACGGCAACACTGGATCCTTACCCCACCCAACAAGGCCAGGGTTTAAACCCACATCCTCATGAATATTAGTTGGGTTCTTAACACACTGAATCACAAAGGGAACTCCTAGTTTTTCATTTCTTGACGGACTACCATACTGTTTTCCACAATGGCTGCATCAATTTACATCCCTACCAACAGTGTACAAGAGTTCCCTTTTCTCTGAGTCCTTGCCAATACTTGTCATCTCTTATCTATTTGATAATAGATATTCTAACAGGTATGAGGTGATATCTCATTGTGATTCATTTGCATTTCACTGATGATTAGTGATGTTGAGTATCTTTTCTTGTACTTGATAGTGATCTCTATGTCTTCTTTGGAAATATGTCTACTCAGTTCATTTACTCATTTTTTATTAGGATTGTTTGTTTTTGTGTTATTGAGGTATATGAGTTGTTTTTTTATATTTTGGATAGTCACCCCTTGTGAGATATATTATTTGTATCAAAGAAGCAGTTCTTAATAGGTGTGTAAACATTCACCATGGCTATCCCCTCTGGGCTCAGTACAGAGGGAACAGGCAAAAATACCCAACTCCCCATCTTTTCCAGGAAGGGATTTGACTATATATGTTATAAGCAGCTGCCTATGTGAGCAGCTTCTAATTAGCATGCATTTAGGTACACACTGTGATCTCAGCTAGAGCCCAAAAAAGCCAACAGGCACTTCCCCTGACTTTTCCCTCTGGCTCACTCCAATAATGAAACCAAATCACCAGTATCTCCTTCAAAGTAGAATGTTCCCACATCTAGTGCCCTAACTCTTAAGGCTCCCGCGTGTGGGATGGGCCCGCAAATCATCTAGTTTTGAGAGTGAGCAGGGTTTTTATTCATGAGTCTCACGGGACTATGGCAAGCATCCATGGCTATTTACTGTGCAAACTACAGTGAGAACAGGCAAAACTATCCATATCCAAGATTCTCCCTGGAAGGAATTTAACTACATACTTTCTTAACTGCTGCCAAGGGTTCAGTCTCAAAACACCCTGCATCTAGGTACAGACTGTGATGCTCACCTTTGGAACACTGCTGAATCTTGGCACACCTTTAAGTACTGGTAACCACTAAAAAAAGAAAAAAAGAAAGACTGGGAGAGCTGACTGAATTTTCTAATGCGTAGAAACCAATGCAGAGAGTCAAGGAAAATGGAACTAAGTGATTTATCCAATAGAGAGTTCAAAATAACAGTCATAAAGATGCTCAGCAAGGTCAATAAAGCAATCAATGAACAGAGGGAGAATTTCAACAAAGAGAAAATATTTTAAAATACATTTTAAAAAGTACTATACAGAAATCATACAGCTAAAGAGTACAATGATTCAGCTGAAAAAATCAACAGAGGGGTTTAAGAACAGACCAGAATAAGTAAAAATGTACCAGTGTCCTCAAAGATAAGCCAATAGAATTCATCCAATTAGGAGTTCCCATTGTGGCTTAGCAGTAACAAACCTGACTAGTACCCATGAGGATGTAGGTTTGATCCCTGGCCTTGCTCAGTGGGTTAAGGATCCAGCATTATCATGAGCTGTGGTGTAGATCACAGATGCAACTCAGATCTGACTTTGCTGTGGCTATGGTGTAGGCTGCAGTTCTGATTCGACTCCTACTCTGGGAACTTCCATATGCAGCAGGTGTGACCCTAAAAAAAAAAAAGAAAAGAAAAAAGAATTCATCCAATTAGAGCAGCAAAAAGAAAAAAGAATGAAAAAGAATGAAGATATCGTTAGGGACTTATGGGACATCATCAAGCAAAACAATGTATACACTATATAGGTCCTAAAAGGAACAGAGAGAAAGCTTACTCAAAGAAATAATGGCTGACACTTCCCTAACCTAAGGCAAGAAACAGACATCTAGATCCAGGAAGCCCCAAAAGTACCTAAAAACTGACTCCTCAAGAGACCCACACTGAGATACACTGTAATTATTTTTTTGGCCATATCTGCAGCATGGGGAAGTTTCCAGGCCAAGGATTAAACCCAAACCACAGCAGTGACAATGTTAAATCCTTAAATGCTAGGCCACAAGGGAACTTCAAGACACATTATAGATAAAGTGTCAAGGGTTGAAGACAAACAGAGAATCTTAAAACAGCAAGAGTAAAATAACTGGTTATGTACAAGGAAACCTTCATAAGACTATCAACAGATTTGTTGATATCAGCCGGAACTCTGCAGGCCAAAAGGGATTAAGATGATATAGTCAAAACACTGAAAGAAAAAAAACTGCCAACCAAGAATACTCTACCTGGAAAAGATGTCCTTCAGAATTGAAGGAAAGATAGTTTTCTACAGGAAAGCTAAAGGAATTCATCACCACTAGCCCAAACTTACAAGAAATATTAAAAGGAATTCCTCAAGATGAAATGAAAGGACACTAATTAGTAATATGAAAATAAACGTGTGTGTGTGTGTGTGTGTGTTAGGCAACAAAACAAGTCGTAATAAACTTAAGACTGAAATCATATCAAGCGTCTTTTCCAACAGCAATGGCATAAAATCAGTTACAACAAAAAAGTGGAAAATTCACAAATATTTAAATATTAAATAACATGCTCCTGAACAACTAATGGCTCAAAGAAGAAATTGTAGAGAAATTTTTAAAAATCTTGAGAGAAATGAAAATAGAAATGCAACATACCAAAATTCATGGGGTGCAGCAAAAGCAGTTCTAAGAGGAAAGTTTGCAGTGATAAATGCCTACCTACAGTAAGAAAGCAGAGTGATCTCAAATAAACAACCTGACTTTACAACTGAAGATACTAGAAAACAAACTATGACCAAAGTTAGCAAAAGGAAGAAAATAAGAATCAGAGCATAAAATAAATTAAACAGATCCCAGAAAAACAATAGAAAAAAATTAATGGAACTAAGAGCTATTATTTTTAAAAGATTAATAAGATTAACAAATCTTCAGCTATATTATTAAAATAACAAATTATAACTTATTAACTGATAAAAGAAATGCCTACAACTCAACAGCAAAAAACCCAAATAGCCCAATTTAAAAATGGGTAAAGAACCTGAACAGGCTTTCTCCAAAGAAGGCATATGATTGGCAAATAGGTACATGCAAAGGTAATGGACATCAGTAATCATTAGGGAAACGCAAATCAAAATCACAAAGAGATAGCACTTTACATTTGTTGGTATGTCTATTATCAAAAAGACAAGAGATAATCAGTCATTTGCCCACATATAACTATAACTTAGGAGCAGGAGGGTCACCCAGCTAGGCCCGGTCAATTTATATAACCATGGAGATAATAAAATAGATGTTTTAGCCTACTAAGTTTTGGGGTTGTTTGCTATTCAGCAATGAATAACAGAAACAAACATTTACATTGCTTTTCCTTCATTCCTTTATTTCTCTGTATTCATCATTTTCTCAAATAGTCGTAGAATCTTGAGGTCAAAGTAAATTTAATTCACTTGAAATTTTGATTAATTCATCTTGTATTTTTAAATTTTATTTTAAAATTTACAGTAGAGTTTCTTTCTAGTTAGTTCCAAAGCTATGTGTAAAAAAATGATTCTATCTACTCCACTTCTTGGTCCCCTGAACCCTGGTGGCAGTGTATGCTGCTGCTGTCACTGGTTGCCATGGAACAGTTCAGAGCTAAGCGAATTACCTTCACTCCCTCTGTTGTAATTCTGAGAGCAACATGAGATTTGCAGTTGGCCAGTTATTGTTAACTATCAGCTGTATACTCATTATTGACCAAAATATTCCCATATGGTCATAGGAAATATAAATAAGAAATCTCAGAAAGTTTGAATTACGGCAAGGTCAGTAAACACTGTACTGAGGAATGCATTGCACGAATGCAAAATAAAAATCCACAGTAGCATAAAATTGAAAAATATTAACTATACTTTTGAGAAAAAATAATTCTCATAGAAAAAATGCATCTAAATCTAATTTTCTTTAAAGATTTGTCTTATAAGTTTAATTTCATCGCATTTATAATGTATAGTATTCCTCCTAGTCACTAGATTCTATTTACTAATTCATTCAACCAATATTTATTGTTACACACGTGCTAAGTATAGACTATGCCAGATTCCTGAAATAAAGAAATATGAGAGATAGATCCTACCTCAACCAATTAATAGTTTAATGAGATAGAAAAAAAAATCAAAATTCAACTTAAGTACTATACTAAGATAGCACAAAATAAAGGATACTCTATAAGAAAGGTAGCCTGAGAAATTAAGGGAAATTTCCTGGAATCAGATAATTTAGGTTGGAGCTGAGTCTTGAATGATTAGAGGCCTTGTGTATCCAGCCGAGACAAAAAAATTTTTGACCACACTCATGGCATGCAGAAGTTCTCAGGCCAGGGATCAAACCTATGCCAGAGCAGTGACAATGCCCAATCCTTTAACCACTAGGCCACCAGGGAACTCCAAGACAAATATTTATTGAACATGTTTGCAGGACTCTGGCCTGGGTCCTAGGTGAGTCCCCACTCATCAAGTGGCATTCACCACCCAGTCAGAGCTTATCCAGTGGCTCAGGAAGAATCACACTGCTCAGACTGCTCATATTATGGAGACTGCATATTCCTAATGTCAGTTTCACACTTTGATGTACAAGAGACTTTTTCAGACAGCTTTGATTTGCATGCATCTCCATCTCGCTCAACCTCCCAACACCTCCCTTATCTAATAAGTAAATGTAAATCTTTCTTTCCCCTTAACTCCTGAGTTTAGTTACATACCGTGAGCCCTATTGGAACTTTTGCTTTTACTTTTGACATTTCAGTCTTGAGATAAGACTATATTACTAGAACAACCTTTTCTTTTCTCCCCTGTGTGGTTCTCCTGCCTCCTTTCATTCATCAGATTCTTAGAATTCTAATGATCCCAAGGGTCCCACACCAGCCCTTTCCAAGGAAAATTGGCTACATGAGATCATTGATCATGTGGTCACCATCACAAAGCAGGGGAGAAAGAGTCCCCAATTTCACCCAAAAGTATTAGGCAGCTTCTTCAAATCCTACCTTGAATGTTAAGCATGGTGAAAGAAAATCTCTTTTACAGACCAGTCACCCTGGATTACTTACTTTCCAGCAGGATAAGACTCAAAATTACCTAGTTGTTAAATCCTAAACTGGTAGCCTGCAGGGTAAATTCAACCAGCAGATAGATTTTGTTTGGCATTCACAGTATTTTTAAACATCTTAAATAAGTTGTCCACATATAAAACTTAGATTTCACATAAAAATATGAATTTCCCATTTCTGTTAAAAAATTAGAAGAGTTGGCCCATATTCCAATTAGGATCAGTTATTTTGGTAGTAACAGCTACCTGCAAAATACAGATTCATGTTCTCCATCTCACCTTAGCTCCTACCCAGTGAACTCCACTCAGAGCCTTTGCATGCATTTTCTTTTCCATTTCTGAAATAGTCCAACTCCCTCACTATACAGGAAAAAAATAAGTAAGACCAAGACACAGAAAGACCTCAAGATTTTCCTGGGTCCAGAGTTGGAGATACAAATAGAACCAGAACTTGAACATGGTCTCTTCATTCCACTTCACGGCGCTGCTTTTCTAGCTTATTACATCCATGACTGACTGCTCACCTGCTCACTAATATCCTAGCAAAGACGGCAGAAGGACTGAAAATCAAGCTTCAAGCAAAGGGTAATAGTGGCTAAAGTCTTAAGATTTGGATTTTGAAGAGGTTTGAGAATTCTAACTTGCTTCCCCCTCTTAACACTTCTTTTCTTTTCTGTGGCACATTAAAGCAGGTGGAAAGTTATAGGCAAGTGTTTCTCTAATCATTGTACATCTCTGACCCATGATAGGATGCATACTTCCTCCTCCCAATGACTTCTAGTTAACTTAAGGGAGAGAGTCCACTTAAAATATTATGCCAATGTCACCAATTGATTTATAACAAAGATGCAGTAGATTTTCACTTTATACTTGGGCCTGGTGGGACCTAGTTAGCAAACTCATAATGGTGAACTTCGTTCCAATAAAACATCTTGTTGGTTCTTACGGAGTAGAGCCTTTTCTAAGTGGTAAGATGGAGCACTCCTTCACATCACCCAGGACCAGTAGCCAAATTCCATAAGATAAGCTTTCCCTTTTATCTCAAAATATTAGTGTTTTGTTATTAAACTTCTTCCCCATAGAGCTGATTAACAGAAAATAGTATGGTGAATATATAAACAATATATACAAATTATACACACACACACATATACATATATATATATAGTTTTTTAGGGCCACACCTGTGGCATATGGAGATTCTCAGGCTAGGGCTCAAATCGGACCTACAGCTGCCAGCCTATGCAATAGCTACAGCAACATGGGATCAGAGTCGTGTCTGTGACCTACACCACAGCAACACCAGATCCTTAGCCCACTGAGCAGGGCCAGGGATTGAACCCACGTCCTCATGGATACTAGTCAGATTCTTAACCCGCTGAGCCACAATAGGAACTCCAGTTCCTCTATATTTTTAATGAAGGAGAGGATCATCCCAACAAAAGCGTGAAAAGTTCAAATTGGCTAGCCTTTTTTTTATAACCCTTTTCTTTTATAACCCATCTTCTTTGAGATGTCTGTGACCTCACAATGAGGTGCTTTTTGAGCTTCAAGCCAAGGTTGATTTGGCACCTCCGTCACAGAGAGCATGTGCAGACTGTGACAGGCTTTCAGGGAAGCCACTTCCCACATGTGCTTCTCTGGTTCCCTCATTGGTGCTTGGCAAGAGGAGGCTGGTTCCTCCGGGTGAGCTGGGTGCTATGACAGACTAGACTTTTTTGCAAGAGAATCAGTCCTGCACATTTGATGTACTGCTTTAAGCTTAAAGACCTCTTTGGAACTGAAATTGTAAGGTAAGCAGTGCTCAGACACAATTCTTGAACTTTGAAACTGTGAATGTAAATTGAGGACGTTCCTTAAAAGTCTTTGTTGTTTAATATGAAACTTTAACATGCTGCCTCTCCTGCTGCCTTTAAGAATAACAGCTCACTGTCAAACACGCACATACGGTGCTAATTTTAAAAGAAAAAAAAAACTACTGCTTAAAAAAAACATTTTTCCATAATGAAATAGCCACATAGATATGTTGTACTTTTAAACTTGTGTGGAAGTGTCCAGGACGGGCTAGGTTTTTTCTCTGCTCTGTTAGTGTAATCGGTGTCCTTTAAAATGGAATCAAATTATCTTTGCCACTTGAAAATGGGTCTGTGTGCAGGACTAATCTTGTAAAGAGAAAACCCCAATGGAATTGCAACTAAATGCCAGTCCAGGTCTGTGGGTCTCTATCCCAGGTGTCGCTCGGTGCTTGCTTAAGAATGGGAGGGGATTAGTGAAACCTTGCTTTTACAATGGTGTTGGCACTGCTCTGCTAGACACAGAAACTCTGCTGGGATAAGGTGTTGCTATGCGCAGGTCAGTTCCTTGTGATTGTGGCAAATGAAGTTGGGAAGCTGGAACTTATTATAATGCATAAGAAGAGCCAGAGGTTTGTCAGACATATGATGATGTAGAGCAAGTTCAAAAGTATATATGTAAGGCAGTTACTTGTCTGATGTTGTTAATAAAATTCAATCTTTTTGTAGAAATTTATACGTGCTTTTAATGTTTTCCATCAAGTTTGGACTCTCAGGGGTGGAATACTGAATGCTTTTAGGTATCCAAATTATCTGTTTCTAAAAGGGCATCACTAAAATCTCTCTTTGTTGTAGGGGAAAATATGTTGAATCTTCTCTTTGTGCTCTGCAGACCTTAAAGGAGAAGACCTACACGATATCCACACTGCTTGTTTTCTCCTAAATCTTTGCCCAGAAGTTTCTACTCTCTTACTTTGCCTTTGTCACTTTCCTAGGGACTAAGTTAACTGTAGGCATCTTAAACTTCCCTTGAGATTTCCAAACATCTTTCTATGCCCTTTTCATGGACAGAACCAAAGTGCAGCCACACAAATAAATTAGATTCTTGCTCCTTATGGTCTTTCTCACCATGGGTAGTGGTTTATATTATATACTGGCCTCCAGTGCACATTCTTGTGATACAGTTTCCCTCCCGTTTACAAGCTAAGAATGTGAACTCCATAGGGGCTAGGGCACACCACCCAAACTCTAAAGTGGTAGCATCGGTAGGACCTGGCCTGGATGTCATCTCCCCTCCCCCAGGCTTTCTCCCTTCCAAGACTAAGCTGCCTCACCTGGCCCCATGTATTTCCATGAACCTGCCCTTTGAACCACATCACTGCTTAGCTGCACTCAGTTCTGGGGAGGTACTCTTTCACTGTAAGGATTACAATGTCTAAGCTACCCTTGGCCTGGGGGGAAGAACACTTCCCACCAAGCATGCAATAAAGAATGTGGGGGTCTCTGGAATGGAGAGAAGCTATTCGCGAGGATTTCCCCCCTTCTCTTGTTGCCATGTTTCTTGCTAGTCTCGGCACAAATTTTTAAAACAGGCCATGCAAAAAAAGTGTGGGTTCCTACGGAAATGAGGCTGGGACTGTTTACTTTGCAGCTAGGACACCCAGGATGTAAAGCTCAGAAGGATGAGCAGTGGTCCTGGATTAGCATTCTAGTGTGCCATTGCCTTCTGGAAAGATTTATTTTTAATCTGACAGTATTTCTGCGCATCTGCAATCCAAATACCCCAGTACGTGAGAATAAATATTTAGGCAATGTGTTAGCTTCATTAACCTGATACCACATTACAGCCATTCTTAAGAATTCCTATTCTTGTTCTAATAAAATTAAAAGCGGGGGGGGAGAGTTGAGGGAAGAAAGAATGTGAAATGTGAAATACATTACCTATGTGATTTGAGGGAAAACTGACTAATTACAGACCAAAAAATTTTTTTTCAAGATTTCTCTCTTTTACCAAGGATGATATCTCCTCTGTTGAAAGATTCACTGGAGTCCTCGTGTTTTTCTTTTTTGACAGTCTTGAGTCTTTTCCTCATAGCTATGCTCAGACTCTGATTTTTCAGCCTGGGAATGCTTAGGGGCAGTTCCCACAAAGTAGACAAAAAGCAGTGGAATTATAACCACTAGAAATAAGAACTCTCTGTCATTGTTAACAACCAAACCTGATGAAATCACCATCGTTGCAGAACTCACATTTAAAGAATGTCTCATTTGTCTCTAGAGCTAACAATTTCCTTTATTTTTGCTATTTTTACTTTTCACTTTTTATTGAATGTGTGGAAGGCTGAAGGAATAGCTGAAATTAACTTCTAGAATTTCATCTCCTACATCCCATATAAAGCTTTTACTGAGATTACCAGGCATGGAAGTCTACATAAAGAAACCCTGAGAGATGTGATTAGACCATTTTATTTTTTAAAAACCCTAGAAAGGTGAGGACCGTGACTTAAAAAGCAATAATCCTGACTGGGCTTACTGGGTCCTTTTATAGACAAAATGGAAAATAATTTGAATATTTTACTTTACGTAATTTGGTATATTTGGCAAAATAATAGAAAGTGTAACCTATCACCCAAGTGCCTGGTAGCAGCACTTAACAGGGCTCAGGAAGAGACAGCTAGCAATTTACAGGAGCTTTTGGTGACTCCTATATGTACCTTCCCTCTCTGACAGCCATAAATATAGGCCAGAAGGTAAGAGCAGGGCCAAGCAGCGATCACAGCCCTGGGGACTACACTCGTTTTTAAAATCATAGTGGTGACAGTAAGGTGGGTAAAGGGAAAAACAGCACTGGGATACCTAAAGGGTGGGAGAATATTAAATGTACGTTGAATTATTGAACTGATTTTATAGTGATGCCAGACGGAGAAGTTGAAGAAATTCCATGAGAATTGGTCGGTGTAAAATATTTGGAATAAAGTGCTTGGACAGCATCTTAGCCAAGTTTGTCAACAGTTATTTTCGAGTCAGAGGTTGCTGTCTTTAGACATCTTCAAACAGAACTTATATATATAGCTTTATTTTCAAAACTGGCAAGATTCAAAAATGGATTATTAAAGGAATGGTTTATGGAACAACCAAAAGAGATACTAGTGGATTCTTAGAATCCAAGCATAGAGTCACTCAAAAGGAAATAACCCTGAAAGTCAAAATTTTTTTTCTCTAATGTATTATTAACCTAGTAGACACATGCAATTTAGCCAAAAGCAACTTGTTCAAAAGCAAATTAGTCAACGTAATAAATTAATTAAAAACGAACATCTTTGGAGTTCCCGTGATGGCTCAGTGGAAAGGAACGCAACTGGTATCCATAAGGATGCAGGTTTGATCCCTGGCCTCATTCAGTGGGTTAAGGATCTGCATTGGTATAGGTATATCAGCTGTGGTGTAGGTCACAGATGTGGCCATGTTGCTATGGCTGTGGTGTAGGCCAGCAGCTGTATAGCTCCTGTTCGACCCCTGTCCTGGTAACTTCCATATGATACAGGTGCAGCCCTAAAAGGACAAAAAAAAAATGAACATCTGCTCTCATAATATATTCAATTGTGGGTGATAAAACATAGGACAGCTTTATAGAGCTGTTTGTAATTATAAACATTTTTTTTACAATTTTCAGATCTTTTTATTTTTATTATTGTGACTACTGAATTCAAATTCAAATAATTACTGTCTTTATTGTGAAAAGTTTGGACAATTAAGGAACTGCTCAATAAATGAGATAGGGAATCAACAGATGGAGCTAATTATTTGAAGCTAATAGAATGGTTGAACAATTGATTACCATGATGATTTATGTATTATTTTAGGCTTTTTAAGCAACACATGCTTATTATAGGAAAATTATAAACACAAGAAAAAAATGTTTTTGATTTTTTGGCCACCCTGTGGCATATGGAATTCCTGAGCCAGGGATCAGATCCCAGCCACCGTTGCAACCTAAGCTGCAGTTACGGCAATGCCAGATCCTCAATCCACTACGTCAGGCCAGGGATTGAACTTGCAACTCAGTGCTCCCAAGACTCTGCCAATCCTGTTGCACCACAGCAGGAACTCCCCTCAAAATTTTTTAACATACTCCCATTTAAATAGTGCCAGACAACGACTGCACATTACTGCCTTCCATATGTGTTTCCTATGGTTAAATATGATGTTTACCTCCACATGGTATTTGAAGGCTAGCATATTTTAAAAATAACCCATCAGTTGTTGGACATTTGCATTCTAATTAATTGCTGAGCTCTTAGTTGTTTTAATCATTCTAGGCTTGGCAGGAATAACTACTTGGAAATGAATTAAGAGATTTAAAAAACCAAACTATTGAGTGAAGATATGGGCAAAAATATATAAGGTGTAAAATAGGTCACAACTCTATCCAGAGCACAGAAAAATGACAAATTTTATAAAAACACTGACTGGCATTATTTCCTTTTTACTGGATTATTGTTTTGACAAAATTGTCTTCTTCACCAAATTGCTTTCTGTCAAATTGCTTTTAGCTAAATTAAATCTGGCCAAATTAGTGGGAAACAACAGTTCAAGGAAATGCAATAGACGAAATACTACATGAACTTTAGTGGGGCATTGTGCAATTCCTTCATGATATTACTGGAGACAAGATTAAGAAATATGAGCTGAGCTAATGCAATTAGGAAGATTAATAACTGGCTGAATGAGCATACTTGAAGGTAATTCTTAGCAACTGGGAGTAGGGGAGCAGCCTGGCGTTGGCTTATAACAAAACTCTGTTCTTGGTCTTAGCCTAAAAAATATTTGTATCAGTATCTTAGATAAATGTATGTTTAAAAATGTATGAATATAAAGCCAAAAAGAATAATATATTATTGTGTTGACATCATCAAAAACTAAACAGATATTAACACATTGGAATAATGATCTGAATCTACCTAGACCTATACAACAGTGATAATTATGAGTATTTATTTTGTTTATAAGTGTAAATGTACAAGTACTCATTGGGAGAGGTTGTACTTATGAAATGAGACAACGATTTTTGTTGAAAGTAAATTCCACACAATAAAGACAAAGGAGGAAATGTGGTCTTTGGTGACACTGTTATAAGCATAGGGGAGGGGTATAAATGGGATAGGCTATATGCGGAGCCCTGTGCTAACTTTGCCTGTAGTCACAGGTCTACCCATGTGACTGTCGCTGCTTGCAAGTACACATTCTGTCCTTGAACTACTCTCAAATTATTGGTCAATCCAAGACTTCCTACTCCAAAAGATATTTTTATTTCAAAGTTACTGAGGCATCTGTGGGTAAATAAGGAAAGGAGGGTAACAGCCCAGCAAGGCAGGAGAAATCTTTGTCTCTAAAGATTAAGAATAATGATCAGATTTTACAACAAAGTTTGGTTGGTTAGTTAGTGCCCTGCAAGACAGTGTCAGTTAAGAACATACTCTTCCTATCAAGTTAGTTAGTGAGAAATGGAAAGATTCCAAATGCAATGGAACAAGCTGTGGAAATTTGAAGGACCATGCAAGTTCCAGGAGATGGTATGCAACATACCAGCTAAACCCAGGCCTGCGAGGTTAGAGAAAGCATGAGTACACTCTGAAATGACTGAAAGGCTCCAGAGAGAAGCAAAACCATTGATGAGCTGGCCCCTTCTGCCTGTCCAGCCACTAGCACTGCCTTAATCTACATGGTAGAAGTCTGTGCATTTCTTTTGATTTGTTTCTACAAGGGTCTTTTTCCTTTGTCTGTGCTCCTTTCCATCCATCTGCATCTGCTGGCTGGCTCAAGGCTGAGTTTTCAGTCATAGCCTGAAAGTGATTCTCAGCAAGCTGCGATTTCTACTACTCTTAACCCAGTGTCACCGGAAGCAAGTCAAAACCTAGTGTGATTTAGAGCACAGCCTAAGATTACAGCTAGGCCCTGCAATTTGTTAGTTTGGGGAAAGGCATTTAAGTTTTATCTGTCTATTTCCTCATGGATAAAAAAGGAGATTATAACAGCATTAACTTATTAGGACTGTCAAGAGAATTAAATAAAATCATGCATGGTAAGCCACTTAGCATGGTGACTGGAAAATTCAATACATTTTTAATTGCCATTGTTGTTGCTTTTAACTAGCCTTTATGCCAACCTTGTGTACCCCCGGAGGCTGAATAAATACTGATATAAAGTAGCACTGTGGCCTTCAGGGCTAGAAGCAATTAGGAGGACTAGCCAACTATCACTATAATAAAAGGTAGGACGCAGGCAACTCCAACACAATAAAGTGTTCACAAGCAAGATGAAGGATTAGCAACGAGCACACCTTCCACTCACCTTCTCATCCACAGTTCCAGAAAATATTCTCCATTCTCCACCTAGAACTTACCACCATGACCATAGAGCTAGCCTCCCTATCATAAGGGACCCCACTCCTATACCTGGGAAGTGCCATCGCTACATTACAGGAAGACATTCTTTTTTTCCCTGAGATTTTAAAAGAATAGTCTACTAAGCCCCAATGTACTTTGCAATCCAGCTTGAACAGTTATTGAATTATAGCCAGATTTGCTTCATCTATACTCTCCCATGATGCCTATACCCAGAATTTTTTTTACACAAGTCCAAGACACCACCTCATTACAAATATCTCAACTCAGGTTCAAAGACCTAGGACATGGTTTTAACACTTCACATTTTTCCTCCTCAGGTGCCATTTCTGAGAGATACTTAAACAGGTCCAAAGTGTTTCAGTGCAACAATTATTCAGCATCCAATAAAAAGGATAATTTTGTAATAGACCATATGAAAAAAATTTTTACTGGTGAAGAGGTATCAGGCTCTTTTCGCATTTTTACATCTCTGAAATTGGGATGAATTTTACAATTGATGACAAGTAATCAATAATTCAGTTGTCAGTATTATTTATCTTTCTTCATATGTACCTAATGATCCATCTCAAAAGATGATGTCTTAGAAATGAAGAAATGTAATACTTGGTAAAATAAATGGACAGACACTTAATGTACATACACCAATACACCTAAAACTATGTGCTTTACTTCCTTTTTACACACTTTCTGACATGTGTCTATATGAACAAGAAAATGAAAATGAATTCAAAGTAAATTGAGTATATAAGTTCTGAAAGAGAAAAGCAGATATTTTTTAACACCTTAGGATACAACCTGTAAAGTCTGGAAAAGAGATAAAAACCATATAAGCATTTTATTTCAGCAGGTCCAGAAGTATACCTAATGTGGAATATGAAGCTTGAAGTTCTCAAGATGAAGTTGTCTTTCCTTTAAAAATGTTTCTCTAGTCAAAATCCTCCTTCCTTTATCGTTGTCATCTTCCCTCATAACTTTAGCTTTCAGAAATTTTTTAAATGGAAGTAACAGAAATAACATGGTGTGGTGAATGTGACAAGGGAGAAAAAGGAGGCACGTGTGTGGTGGCCCTAAGGGGCTGGAAAAACTCAATTTAGTGAGATGTGTAACAGCTGGTGCATTTATGTGACTGCACTGTCTATCAGCTAACTTGAGAGGCAAACACATCTTTTGGACATTTTTAGAGCTGTATGGCAAACAATATTTTTTAAAAGTCTGGTGTGACAGATCACAGGATCTAAGACTGGTTGTGTGACTTTGGACAAGCAGCTGAGGATTCTCTGAACCTCGGTTTCCTCGCTTTAAAAAATAACAGACGACAGGCTCCCTGGTGGCTCAGCAGGTTAAGTATCTGGCATTGTCACTGCTATGGCTCTGGTTACACCTGTGACGTGTGTTTGATCCTTGGCCTGGGAACCTCTACATGCCACAGGTGCAGCCAAAAGAAAACAAAAGCAGACTAAAGAACTTACAACTTACATTAGAATGTAACCTTCAGGAGGGTAGGGATTTTTTACTCTTGTTCATTTTTAGAGTGGAGTCTGACACACAGCAGGTCCTCAATAGATATGACTGATGAGTGAATAGATAGATGAATTTTAGTTCCCAAACTCTGGAACAAATCAAGTGAAGAGAGAATTTACTTCTAGTAGCTGCAACTGCTCCAAGAAATGTTCACTAAGCACTAGAAACTGAATAGACAACACTTCCCTTTTACATGATTTGCCACTTTCCAAACACATGTAAGTCCTATTGTGGCTAATAAGAATTTAAAAGCATATAATACTATGTATCACTTTGTGAAATTCTTTGGCAATATAACTAGATATTACATAGCACTTAGTTTGACAAATACCCTAAGCACTTTAAAACATTTACTGATTTATTGTCACAGCACCTATGAGGTAGATACTTTAGTTATCCCTAGTTTGCAGATGCAGACACTGAGGTAGAGAGGTGCAGTGTTGGAATCAGCATTCAAATCCAAGCAATCTGGATACAAAGTTGCTGCTCTTAATCCACAGTGTTCAATTAATATGGCCAAGGAAACTCCTTTCTAGCTTGTGTAGTAACTCCTAGACTAAAATGATGTCTAATATCCTGTCCAGCCCATAAATGCAGTGAGTCTATGTAGTGAGTCCTGATCCACATATCAGTAACATTTAAGCAGCAGCACAAAATGCATTCACATAAATGGCCATTTCTCCTGAGATCCATGGAGGTGATGTGTAAGTTTTCTTCCATTTAGAGATTAAAAAGTTGTGGCTTGTCATTTCCAAAAATTCTGTCAAAAGTCCTGGGGTCAAAGGAATGTGTAGACCTTACCAAAAGGCCTAGTCTCATTTTAGCAGCAGTTTCTCTTCTTTTAGGGGCAAGTCAGGTCACTGTATGCCTTAGTTTATTCCAGATCCCTGTGGTCAGGGGCAGATTATACTGACACATTTAGCCCAGTGGTTTGCACTGAACCAGTTAAGTGACACCGACTTATGACTTTCCCCTTGGGACTCTCATTAACCATAAATTATGACACCCAAGAGAACCCTAGAGAGAGTCAAAGCTTGGAATTCATTTTATTTTTAGCTTAATAGCTCCCTCTTCTCAAATTTCAGATCAGTCCTTTCTCGGCTGCCTGTGGAAGCCAGCCAGCCTCCAGTTGGTTTATACATTACCTAGCCTCATTATTAGATGAAAAATGGGAAAGTCAAAATAAAGAAGGACTTTCTCCTACAAGAGAAAAAGAAATCCTAGGTAGTAATTACACCATTGTCTAAAATGATCCTATTAGGCATTGTCTTTCCATCAAAATTAAACAATACAAAGGAATTGGCAAGAGAAGGGAACTGGTGGGAAAAGCACTATTTTCATTTAGTTGCTAGTTGAGAGAGATAATTTGATTGTTCTTACTATTTACTTAGAGGTACAAAAGTAACCATTAATTCTTGACCATAACAAGATTAAGTATCTGTGGGTTATCTTTTTTATTTTGTGTCCTCAACTTGATTGCCTCTTGCATGTTTTGTGGTATTAGGAGTTCTTAACGTTTTTTTCCTTTCTTTGTGGGGGTGATGGATCATATATTCCTTGAGAATCTAAAAAATGCCATAGTGCTGCTTCCTTGAAGATTTTCATAAATTGCATGAAATGCCAAGGGGTTTAGCTATTCTCCTATTCTAATTTCTACCCTACAAGGAGTAGTAGGTAAAACATGATCAAGAATTACCTTGAGGAGTTCCCTTCGTGGCTCAGTGGTTAACAAATCCAACTAAGAACCATAAGGTTGCGGGTTCGATCCCTGGCCTTGCTCAGTGGGTTAAGGATCCGGCGTTGCCTTGAGCTGTGGTGTAGGTTGCAGATGCGGCTCGGATCCCGTGTTGCTGTGGCTGTGGCGAAGGCCGGCAGCTACAGCTCCTGTTAGACCCCTAGGCCTAAGAACCTCCATATGCCGCAGGTGCAGCTCTAGATAAAACACAAAAAGACCAAAAGAAAAAAAAAAAAAGAATTACCTTGAATAAGAAGTAGGTATTTGCCTTTGAGGAACTTGAGTTACGTTGTAGGATGCTTCATTGATTAGTGCCTGACTTTGAAATGGCGGCCCAGTAACGAGGATTCTACCTCCTTTAGACCTCCTTAATTTTCATCACCATGACATTTAAAACGTAAATTATAAACATTTTCTCCCATACTGTCTTGTATCCTTTTGGTCACGAGGCACAAAGTTTTTAAATGTGGTAACTGAAATTCAAAGCAGGCAACTGACTTGCTTGAGGTGAGAAAGAGCATTGTTTAGTCCATCACATGCAGCAGGCTGTGAATGCCTTGAAGAGACTTTTCACCAAATTTAGTCAAGGCAGCTCCATACTTTATCAAAAACCCTCAAATGAAAGGTACTATTTATGCAGAACCCCTGCTGTCGATTTGTTCTTTCTCATCATGACACGAGGGATTCAACAATTGTAAAAACAAATTGAATGTGTCTGCTCCTAAATCCTTATTGAATGTAGTGCTATGTGTGATGATGAGCCACAAAGCAAAATATGTAGAATGAAGAAAGCCTACATGGGTAATTTTATGTGGTGAAAAAGGTACCAAGTAGAAAGGAAATGTGATGCAGAAAAATTAGTGCCTCTTCAGCACCCCTACATTTTGCTTCCCAGGTCTTCACTGTTGACTGGAAAGGACTTGTGACCACTTGGGCCAAAGAAATGTCTGTGTTTCATCTCTGGAGGGAGGAGGCAGAACAGAAACTAGTGCCCACTGGTGTTTGTTCAACCCAGTTCACATTCTTCCCTTGCTGCGGAGGCTGCACTTGGATACTTCCCTTCCTGTTACAGGTTACCAAGCTCTCTTCAGAGAGGTGAGGTCAGACTTTATCACTGCTCCGACTGGAGGAGGAACAATGCCGCAGAATCAGATTTAGGCAAGTAAAACAGAAGCTGACCTCCTCATTTAAGGGAGTTTGGAACCACAGACCTTTCATTTCTCTATTAGAGAAGCTTTAAACTAGATCAGATCTTAGAGTCCCTTTGCCTTCCTCCCTCCTGTTCTCTTTCCCCCTTTTCTCTCTCTCTCTGGAAATCACAGGCAGGGAATGGGCCTAATGGGTTATGCATTTAGTCCTCAGTTAAGCCATGTGCTTTCTTTATGTTGTATGGCCACAGATTGTACCCTTGTACCTGGTAGTTACCACACAGAAATATGCTATGAGGTCAACCCCAACTCATTTTTTAGATTTTTCATTTGTTTTGTCTTTTGTCATTTTAGGGCTGCACCCGCAGCATGTGGAGGTTCCCAGGCTAGGGGTCCAATTGGAGCTACAGCTGCTGGCCTGTGCCACAGCCACAGCAACTGAGTGATTTGCTTAGAGCCACAGAGCAATCAGTGGTGTCCTGTCCCCCAGACCAGCCAAATACTGACGACTTCCAAGATCCTATGGTCAAGTCTGTTTAGGAAAGGAGTATTAATGCTTCCAAACAGTATTTTGCCAGAATTTCTGGTAGTCCTTCAATTATAAGATTTCAAGACGAAGCATATTTAACATCATTTTGTTCACACCATAGCATGTCTATATATAATCAAATTAATAAAAGTGTGATAACTCTAAACTCTTTGGAAGCTCTGGTAAATAGTTTTAGGGTTGAACAAGAAAAAATTACTTTAATGGTGATATACTTGTAAGCCTATATTAGAATATAATCAGATTTTTTTTTTCTTTCTGGTAGGCCATATTCCCATTTCTTCCCCCTCTCTTCCTCCTTCAAACCCCAATACATACATACATACATACATACACTCCCTAGTGGAGTTCCTACCCACTCTCAAAATTTCAGAATTAACAAAATTTAGTATGTGTCATAACTTGCCTTATCGTCTAAACTCTTTTCCTTTTTCTGGCCTTACAAACCATGCTTTTCAGATTGATCACCTGGGAAGGTAAATTTTATCAACGCCTGCTTCCAAAAGAGAACTAGAATTTTAAGGGCAAATCCTCTTTACCTATTTTCTTATAACTCAAATATTGCACTGCACTTTGGTGTCCGATTTAGGTATCTCCAAATCACAGGGCTCAGACCCCCATGATACTTACTGGCATTGGTGCCAGGCTGTCTGGATTCAAGAATAGTTGATTTGTTTTTATTAGTTAATGTCACTATGAATTCCTGCTCTTTGAATAACTTTCTAGCAGAAATGCCAAGAAAAAATTGTCAGATAAAATGAAAGTCATCCAGTTAAATTTGAATTTCAGACAAACAATGAAAAAAATTTTAGTGTAAGTATATCCCAAATATTAAAAAGGACATACTTATAAAAATTTAGTTGCTGTTAATCTGAAATTCAACTTTAACTGGCTATATTTTTATTTGATAAACTTGCCAGCCCTACCAAGGAAGCAACACCACCAAGGAACTACTGGCACAAATCAAAGAGTTATTTAGTGTATCTCCCAAACACAGCAGCAAGAACCACCAGTGTAACTATCAGAGAAAACGGCACACCAGAAAGGGGCTAGACCTGGCCAGGACCAGCAAGAGAAGACAGAAAGCCAAGCAAACTCTAAGACTCAGGATCTTTCACACTGACCTGGAATTATTATAACTAAAGAGATTTTTTTAATTGAATAAATTTAATAATTAGAGCAGTTTTAACTGTTAGAAATATCTAATCGGAAACTAAGAGAAGTAGCACAAATAATATTGCTATTTCCAAAAATTAAATCTTGCCTAATGTTACTGACATAAAGAAACATGAATTTAGTGAAGAAAAACTGCTCCAGGACAAATCAGCTAGAACCTAGCTGGGAAGGGCTCCATTCAAGACACAACATGGCTGGTCCCGCCTGCCTACGTATCTAGCCTCTATTCCCCTCCCTCAAAGGGGACCTCTCAGCTTTTCAAAAGCTCTGTTTAAACAGAGCATTGGTGTCTCTGCAATTTAATGAAGACTGTTATCCAAGAACAGAATGTGAAACTATATCAGGTATGATTTAAGCCTGTGAGTAATCAAGATTTAGATATTTTATTTGGATTATGGACATAGTTTCCCATCTTCAAGTACATGGGAAGTTTGTTTAATAAGCAATTGTGTAGTTGAGGAGGAAGGAGGAAGGCTAACTCTGGATTAGCTAGCCCAGAATGCCATTTTGCTACAGAAAAACAGCTGCCACTGGTGCCCGAATGACACATATTTAAAACTGATTTTTCCCCAAATTGTGGGCCTACTGATTTCATTTAGCACGTCCAAGTAAAAGAAGACTTTTGAGCTGTACTACAATTGCATCTCAACAAGAATATTTTTGCTTCTCCATCCCTGGTATCTTCAGCTGGTGAGGAATCATTGGAGTGAAAAATAAAAAGCATGTTGAGAAAAAGATACTCCAGGCCAAGAGTCAGAAACTGTCCCCAAATTAGTAAGTGACTTTACTTTTCAATAATTTGGATTTCTTATCTTCCGGAAGAGGAAAATATTAACTCCCTTATTTCCCAGAGAGTTATGAACTGTAGACACAAAAGCACTTTGCAAATTAAGTTCACCATGTAATAATAACCATATTTGTATACCTATGTTTATAGCCACATGATTCACAATAGCCAAAAGGTGGAAACAACTCAAATGTCCATCAGCTGATGAATGGATAGCCAAAATATTGTTTATACATACAACTGAATATTCAGGCTTAAGAAGGAAAAAATTCTGATACATGTGACAATATGGATGAAACTTGAAAATATTACGCTAAGCAGAATAAGCCAGTCACAAAAGAACAAACGTGGTATGATTTCACTTATATAAAGTACCAAGAGTAGTCAAATCCATAGTGAGAGAAACAGAACGGTGGCTGCCAGGGGCGAGGATGGAATGGGGAGTTATTGTTTACTGGGTACAGAGTTTCAGTTTGAGATGATGAAAAGGTTCTGGATGGTGGTGATGATTGCACAACAATGTGATGATACTTAATGGCTATGAACTGAACACCTAAAAATGGTTAAAATGTTAAATTTTATATATAATAAATAATATATACTACTAGGTATGCTATAAAATAGAAACGTAATTTATATTAAAACATAATAATTAGAAGTTGTAGTAGATAGATTTACTGGTGTAAGCAGCATTGGTAATGAAAATACCAATAATTTAGGTAGGCTGGAGAAAGCTTTAAGATTAATTAGATATATGTAAAAGGGTGGACTCAGATACTGAGATCAAAATATTATGGTATGTTTGTGTATATAAAGTGAGGAGGCAAAGTGGCCTTTAGACAAGTACATCTATAAATTTCAAAGCAAATTAAGGAAGTTTATATATGTTATAAGAATAAATTAAATAACTACTTAATTTTCCCTAGAATTTACCTCCAAGCAGTTCAGGAAAAAGCTTTGAACATCTGCATATTTTCTACATATTGAACTTTGAATCTGCAGTTTCAGAGCCTCTGCTTTGTTCCAGTACCTTCCTGTGCTGCCAATATTTTCATATTTATTTTATTACTTACCTGTTTCTCTTTCTTGATAATAGTATGAAGTCTGCGAGGACAGGGATCATGTGACCTCTTCAGCACTTGAATACACAGTACCTAGCACATGGCCTGGGACTTGATGCTCAATGCATTATTCTTGAATGAATGAACAGATGTGTGGGGGTGATAGGATCATATGTTAAGCATATTTTAGAGTTAAATAGGCTTTGTGATACTATCACATGCCCTAACATATCTGCACAAACACCCTTACTAGAGGGCTGTAGGGCTCAGGTTCTCTAGGGAAAGTTCTTGGGACAGAGGATCATTAAAGGGTTTGTCTGGGCACAACTGACTACTCTCAGGTAAGCCCCAAGGGTCTCTTGTCTAAATGAAATGGGACTTAAAGACCTGGACATGATTTGCTCACTGAAACCCCCTTGAGAATACGCATTTCCCTAGAATCTCAATTATTCTGTGGACTTCCTGGGTTAGCCGTCTACAGTGAAATTCTCAGGGCCATTCAGGAAATCCAAGGGAGATATCAACTTCCATCCCTACTTTAAATTCTCTGGCCTATTAAGTCACTCCAGCCCATGACCCCCAGTAAGGCTGCCACTCAGGTCTAGATGACTGACGTGATATGGGAGCATAGACCCAGTTAACCAGAAATGATTGTTTGGGAGAAACCCATAATCTGATATTTTATGGAAATTTTTCAGCTTGTTAAAATTTTTAAATATTTTTGTGAGCTAAACAAAATTTGTAAAGCAGCCAGGAGTTTACCTGAGTATACTGAAGCTTTCCAGACTTTCAGATTTGTTTTTTCTTTCCATTCTTTTGTAACATTATTTTTCTTCCATCCCTCCTCTCTCTTCCCTCCCTCCCTCTCTCTCTCCCTTCCTTCCTTCCACAATGTTTTTTGAACAGCTACTACTCCCAGGGACTATTTTTAGCACTGAATACAGAGCTGGAGAAAAACAAACTATATACTATCAGAGTTTAGATTCTGATGGGGCAGGGGGTAAGACAGGCAGTAAGTAAATAATTAGAATACATAGTGATAATTGCTATGAAAAAATAAAGCATGAAAGTGGGAAGGAGTAACGTAAATTTAAATAGAACAGCAGGGGAGAAGAGTAAGTGCAAAGGCAGGCCAGGAGTTTGGCCAGCATGGACCAAGAGTAGATGATATAGACTTCCTTAAATTCTTTTGTGACAAGAACCTCTGCTTCTAGTAAACTGCCGATTTTCAAGCATTACCACTGCAAATCTCTCAGGGGGCCCAAGTGGCAGCATTTCCCTCAAGACTTAAAACCTTAGCTCTATGCATGGCAGCAATTCTGGGAACCAATTCCTGATCCTCCTGGCTGTTGCACTAGTGCATTCCTATGGAAATTTACCAACAATCTACATTTGTTACTTTGCTCATTTATTCAACTGTGAAATATCTACTATGTGCCAATCACTATATAGAATGTTGGGGAATCAAACATGAAAAAATCACAACTGATGCTGTTCACAGAGCTTATATCTAATACTGAGAAGCAAAGATAAACTTAAATGGATGAAATAAAGTAAAGGTACTAAAGAAATATGTATATTGTACATATACACACA
>PVHT020004944.1:35896008-35944670 GCA_004024745.2 Catagonus wagneri
CTATCTATTACTGTAGGTCTGATTTCAGTTTGCCTAGTACTTAGGCAGAATTTTAGTTCATGAAATTCAAAAGAAAAATTTATTATTTTTTTATTAGTGTTGTTTATGCCCACTTACTATAGAAGAACACTGAATTTGAGGAGTTCCTGTTGTGGCTCAGCAATTACAAACCCAACTAGTATCCATGAGGATGCATGTTCGATCCCTGGCCTTGCTCAGTGGGTTAAGGATCCAGTGCTTCACAAAGTGTGGCATAGGTTGCAGATGCAGCTCAGATCTAGTGTTGCGTGGCTATCGTGTGGGCCAGCAGCTGCAGCTCCAAATCAGTCCCTAGCCTGGGAACTTCCATATGCCTCAGATGTGGCCCTAAGAAAAATAAATAAAATAATTAATTAATTAATTGAGTTAACCGCTCACTAATAATTGTATTCTGAATTTAGAAAGACATTAGGGGTTAGGTCTGCTTGTCCCACTAATGTTAATTGTAAGAGAGATGAATTCCTTTCATATTAACTTGTATTTCTAAAGCATTCAGAGTTGTGAAATACTACACTGTTATTTTGTGTACCTATTTCTCAGCATTCATCCGGGGGCCAGAGACAGGGCAAGCAATCCTTTCCACAAAGAGAGAAAGGAGTCTCTACATGAGGTGTGGCTTGTCAAGGGCCACAAGACCAGGCATTGGAGAGAGAAGACAAAGAGCCACAAAGTCTGATTCCCAAGTACTGTTCTTTTGATCAAAGTCTCATTCAGTTCAATCAGCTACACAAGATTCAGAGGTACGCAAAAATCCAGAAGTATTTCCAAAACTTTCTAAATCTGATTGATTAAGGTAAAATCATGAATTAATCTTAGAGCTTTGCACCATGAGCAGAATACCTCTCAAGAAATTTACCTGTTTTAATTTTCAGCAAATTATAATTCAACCCTCTTTCTTTATCTGTCTCTACTGGATTTTTTGAGATGTGATTCATACAGCATAAACTTCACCCTTTTACGCTGTGTATTCAGTGGTTGTAGTATACTCCAAATATTGTTAAGTCATCACCACTAATTGCAGAGCATTTTCATCATTCCAAAAAGAAACCCTATACCCATAACAGGTACTCTCCATTATCCCCTTCCCCAACTCCTGGCAACCACTAGACTACTTTTTGTGTCCATGGAATTGCCTAGTCTGGACACTTCATATCATTGGAATCATGTGATATATGACCTTTGCATCTGGCTTCTTTCACACAGCATAATATTTTCAAATGTCATCTGTGTACTTCAGTACTTCATCCCATTGTTAGAGCTGAATAATAATCCCACTGTATGAATATATACTACGTTTTCTTTAATCAGTTTCATCAGCTGAAGAACATTTGAATTGCTTCTGTTTTTGACCATTACAAACATTCATGTACACAATTTTGCAGGGACGTATATTTTCATTTCTCTTCTTTATATACTCGGGAATGGAATTGCTAGGTCATTTGACAACTCTGCCAAACTGTTTTTCCTAAGTGACCGCACCATTTTACTATCCCACCAACTATGTATGAGGGTTCCAATTTCTCCAGATCCTGGCCAACACTTGTTATTGCTTGTCTTTTTTATTACAGCCATTTTAGTAAATATGAAGGAGTACCTCATTGTGGCTTTAATTTGCATTTCCCTAATGACTAATGAAATTGAGCATCTTTTTTTTTTTTTTTTGCCTTTCAAACTTTTTTTTTTGAGCATCTTTTTATGTGCATGTTAGTAATTCATATATCTTCTGTGGAGAAATATCTATTCAAATTCTTCGCCTGTTTTTAAATTTGGCATTTTACCTTTTTATTGCTGAATGTTAAAATTATTTCTATGTTCTGAATGATAATCCCATATCAGATTCATGATTTCTGGGTCATTTCTGGACTCAGTTTCTACTCTATTGATCTATATGGCTATCCTTATTCCAATAACACAGTTTTTATTACTATAGGTTTGTAATGAGTTTTGAAATCAGTAAGTTTGAGTTCTATAACATTATCCTTCTTCCTCAAGATTGTTTCAGCTATCTGGATCACCTGAATTTACTTATGAATTTTAGGATCAGCCTGACAACAACTTCTTCTTCTCCTTCTTGTTCTATTTTGATTGATATTATATTGAATCTATAGATTAATATAGATTAATTTCAGTAGTATTGCCATCTCAATGCTATTAAATCTTCCATTCCAGAACATGGGATGTCTACTGACTTAAGTCTTCTTTAACTTCTTTCAGTGTTATTTTATAGTTTTCAGTGTCCTTGCCTTGCACTAGTATTTCTAAGTATTTAATTATTTTTGATGTTATCAACCAAAGGTATACCTGGTACTATCATTTTTTAAAAAGCTACTGTTGCTTATTAGTTAACAGATACTATTTTTTTCAAGCAGTAAGGACTAATTTGTGTGAACCAGGAGAAAAAGAAATATGGAGAGTGTTTGGAAGCAATTAAAAATATTGTGCTAATAAAATTTTAGATAAGCTACATTTCATAATAACTATTCTCATTTTTATTAATTAGGACAGTTTTTAAAATTTTACTGCTTCAAACTAAGTATTTTAAAGTCAGCCACTCATGGCAGTTGAATGCATTAGCTTCACTTTCTAGTTGGATGAGACATAGATTTAATTTGTTACTTCTTTACCTTGGCTACCAAGGCCAATCATTTATTTATTTTTCATTTCAAAGCTAGATCATCAAGCCATCATCTGTATTTTAAAGCGTTTGTGATCTTTAAAAGTAATAGATGGATTGATGGGTAGAT
Source organism: Catagonus wagneri (assembly GCA_004024745.2). Lineage (NCBI taxonomy): Eukaryota > Metazoa > Chordata > Mammalia > Artiodactyla > Tayassuidae > Catagonus > Catagonus wagneri. The sequence goes on from PVHT020004944.1 coordinate 35,898,792, forward strand.
GGATAGGTAAAGACACTCATTAAAGTAGTATTTATTTCAAACCTTTTACATGTCAGGCACTGGCTTAAGGCTGAGGATGTCAAAATGAACAAATGCTAATAAGATCCTTTCATACTATTTATATTCTGGTATGGCCAGAGAACAGCAAACAAGTCAACTATAAATACAGGAAGTACAGACTGTCTTAAGTATCTCTAAGGAAATACTCAAGATGACATGATGGAAAGTGACCATGAGTCTCACTCTGAGGTAGCAGGGGGGTTCATCTGCCAGAAAAGGCTCCTTGAGGAGGTCATATTGAGTTTAGACCTGAGAGATGAGAAGCAGAAAGTCATGAAAAGTTAAGAGAAGTCCATTTTCAGACTGAGAAAACAAGAACTAGATAGGTCTTTTTAACATGGAGCATGTTTGCAGTAAATTTGTAAGGGATTCTGGGCCAAATCCCAAAAGCAAACAGAATAGAATAACCAGAATTTTGTTAATTATCTAGACTCTAGATGCCCTGATTTAGATTTGGGTGAAGTCCAAGTCTCAGTGCAATAACAAAATAAAAACTATTGCTTTGAGAACACAAACTGCTGTTTAACCAGCTATGATTTGGGGCAAGCTCCTTCTTCTCCAGCTCTTACTAGTTTTCTTACCTATATGTTGAAGACACTGCACCAGCTGCTTTCTGGAGTTTTTGTAGTTCTAAGCTCTGCTCAATATAGAGAGGGAGAAACTTAGGCCCAGGCAAGGAAGAGAGTGAAGGAAATAACTTTTATTTAGGGATTAGGTACTACTATATGGAAACCCTTTTGTTAACATGTCCCATTTAATTCTCCTAATACTCTGGAGATATTATCTGGAGATATAATAAATTAACCTTCCTGTATTACATACTGGAAATGGAAGTGCACAGAACTTAAGTAACTTCTCAAGTTTGCCTAGATGGTACGTGGCAGTGCTGAGATTTGCCCCCTGAGCTGCTGACGCTACAACTCAACTGAAGCAGGTAAGAACATGGACTCTGAAGTCTACAAGTCATGGATTCAAATCTGTCTCCACTCATTAGCTAATGAGCCAAAGAAAATCACTTAACTGCTCTGAGACTCAGTTTTTGCATTCAGAAATAAAGTTAATATCATCTACCAAATGGGTTGTTGAAAAGATTAAAACAAAACTTGGCCTGTAAGTACTCTGTTAGCTCCTTGCAGAGTAAGCCTTTAATAAATGGCAGATGTTTCAATTTTATTTCCCTAATGTTGCACAGCAGATGAAACCAGCTCTTAAGTCTTCTACATCCAAAAACAGTCCTTTTATCATTGCTTCATATAAGATGACATTGTATTTTTAAAAATGAACATATTCGCTGAGTTCCTGATGATACAATGAAAACAATTAATAAGGAAAATGATGGTGTTCCCCTCATGGTTCAGCAGTTAATGAACCCGACTAGCATCCATGAGGATTTGGGTTTGATCCCTGTCCTCGCTCAGTGGGTTAAGGATTTGGCATTGCCCTGAGCTGTGGTGTAGGTTGCAGTTGTGGCTTGGATCCTGCATGGCTGTGGCTGTAGCTGGCGGCTGCAGCTTGGATTTGACCCCTAGCCTGGGAACCTCCATATGCCATGGGTGCGGCCCTAAAAAAAGAAAAAAAAAAAGACAACAACAACAACAAAGAATGAAAATGATGAAAAACATCAGCTTATTTTCCATGTATGTTAGAAAAAGCTTTTGGATACTACTTTACTAAAAGCTAAGGCTGAATTCTACGGGACCAAAACCTTTGCTAGATCTTTGCCATTTATAGCACCTTGAATAGATAATCACATCATGAGACGGGTTCAATAATCTAGATATGTCAGACTTGCTGCTCAAAGTCCTTCAAGATAGTTTCCGGTTAATCATTTCCTGTCATTGTTAGTATTAAAAAACAAAACAAAAACAGGGTTTGGTTCAGTGTTTAAATAATTTGATCAATACATAGAGAGCCAAACTACAGTACATGATTCAGGTCAAATAATTTCTTGGAATAGGAAAAGTGAGGAGGGAAGAGGGCTGCTGAATGACCTCTGTTGGCCTGAACTGCTAGATTCTCTCTCTGGACTGTGTGCATAATTGGCACAAGTACACTATGGGAACTGTTTGTTCACTGTGAATATTAAATATATTCTTTTTCCAAACAAAGTAAATCATGGGAATTACTAGTATGACTGAGGTAAATTTTCTGTTGAGTCTCATGAGATGTGAATGAAAAGAAAAACATATTTTGAAGTTCTGTGTGTTTCCCACCTTCTTCCAAGGAGAGCAAATCCCTTTGCATCCTTCCAAGAGCAGATAAAAGCCAGACCCCTTTACAGCTATGTATATCAGAGTTATGGAGGAACTGCCCAACATCAGTAAAATGCATATATATTTTAAATTAAGTTTTGGAACTAGTAAAAGTCTCTTACTTCGAGGAACATTTTACTCGGAATTTTTTCATTTTATATTTTAGGTGTGCTGCATACTTCCCTATATAAATATTACATGCCAAACGAGAACTTGCTTACGTGTGAAGACCTTTCATATCATTAAAATTTGCCATTAAATTTGTTATTTGTCTAAGAAATTATTACTTTCTCAAAGTTTTACTTAACAGTCAACAAATAAAATGTTGTGTTAGATAATACTTTTTATTTTTTTAAAAAAGCACCTGTGGGAGTTCCCATCGTGACGCAGTGGTTAATGAATCCAACTAGGAACCATGAGGTTGCGGGTTTGATCCCTGGCCTTGCTCAGTGGCTTAACAATCTGGCGTTGCCGTGAGCTGTGGTATGGGTTGCAGATGCAGCTCGGATCCTGCGTTGCTGTGGCTCTGGGGTAGGCTGGCAGCTGTAGCTCCGATTAGACCCCTTGCCTGGGAATCTCCACATACCACGGGTGCAGCCCTAAAAATAAAGAAAAAAGGCAAAATAAATAAGTAAAAATAAAAAGCACCTGTGTATAACTGATTTCATTGTTTCCAGTTCTGTGAGGAAGTAATATATCTCAACACCCTACCCCACCCTTTGCCCCCCCATAGAATTTTGGAACAGTTACAAACGTATTTCTTTTTTTTTTTCTTTTTCTTTTTTGGTTTGTTGAACAAAAGAAATTTTATTACAACTGCCACCAAGTAACGAAGGTCGCATGAGGCTCTGTAAGCTAGAGCCACTGTATTTTATTTTATTTTTTTAATTTTTTTCTTAATGAATTTTATTAAAATTATAGGTGTATAGAAATCATCAAAAGTCAATTTGATAGCATTTGCATCCCAAACCCTTGGTACATCCCAAACGTATTTCTTTTAATTGAACTTGATTATGACTTCAGTGCTGCAAAATGATGGCCTAGATGCCTGTGTCTCACTTCTATTGCAAAAGCAAAATCTTTTGCATGACAACACAAACTAAGCACTAACATTTTGATCCCCAGGGACACTGTGCCTGACTTTTCTCATCACCCGGGTCCTTTAGAGCCGATGTAGGTGCTGAGAAGCTCATAGCCAAGATGCGTGGGAGTTTGAAAGATTCCTGGGCAGAACTTTCCAGAGTCCTTGGGTTTCTTTATATTGAATCTATGAATGCCTAACATACTCTTCTCATATATGCTGGCTGCTGGGGCAGAATATTTACCCTACCAGAAGGCCACCGATAGAAAGATGTGAGTAAAAGAACAACATGGTATTTATTTCACCATGCTGCATTTTGAGATTATTGTACATCAGTGGCACAGAGATTATTCTTCTCAGTCAAGGAGGAAAATGAATTGGGTCAAGACTAGCTGCATTCCAGTGTAGCTCTTCAATGAGAAAGAACAGGACTATGCACCAGGAACATACTTAATTTCTCCTTGAAAAGTCATCACATGAGATTTTATTCTTGCAACCAGACTTAACTGGATAAACTAATTTTACATTGGTTTTGATAAGCTTTTTGACCATTTAAAAAATTATTACTATCTTTTTTTGACAACAGCTGGTGTCAGTTATTGCTCAGATGTGTGCTCTGTGTAATATCCTCCAGATGAAACAAAGTCACAGAATTCTCAATTAGTTGCAATATTTGGCAGAAGTGAAAGAAAAGGGAAAAACCCTTGTGATGTCACTGCTGATATATGTAAATAAGATTTGTCCTAGCTGATACCCTGGCTTAAAAAACTCTACCCTCCCCACCCCCCAGGCATTTCTGTTGGCAAATTTTTTCACGTATCAAACGCAAGTACTGCCACCACGCCTGACTGAAATGCTACTTCCCTCCAGCTTTAGGAGGTAGAGATCCTGCTCATCACATTGCTTAACAACATCTTTTTTCATGATAACTATCTCCCAACAAGACAACCCTCTAAGACTGAGGCTTCTTCAGTTCTGCTACTGGTGTGATGTCAAAGGGCCATCCTACCTCCTACTGCACAGTATTAAAAAAAAAAAAGCCTACTCACAGTGAGGAAAGTGGTATATCCTTGTGTCAATGATCTATTTCTTTGTAACAAAGCACCCCACAATTTGGCAGTTTAAACATGCTCTTTATTTGCTAACAATTCTGTGGGTTAGCAACTGGACTGATTCTTGACCCAAGGTCAGCTGGGTGATTCTTCCATTGCTTGTTCTTGCCTGGGGTCACTTGTATATATAGTCATCTGGCAGTGGCTAGATGTGGGCTGCCTAGGTTTCACTGTCTGGCAGCTAGTACTGGCTACTAGGGAGGCCTCTCTCTCCTTGGGGTCCTTCATTCTCAAGGAGGTTAACCATACATGAAGGTCTCAAGGCCACAAGAGGGGAGAAAGTGGAGGGCACAAGGACCCTTGACATAAATAAAGACTTGCAGATCATAGACTGCTTCTGCCATATTCTACTGGTCAACATAAGTCTTGATGCAAGCCAAGAGGCAAGAGAAAGGATAAATAAATTTTATCTCTTGACGGACAGAATGGGAATGTCACACTGCACACAATTTTTGCATCCATCTTTGCAAGCAATCTACCATCAGAAGCTAGCAACAAAGAACTTATGATACAACCATGGCAAGATTCTCTCCAGAAAGAAAATTTCCATGTGTTTCCCTTTACTATTTTTGATTTAAGAGTTTTATTCTCTAATGATGCAAATGCAAAACTATCCCACGCATATTGTTACAGTAGAGCCATCTGAACATCTGAATGTCATTATTTCTAGAAAAGCCCATATTTAAGTTGCTATGCACAGCATAGAGAATACTGTATATTCTCTAAAATAATCTGATGTTCAGTCACTCAGGCAGTTTCAGACACTATCAATGCCTTAATATAACCTTTTGATGAGAAAATATCTATTTGTTCCTCCTCTGAGTTTTTTGGAAGGTTTTTTTTTTTTTAAAGTCTGCCCTCTGGAACAGCTCAGGCATCTGGAGAGGGAGATCTCCAGAGTTCTGGTTGCTTCTATTACTTCTAAGTGTGGCGCAGAATGTCTGTCCTGAGATCTGTCCTGAGAGATTGCCTGGGAGGGAGGAAAGTGTTCCAGGAGGCACACTCACTGTTTTAATTATACATTTTTGGAACAGAGACCTGCCCAAGCTACCTGAAGTAGTTGCTAGTGGGGTTTTGTTTTGTTTTGTCAGTTATCATCTGGGAATAGTAGAATGGCTTAAACTGGGAAGCTATCAGCAGTCAACTGGAGAAACTGACTTTTCCCTGTCTTTTGTGGCCTGATGAACTCTCATTTCCCCCCCTCTCTCTTTATCTCATATTATATTTGTTTTTCTACATCAACTCTCTATTATCAGGCTTCCCAGAACCACTTAAGTGCACTCATATTGCACAGCCATGTGGGGCACCATTCACATTATAGCCCATGTGACGGGACCCCAAGGGTCAGGGACTTCTTGTTAAGACACACTTTTCCTCACTCATAGTAACTGACATTTATCGAGCACTTAACTATGAACCATGCATGGTACAAAGTACTTTACAACAATTATCTGATTTAACCCCACAACAACTCAATGGCATATAGTATTACTTTTTTCCGTTTTATAGCTACAAGGTATTGGGGCTACAAAGATATTAATCTTGCCCCAAGATTGTCACACACCTAGGAAACAGCCAAACTAGGACCAAATCCAGGACTCTGTGCCTCCAAAACTCATGTTTTTAGCCATCTTTAGCCATTCTCCAAAGCCTTGGTTTGCACATGGTAGGTCCATCTCTGTCACTAGTTTCTGACCATATAGTTTCATTTCCCATCATTATGTGAAAGGTTACTGATGACTAATTTCCCTGTTTATTAATTTCCTTATTAGAATTTTAGCTAAAGCCTCAACACTGAAGGTAGCAAGAACTGAAAATCTTTGATCTTTAGAGAGAATATGGGAGAGCAGTCAGACACATCCTCCAGCTCTCAATCAGATGTTTCCAAAGACATTTTTTAACCCTGACTCCCCCATCCCCACCTCACCAGCCTCTCTAAATAGAAGACCAGAATGTATTTTGGCGGGGAGAAGGGGAGGGTGGAGAGTTCGTTGATGTAAATGGGCAGCACGAATTAGGAAAGTTGCTCTAGACGTGCAGGAAAGCATACAGTGTAAATTCTTCAGTCCCACCTTAAACCAAGCTCAAGAGGCTCCAAGAAAAACTGAGGATTCCTGCTCCCAAGAGAGAATGGCACATCCCTCCCCAGCTGGAAATTACCAACTGCAGAATCAAAGGCCCATGACAGCTCAGAGACCAAGGTGCTGTGCAGCAGAGTTCTTGAGAAAGCTCAGTGTGAGTCCCAGAGAGCTTGGGCACGTGAGCACATAGGGCTGGTGGGCACTTTTGACCCAGAGATTGCCTAAGGCAGTTTTACTATTAAAAGCCAGAGAGCAGGAATGAGCAGGAAGGCAGCAGCAGAACAGCCTGCACCCAAGCTGAGTGGTGGGGCAGGGAACTGAGACCTCCCTCCACTTTCCAGAATATACTGTATGTACTGCAGCAGGAACAGGCAGCTGCAATCATGCTGTCTCGAAGTTCTCTCTCCCTGAACTCCTACTTTGGGAGGACCTAGAAGTGAGAAGCTGTGGGGTTGTTAGCCAAATGGAGGATAGGAGGAGGTGTTGAGAGGTGTTTCAGGAGGTTAGAAAGGGCATTGATAGAATAGGGGACAGGCTCTATGAAGAACCCACAAATGTGCCCTATGGGGGAAGGAACATTAAAGACCTGCTGTACAGCGACTCCCTGGTGGTCTAGTGGCTAGGATAAAGAGCTGCTGTATAGATGGTGCTAATAACCAGATTACAACAGCGCCCATCACATAAAAGATGTTTTGTTCTTTTCTTCTTGTTTTACTCTGAGGTCCCCAACACATGAGGGATGGAAGGGAGACAGAGAAGGAAATGTAAAGAGCAACAGTGAGTGAAAACATGGACCAGGCTCCCGTTCCCCATGTGGGGCCCCCACATGGAGGCAGTCCCTAGCTAGGGTTTAAATGGTGGGTGACAGTTTTGAATTAGGTGTGAGGTTGAAATTTTAAAATTGAACTGTGTTGCACTTCCTAAAACATTCAAGTGAATCGTTATTACTAAAATAAGGAAATAAGGCCATCATTTTAATAACTGAAAGGGGATAGAAACCTGTGGTGTCTGCCTGAGGTATCACCCAGAGGCACAGAGATCCCAACAGCCAAAGGAGGATATTTAAAGACACTGGTTAGAGAAAAAATTAAGAAAGCTATTTTCTTTCCTGCATCTCATGAATAAACAGATTTCAAGTGTTTATTCTCAATCTCATTCCCCAAGAGAATCTTGACTGGCTTAGGCCCACCTATGTTCTGGGCCACATTGTAAGTCTCTAGCCGGCATATGGGTTGCCTGTTTGTGCCAGGGGCCCAGTTCTGATCTAGACGGCTGTGTCCAGGGCAGATGGAATTGAGGACAAGGCCTGAAGGACTTCCCTTCAGCATTCTTAGCCAGCAGGAAACTTGCCCTATGGAGGTTTTAGGCCAGGAGTAAAATAATCAGCATTGTCTCCAGCTCTGGGGCTGCTTAGAGGTATCTGTAAAAGGACCAGCCTTCCTGAACTGGGCCCAGAGCCAAACAAAGAAGAAGCTCAATTCTTCCTAAATATCCTGTGTGTGTGTGTGTGTGTGTGCACGTGTGTGTGTGTGTGCACATGCACTGGCATGCGCCACTTAAAATACCCAAGTTAATTTACTGGAATTCAAGACAATTTCAAGGAAGAAGCAGTATATTCTGTATAAAGAAATGCATACATATATAGTAACAAAGTCAGAGGTCTCCCCTTACTAAACCAGCATAAAGCAGTGATCCATCTTTTCCAAACCCTGTGCTCAGAGTAATTGCTTAATAATGTTTATTCTTTTCAATAACCCCATCCTTGTGCATGAGTACACCTGACCTCTTGCCTCAGCCCAAATCTGAACTTCCTTGATCTTGGCTTTATTCGTTCTTAAACAAGGAGGCAGTGTGTGTTTGTTCCGAGAGTTCTTGGCCCCTTTACAGTATCTGGGTAATTCCACAACCCTCAATTCATGCAGCTTTTGAGGAAACACAAAGCAATAGACAGAGCAGGGACTCTGCTGTTAGCCAGAAGTTACTGAATCCTACCTGTGCCATTCAATGTCTGTGTGACTCAGGAAAGTCTCCTTAAAGTCTCTGATCCTCTGTTGATTAACTTGTAAATGGAGCTCTCAGCAGTCACCTCAGAGTTCTTTGGGAGGCTTAAACAAGAAAGTTTCTATGGGATGCCAGAAGCACTGGGAGCGCATAGTTCTTTTTAGTAAACTGTCAGAGCCGCCACCTGTCTGCTCCTACCCATGACTCTCCTCCTGGCAGGGGCTCCTTCTGAGAGTACTTAGATCCTCTCTTTCTTTAAATGTCTCTATTATCTTTCTCAAATAGGCCTTTGTATGTATACACCCTTCTCCCTGAACTGCTAATCAGATCCCCCTCCTCTTGATATTTTCTAAATTCAGGTGTGTATTTCTTAAACTTTTAACTTTATTCACAACTCCCCTCCTAAACCTGACTCTCCAGACTATTATCCTTCTTTCCCGTGTAGCCATAAAAAATTGGCTGTCTCAAAAGCCCTCGTTAATTCACGAATCCAATCATTCATTCAACTACCCTTCTGTGAGTACTCTGTATTGATACCAACTTTTTCATTTGGGTAATGAAAAAGGAAAGAACAGAAGACACAAAAATGAAAGACAAACTACTGTCTTCTAGGAGCCTAGAGTCTAGCAGGAGCACTGCACTGCTGGAGCACTGTTGTTGTTATGTGATAGTTTATCTTAAAATTAACTCTTAAAGTTGGTATGTTTTTCCCACTTTTTATATTAGCTTAACAAAAATGTCACAAACTTGTTTAATTCTGTTCCAGCAGCTTTCCTGGGATAGGGTATGTTTTTGCTATGGAAAGTTACAAGGTCGAACAATTCAATTAAATTTTCTGAAATTCAGTTTCCTGATCTCTACAAATGGGAATAATAATCAGTGTCACGGGCTTTTTCTGGAAATCGAAAGAGAGAAAACAAACACTAAATATCATTACAGGAATACTCTAGGCACACAATAAAGGTCATGTCTCCCTGCTTTCCATAATTAGCAAAAGGTAAAAAAGAAAAGAGCCCCCTTTTTTTTCTTTCCTTTTTTTTCTTCTTTTTTTGGTTTTTAGGGCCACACTCACGGTATATGGAAGTTTCCAAGCTAGGGGTCAAATTGGAGCTGTAGCTGCTGGCCTACACCACAGCTACAGCAATGCAGGATCCGAGCTGCATCCGCAACCTACAACACAGCTCAGAGCAACGCAGGATCCTTAACCCGCTGAGCACAGCCCCCTTTTTCCATCCTTTCTTCCTGATCTGAGATGAGGATTAGTCACAACCAGGACACTAATGTACTGACCTCCTTCCCTTGCCTCAAGAACCCTCCTCAAATCAAATTTTAAACAGGACATTTACAAGCCTGCATGTACCCTAAAGATCTGCTGCCTGAAGGGTCTCATGAATAATTGCCAAAATGAGATTTACTTGACAAATAACAAAGCCATATGCCAAATCTGTCGTTAAACAGCAGACTCCAGGCCTCCTGTGCTTGGTTAAAAATGGAAGGACAGTCTGTTTCTAGTGAAACATAAAATAGGTCCACCAGGTTGGAGGGTGAGTGAAGAGGAAAGGCAATACTGTTAGCGCTATTTTCCCTCCCTGATTGATAACACCCTCATTTGCATTGATTATTAGAAGGTTATTTATATTCTAATTATATGCCATTCTAATACTGCATTTCCAGTTATAGGGTTTTTTTTTTTTATTTTTTGAAAGCTCATTCATTTTCAAGACGGTAGTGTGGTTTAAGGAGAAAAAAACAGGCAGTGGTCAGGACCTCTGGACACAAGAGGACCCAGGTGCAAAGATCAAAATGAGAAACAGTGCCTAAGGAGCAGAAACCACTGACCCTTGTGGGCCTGTTAGGAAAAAACTAGGCAGAAGCACAAAAAAAGAAGCACCTCTCACTGTAACTGAAAATAGCAAATCGTAGATTACAAATAGCTTTAGGAAACTATCCACATATCCCACCGTCCATCCTTGAATTTCTTCCTCCAGGAAAGACCTGCCCCCCCCAGATGATTTTTTTATATTACAGATGATATTCAGATGAAAAATTAAACACGTAGAAAGATTAGTGTCTTAGGGAAAGAGATTTTCAGATCTGTGACTGGACTGAGTAACTGCATTTCCATAGCATGTGTTGATCTTTGACACAAGGGCCCATATATTACGTTAGAATTAATTTTAAGAAGTTCAGTTCAGTACTGGACTCAACAAATATGAACTGTGCCATCTCCAAAATCACGGAGATGCTTCCCTGGCTTTATCTAGGGAGTTCTTAGTCTTCTCAATTTTCCCATCTCTTGTCTCTGTCCCCTGAGAATATAATGAAAATCAAATAACAGAAAACACTGGATAAGGATTGAGAAACCCATGTCAGACTTTTGGCTTTGCCACTGAATACCTGGGTGACCCTAGGCAAATTCCTCCAGGAGGTCTGACCCGTAGCTCTGTCCACAGAGACTGTATCTTTCCCCTTCTTTTGCTGCCACGATGGTCATACATGGAGACTTCTATACTGCAATAACTTGCTTACGTGTCTGTCTTCTCTACCATTCAAGAGTTCCTTGAAAGCAGAAACTTTATTTTCCTATTAGACATGCACTTCATGAGAGTAAAGACCGTGGCCATTCCTGTGTACTTTGAATACCCCATCTCCAGCACAGCCCTGCTACACAGCTGACTTTCAAGGCCCCAGAACTGCTTCCCTCTCAGCCCAAAATGGTCTTTGCTAGTGCAAGGATTCTCTGTGACTGATGATCTCCATGCTAGCACCTCTTCAGCGAGGCTTCCCTGATAACCTAACCTAAGTATCCTCCTCTCAGTTACTCTCACCTCTCCTTCATATCACCCTTTTGACTTCTTTGTAGCGTGTGTCATTATCTGGCATTGTCCTATCTGATCACCTGCTTCAGCCTTACTTTCTTTTCCCCTTAGACCGGAAACTACGCAAGGGCAGGGAGCTTAACAGTTTTATTCATTACTTTATCTTCAGCATTTATGAAAACATCTGGTTCACAAATATTTGCTGAATGCATCAATCCGTTAAAGGCTTGGGTAGCTCCAATCCAAACACCATCAGTCTACAATCTCTGAGTTTAGGAAAAGTGGTTCCCTCTCACAGAATACTTGGAAAACACCCAATCTCCCCAAACGTCTAAGCACAAAAGTCTTCAGAGGGCTGATGATGACTTTCTGCAATGCTGTACCCTGCTGGAAAGACTCTGTGTGGCATGCATTTACCACCAATGTCCTCATCATTCAGTAGACCATGGTAACACTTCTGTACTACAGTCTTACATTTTAGAAATGTAACAACTGCTTATAAGAAATTTAGCTGCATATAAGAAATCTTCATCATTATTATCTTTCTCATTATCCCAACTGTTCTACCCCTTCCTGATTTTTTGAGACAGTATTATAGGAGGACTCTTTGATACAGAGTCAGTGGTCATAATGCAATCAAGTTGAACAAAATCTATGATTTGAACTATTATAGAAATATCAGTCTAATATAATATCTGCAGGTCTGAATTATTTCTTTTGCTAAGATTTTAAATAAATGAGTTACTACTATATTTTGGAAAATAAAGACAGTCTGTGTGTACAGTATATCCAAATTTGTTGTTCTAAAAATCTTGGAGGGGATAATCAGCACCATGTATCCCACATGGAGTTTCCAAATCCAGAGTGTAGAAGAGAGTAATATATATAAATATGAAGCAACACATATTTGCTCAACACATGAGAACCTGTTAAGAGACTATGACAAGGAGTTCCCACCACAGTGCGAAGGGTTAAGAATCTGACTTTAGCAGCTCAGGTCACTGCGGAAGTATGGGCTGGATTCTTGGTTCCACATAGTGGGCTAAAGGATCCGGTGTTGCTGCAGCTGAGCTGCAGGTCACAGCCCTGGCTCGGATTCAGTCCCTGACCCAGGAACTTCCATATGCCACAGGTGCAGCCATTAAAAAAAAAAAAAAATGACAAGAGGAATTATGGAAAGTAGTAATTACATGCCCCTGAAAGTTTAGCTAAATAAAATGAATAAACCTATAATATAATTCGGTTAAATGTTGAAAATCGACAGTACCAAATATAAAAAAATAAACGACAGTACTAGCACTGTGACTGAAGCAAATCAAATTCCTATTAAAACTGAGTCCAATATCTGATGTTTCAAAAATCATTTTTTTAACCTTTAGTCAGATGGGCTCTGCAAGAATCAAAATTCAAAAGTCAGACCACCCTTCTTTAGACTTCATGTGAATCTTATGTAGCAATATAATTCAAATCAATTTAACTCATGTTTTTAAATTACTTCCTGGAAACCAATTATCTGGGTTAGAAGTTGTAGCTTCCTTCAATTCCTTTCCATATGATAAAATGTGTGAGTTAATTAGAAACTGTCTTTTGGTCTTAGGTAAAATCATTATCAAAACCTCTGAATGAGCTGCAAAATAATAAGCATTATCTGCTAAGAAGCTTGGTGGAAAATGTCATGCCAGTTGGGTCACATGTTGGTGTTCACTGTAGATTGGTAAGACCTTGCAATGGGTTTCCAATAAGCAAGAAAGCAATTGGAACAACAGTTACAACCCAGACCTTTTGGGTTACAATATAGAAACAGCATTTTCCAGCCAGCTGCCTATTAAAATGTACTTTGTGGATATTTACCTACTGGGAACAAGTTTGCCCTCATTGACAAGCTAGGCCAAGCTAGGCCACTGCTTTCAGGATGTGGATCATGAAAATGACTCCTTCACTCTCTAAAACCTAAATAAATTCTGTTTCCTGAGACCCACTGGTGGAAATGTGGAGCCCTCTGCCTCTCCTTGAGGTCATACTGCTTTGTCTAATGTCACAGGTTAAGAACACAAGTTCTGAAGTCACACTCTCTCCATTCAAGTGACACTATAGCTTAGTGTGGCAAGACCTTGATTAGTTACTTAACTTCTCTGTCTCAGGTTCCCATGCTTGTGTGTGTGTGTGTGTATGTTTTAGGTTCACACCCGTGGCATATGGAGTTCCAGGCTAGGGATCAAAACGGAGCTGTAGCTGCCGGCCTACACCACAGTCACAGCAACTCAGGATCTGAGCTGCATCTACAACCTACACCACAGCTCACCACAATGCCGGATCCTTAATCCCAAGAGGACCCGAACCCACATCCTCATGGATCCCAGTCAGGTTCATTATTGCTGAGCCACAACGGAACTCCTCAGGTTCCCATTCTTAACAGATAATGACAGTACCTACCACAAAGGCTTGTTGTGGGCTTAAATGTACAAGCTGTACAGAAGAATACACAGCAGAACAGAGCACAGACCACGGAGCAAGACTGCCCTGGGTTCAAATTTGTCTTTCACCATATATTGTTCTATATTTTTGGTTTAATTTTCTTGCCCAATAAATGAAAATTAAATGCCTATCTCATAGGGATAGATATTTAAATGAAACAAGAGTGTCTGGCACGTAAAACACTTCTAAGAAAGAGAAGTGAGAGTATTATTTATTCCTTCATGGTGCTTCCAAGAGTAGCATACTGCTCACAACCCAAATTAAACACAACTTTCAGAAGAAGGCAAAAATCCAAGGTTAGAAAAGATAACGCTACTAAAATTATTATGAAGTACTACTCCAGGAGATTAAAAGCAATTCTAAACTGTTAGAGCTCTCAGAGGTCCGTTGATCCAGCTCCCTGACTGTATAGATGGCATAACTGGTACCCAAACTGTAATAACACAGCCAATTAGCTGCCAAGCAGGACAACAAACCCAGGGGTCCTGATGACCTACCTAGCCAGTATTTCTGACACAGCATATTAAAGCAGCAATAATGCTTTGTGGTTCTGATTTATTTTTTAAAATGGAGTTTCTGGATAAACAGCAGGTACAATTACTTCCTAGCCTTCTTCATATTGGCTAAGAGAAAATTAGAACCCTTCCCTCCAGTTGTGTTTCAGATTTTGAAACAGGAAGGTTTAGGACCTCAGCTTCCTGAAAAGTCTCATAATTAGGATGCCAAACACTCAGTCTGCCAGGGAGAGAGCCCCAGTTTATGCCTGTTGCCTTCTTGTCCCATTGGATTAACACCCCATTTGACCCTCAAAAGTGTCCTAGTTTGGATGGTGAACTTTGTGATTTCTCCACCCAAGCTGCAATTTCAACAAGTGTAATGATAAGAGAAGATGCTAAGCTTCCAAGTCTTCCTTTCCAGGAAATAAGCAGAAATCCTATTTATCACATTCTTTAAAATAGAGGACTAAAGAGAAAGCATTTGTCAGGGTCTATAACAATCATCATGATCATATTTACTACCATGTGTTGAGCATTTACTATGAGCAATGATCTCTGTGAGGTATTTATTTATATATTTATTTATTTTTGTCTTATCAGGGCCGCATCCGCAGCATATGAAAGTTCCCAGGTAGGGGTCAAATCTGAGCTGTAGCTGCCAGCCTACACCATAGCCACAGCAACATGGGATCCAAGCCACGTCTGCCACCTCCACTGCAGCTCACAGCAATGCTGGATCCTTAATCCACTGACTGAGGCCAGGGATCAAACTCACGTCCTCGTGGATACTAGTTGGGGTCACTACCCCTGAGCCACAGTGGGAACTCCGGTATTTAATATTCAATCATTGGATAAGAAGATTAAGCCAAGGATACAGAGCAGTATATGGTAGGAGTCAGGATTTGAACCAGGGCAGTATGGCTCCACAGCCTGGGCTCTGCTGTGCTATTCTTTCATACATCTTGTGCATGGAGTGAAGAGTTCACGAAGTAGGCACCGTAAAAGGTTTTTTTGAGCCTAGGGGAGCAAAAGCAAAGGGAAGAACTAGGCTCACTTCATGAGGTACATATCCTCTTTCTTTTGTTTTATAACTTACTGTAAGATAAAAATGTGTCTCAAATGTCCCATCCCTCTTTGGTAATGCCTCCAAGAGAAAACTGGCACTAGTTGCCTTTCCCCTGTCCCTCACTGAAGATCTTCAACCACCAGGCCCTGGCAAGGGGAAATCAAAGGAATTAGGGAGGAAATTAAGGTCAACACGGAGCACGCCTACTGTTTTCACCACCTTACTCCACCCTTCATTTGCAGCTACACTTTCCGTAGGTGCAAATGAACATTGTTTTTTTTGTGTGGGTTTTTTTTCTGTTTTTTTTTCCTCTGCTAGAGAGGCAATCCAACCATGTGAAAAAGAAATACGAAGAAGGAAGTGTGTGTGAGTGTGTTTAAAGAAAAGCAGCAGTGATTTAGATCATTTAGTTTTGTTTCAATGTAGAAGCAGTGCATTGAAGTGACTTACTATTCATGGTTCCTTTCAGAATTTTAGACTTAGAGAAAGAAGGATTTTGGTGACACAAAGTGGCTTTAAGGTATCTATTCAAATCTAAATTCCATACACACATACACACAGCTTTGGAACAGAAAATCATTTAGGTGCCTATTTCTTTTGTAAATCAGACTCTGAAAACACTTTGAGGCTATGGGTTTAGAAACTGTTTAGAAGTTCTAGGAAACACCCATTGATAACAATAAGAACTATTTTGTGTATTTACAGAACAGCTTCTACCATTGGATCATTAAGGCATACTTTAATTGTGAGGTCACTGATGTTGTGTAAGTTTAGAAGTCATGGGGTGATCTGTTCCTTAAAGGAGTTCTGACATGTCTTTGGCAAAAGTGTTCATATGCTATGGACTGATGCCACTCAGAGTTCTTGATCAGGGATATAAATCACGTTGTAGCATAAATAAGGAACATTCGAAGTCTAACTTTCTGACATAAGGAAAGAGGGAAATGAGGTTATTTAAACCATCCATGCTTATATGGTGGCTATCTTTTAACAAAAATTATTCTCAAGCTATTAAAAACTATCATTAAATTATCAAATGTAGTTTTGTCCTCTGATAGACAAAGGAGCATTGTTTAGATCATCTGAAGAACCCATATGGTTGAAAGTCGCAAACAAATGTGGTCTTGTTGTCATCTCTGGATCCTTCTGAAAACCCTGTGTACAGAGTTCAGACAGAGAGCCCCAAGAGGGTGGTCAGGACTGAGAATGAGCTCTCCTCTAAGCCAGCTCATTTTCCAAAACGCCCTGGGCTGGGAAGCAGGCTCAGGGTGACATTCCCAGATTGCATCATCCTCTCTGATGACCTTGTATGCCAGGCTAAATTCTTCCATTCTCCAATTGGTTTTTACATAAAATGGATGAATAATGAAACTTAGAACTAGCCTAAGAGGAAAGTAGCCAGTAACATTTTTCCCTTTTAAGCATTATTCTGAAGATGTAATCAAATAACCCCTAGCTGTTCTGAGCAGTGATTACATTTCAAAGTCATGCCAATCATTCATATAGAGCACAACACAAAATAAGAGGCTGCTTAATGCACTACGGATGACTTTAAACAAAGACTGTACTTTTCGTTGTGTCTTTTCCACAATTTAGGATCTACTAAACTGGATAATGACTAAGTAATATGTACGAAAAATACATTATATGTATGTATGTGTGTGTGTGTGTGTATATATATATATATATATATATATATATATATATATGTCAGAATATTTTGTTTCTTTATATTAAGAACACTTTGAGTCCATCTTATGAATAAGGCAATGGGTTGTGATCTATGGTTGGGTTTATGAGAATCTGCTAGCATTCTTTTAGAACTTCCATAAAAAAAGAGGGTATCATATGTTTAAAGGTAAGCATCAAATCTTTGGTAAATAGCATCAGGTAGTATTTGAAGACAAAAGGAAACTAGAAGGCAAGGACTTTCTAAATGCCTAGAAGGGTTAAATGTAATGAATGACATAGCTGAATATAAGTGGCATTATCAAGCAGTACCATAATGTCATTTATAATTCAACATGCATTTTTAATAGGAATTAAATGAATCTTGTAGAGAATTTCAGGATAAGTCCATTATACAAAATGAAAAATACCAGCTTGGGTCCAGTGACACTTTGCCCTTTTGAAGTGATAGGGCTGACATTTTCTAGCACTGAGGCTATGTTTATTCAGTCTTGGCATATCATATCATTGATTGTTTTTCAGTTCTGTGACTGACCACCATGCTCATGAAAGACATTATGCTTTTGTTGACTCTTAAATATAAATGAAAAAATTAGGATATAGGGCCATGACCTATGATGCGACCGATACAAAGAAAACAGTGAGACTTTATCCTTGTAGAAAAGCAGGTAGCTGATAGATTTATTTCCCTCTAAAATTTATTCTTCTAGCAGAGTAAAACCACAAGCAGTAAGGCTGGAAAATAAAATATATACCAGTAAAGAGAAGTGATAAAATTTGCTGATTATTTTGCCAATACATTTTTTTTCTACCAAAGCTTTGCCTCCCACTTTGAGTACAACCTATTTTCTGGACTTGAGATAAAACACTTCTACTTTGGAACAAAGTTTCTTCCGAAATATATCTAAGTTGATTTGAAATAGTAGGTAGAATATAGATACAGTGAAATGGAAGCCAGCCTACCAACGGCTTTCTGAATATGATTCATGGTTATGTTGTAATTTATATCAAAATATAATTCTCACAGTATACCACAGACTAACTCTCAAGGTTCTAAATAATATACTTGGTAAAAATTATATTTAACACCAAAATGTACAGGAACGTGCTCCAGAGTGAGCAAGAAATGCAAGTTGCCTGAAAGTGACTGCAAGAACTTAAGAGTTGATATCTTGGCCCAGCCTCAATAACTCATGTGCTCTTTACCTATAGTGTGTTGATTATATGTATTAGTTACAGATTGACAACATTACAATCAACCTGCATCAGTGAGTGTCATTTGGTAAATTAAGCTGGTAAACGCAAACAGTGATTTCATTATAATGAAAAAAAAACTGGTTTCTGGAGTTCCCCTTGTGGCTTAGCGGGTTAAGAACTTGACTCCACTGGGATGTGGGTTTGATCCCTGGCCTCACTCAGTGGGTTAAGGATGTGGTATTGCCACAAGCTGTAGCATAGGTCACAGATGCAGCTCAGATCCAGTGTTGCCGTGGCTGTGGTATCGGCCAGCAGCCGCAGCTCTGATTTGACCCCTAACCTGGGAACTTCCATATGCCACCAGTGCAGCTGTAAAAAGAAGAAGAAGAAAAAAAAAAAAAAAAAAACTGGTTTTTCTAGGCAACACTGTGATATGATCAGAAATTTTTATTTTGAGTATTGCTTAATAAAATCTAAACTGTGATGGATGATTTTCTTTTTACTTTAAATCTTATAAAAATACGTTTCCATAACAGCATTCTTCCTTTCCACTATTATAACCATAATTTTTACCATAAAATACTTTTATCTGCTCACCAGACATCATGAAGAATTTTTAACCTGATCTCTGAGTATGGCATTTTGAATACTGGAAATGTTCATATTTACATAGACATTTAAAGAATAAGTAAAAAGTAGCAACCTCGGTAGGATCCCAAATGCTATTCTACTCTAGAAATCTAAAATGTGAATTAATCAAAATGCAACAAATAGAATTGCTATTGAGATTTGACTAAAATAAACAAGCAAACACAAATAGTCCAGGTTATCTCGTACCTTCAGCATTTTCTAGCCCAATGCTCATAGCTGTAGCCACATATCTTGTTCAGTGAGCATAGGAGTCAGCATTATGACATGAAATGTTAGCACTTCCTCAATCATTAAGATAAAATCATATCTTTTCATACACTCTCTACCAACATAAGAACATGAAGACAAAATTCTAAGTGCTTTTAGAAAAGAAAGCTAAAATCAAACTCTATTTAATATCTACCCCGACTTTACAAATACTCGAAATATTTATGGTTTTAATTTAGCCATTATGAGCATTCAATAAATGGTTTTGGATAGATGGATGTCACCGAGCATTCCCTTAATAGGGAGGTGACATATTTTGGATGATAATGTGGTATTATAAATCCCTATTGCTTATGCTGGCCAAGGATTACTGTGTAAGAAAGAGACTACCAAGTAAGTGCAGCTCCAAGCACATAAAATCAATGTGATTTATTTAGCAATACCCTGGACTGGACCAAGTACTGATCATTTCCACCAGTATATTATACACACTAGGACAACAGCAGGGACTTGAAATCTAATTTCAAAGACAGGAACATCTTTTTTTAAACGCAGGTTTATATTTCAAAGGGATTCATAATGAGTGCCAATAGTATTTACTTTTGCCTAAGAAGATCTAAATCTTTCTACCTCAGGAGTCCAGCATTATATTATCTGCAACAGTAAGACAAGGACTGGAGAGGTGGTAGAAAAGAAATTCCTTTCTTGAATCTACGATATTATAGCCAAGAAAGTGAGAAGAGAAGGTAAAGAGAGATTAGGACTGTGGAACTCCCAGATTCTTGGGACCGAATATATATAAGAAAACATGTGTTTCAGCAGGTAGTGATACAGGTTAGAGCATATCTTGTACTGTGAAGAATAAGATAAAATTCCGCAGACTTGGGTGTTTACAAAAATTCTTCCTCTTTAATTTTTCCCACACTTTGCCCTTGGATAAGGCTCTATAAGCAAGTCAAAGAGGGTAAAGTTCATGAGAGATTTGTAGAAATGTTGTTCAGAACCCAGGATTGCATCTTAGAGACCAGGTCTGTTGAATCTCTGTAGGAAAGGTCCATAATACATATCTCTGAAGGGAAAAGCAATACTCAGTTGCTGTAGCAGGCCAATTTGGAATAAGCATCAGCAAATTAACTTTTCCTCAGGTTTTAGAATAAATTTTTCCTAGGGGTAGGAAAGTGGTGGCATGGTAGGAATAGCACGTGAAAGCCAATGAAAAAGATGTCTCATGGGCCTAATTAAAATAAGCAAAGAGTAAGAAATTTTGAGAAAGTGAAGAAATGAGAGGAGCTGGGACTTAGTGGCTAATGAGTGAGGGATCAAGGGACTGGGAATTTGCAATGTGGATCAATGACTTCTTTGCTGGGCTGCTCTGGCAAACTGACTTCATCTCTCCACTCCTTTGAAACCTTGGATTTAAAGTAAGCTATTCAATCTTACCTCATGAGGTGGCTGTGAGAAACAGATAATAAAAGCAAGCCTGAATACTTGCAAATACACAAAAATTATATAAACGTGAAATAAGAACAAGGACTACTGGAGCACATTACTAAGTTACATCTGATTCAATAAAAGCTTTCGTTTGCCTTTGACATGCATTTTATTCCTTTTATACTCATAGACCAAATGATACTGAGCTTATATTACTTATCTAAAAGAACCCTGCAAACCTTCTGAGATTGGTGCCACATTAGAAGCAAATTAAAGATTTACAACACAAGATGGTGTTTCTGATAGAATGGGGCCAGGCAGAGAAGCAATGAGACAGTATTGATTTTTTGCCCAACAATTCCTTGGCTCTTGATAGTTCAAAAAATGATGTTAAAACTCAGCAATATACCTTTTCTGTTTGTTTTATATTCTTACCCATACAAAAGTACCAGGTTATAGGGTATATTCTTATAACAAAGAATGGCATCTAGTGTCACCCACAATTCTCAAATATGTCACAACTAATTTAAAGTAAATTTAACTTAGAAACTATAGTGTTTCCCTTGAACACATTCATATTAGCTTCTAGACTTTGACAAAGTGAAAATCCATTAAGAATCATCATGAACTATCTGAATATTTATGTTAAGTCCAAGCCACAAATTTGGCTCTGTCTAGAAAGCTCCAAAAAACAAGCTGGGACATACAAAAACTTCTGACTGGTAGCACTGTTTTCACTTTCAAATAAGACATTTAAGAGCAGCATTTAGCAACTGTGTTATTAGTTTCAATGGATACACATCTATACTCATCTTTCAAAACAGTTGATATAACAGTGGCTAGCAACTTCCAGTTAAAATGTTCATTATTTACAATTTTATATGTCAATTATATTTCAGTAGCGCTGAAAAAAGTTGATTATTAATTTACTAAAGAACTGAATTTGCTGTTGTTTAATAAATATACTATAATAGAAGCTAACACTTTATATCCAGATGTAAACCCTGCTTTACTATGGTATGTCCATCAGAGTTGTAAACTGAACTGGAAAAGGAGTCAACTTGGGGACCCAAGGCATACTTGAACTAAAATTGTTCATTTAAACCCAGGCTTCTACCTTCAGAGGGAGTTTTAAGCTCAGCAAGGCGAAAAAACTGCTAGTGATCCTTTTTTGAAAGAGTCTCACAATAAGCATAATCACATAGCAGCTATCATAGCAGCTATCATTATTGACTGTTGGCACTGAGCAAATATCTCATGCAAGCTTCACTCCCACAGCAGCTGTTTCTACCCTCATTTTACAGAGAATGAAACTCAGGGATGGGTACTAGGCTAAGAGTTATGCAGCTCTACCAACATCAGAAGCAAGTAGGAGGCTGATTTGAGATTTGAACTCATTTCTGTCTGATTCAAAAGCCTCTGTGCATCCCCTTAAATGGAGTGCATCCCTTCGAGAGATGAAAGCTCAGCCATGGTGGTAAAACCTGTCTGATAATTTGTTGTGGAGGTTCAGGGTGGCTGCTGTAGTGAAAAGGGGACTTTCTTCTTAGCCCTCCTACTTGAGTCCTCCATTCAGCAATTGATGGACAAAAATAATCAACACTCCGAGGTACCCTTTCTGCACATAGAATGGGTTGAGATTTGACAAATTTGACTCAGACTGTGTGAGGTTCCTTCTGAATGAACTTGAAGTTAATTACCTTAATGCCAATTAGAACAAGTTCATCTTAATATTCTTCTGAGTAAAAGAATACTGACTTATTCTTAATTCTTGAGCTTTGAAGTTTCTCAAAAGCAACTTTGGTCTGGAGGAAAAAAATAGCTGGAAGAAAAGCAACTGGGCTATTTATTGATACGTAAATTTATTAGTTCATGTACAAAGTAGAAAGAATATGGAGGCATCTCTAGTTTCATTTCTAGAATAAAAGGAAAACATCGAAAATATGTGTGTGTGACTCCAAGAACAATAAAAGATACATTCATTCAAAACCATAACCCTTTTAAACTGAAAGAATACTGTCTTAGAAATAGCCTAAAATTATACAAAATAAATCTAGGCTGATTTATATCCTTTCCAGTCATTCAAAAATTGATAAGTGGATATAGTTCCCTGTGCTATACAGTAGGACCTCATTGCTTATCCATTCTAAATGTAATAGCTTACATCTACCAACCCCAAATTCCCAGTCCATCCCACTTCCTCCCCTCCCCCGCTTGGCAATCACAACTGTATATACGCATGACTGGGTCCCTGTGCTGTACAGCAGAAACTGATGCAACACTGTAAATCAACTATAATAAAAATAAAATAAGAAAAAATAAGCTACAATATTTTGTACAATACAGGAAATATATCCAGTATTTTATAAGTATAAATGGAGTATAACATTTAAATATCATGGATCAGTGTACTGTATAACCTGAAACTTACATAATATTTTAAGTAAACTGTACTTTAATAAAATTTTTTAAAATAAAAAATAATTTCACTTGGAAAAATAAAAGCCAAATTGACAGTCTAGATTTAAGCAGAAAAGTATTAGAAAGTATTTGTGAAATATTAGAAAGTATTTGTGAAATAACCTGGTTTAATGATTGTGAAAATAGAGGAAATGTTGGATGAAAGTTTTAGCACATTTCTTCAATTTTTCCTTTACCAGAACCAGTTTTGCAAATACATAATCCAAAGTTTATTCGTCCCTTTTGTCCTGGTGGCTATGATTTTGGTTTTGTTTTGTTTGCTTTTTAATCTCGGGCAGGGTCAACCTAGTAATTTACAGATAGGCAACATATAATCAAAAGTGTAGTTGTTAAACAGGAACTAAAATACAGGTGAGTCTCTAGATTCCAAATTTGCCATTTTCAAGTTGAGATGTGTGTTGGACTAATCCATACTCTTTCCTCTGGCATGATAACACTCTGCCTGGTGGCATATAGCACTGCTTACAAAGATGAGAACGGAGAGTGGGTAACATGTTTCTTAGGATGGCTACTGACAGAAAATACTTCCCTATACATTCCAAAACTGGAGAGACACTTGGAGCAACAGCTCCTCCTTTTTTAATTTAGCTTTATATCAAGCTATCTCAAGGAGTGGAGATTAAGCCCATCCATTGGTCACTTATGCTTTATTGCCTTTTATCAGATTCATGTATAGCTAAAGATCAGAACAGATTGGGAGATAGGTGTGATGCTTAGAGTACCAAAGGAAGATAAGATCTGTTTAGTAGAGGATGAAAATATTAGTTTGACTTCTACCTTTAAATCTCCCATTCATTCCTTTTTCCTCCTCTTCTGTCTTTGGTATTATCACATCTGCTACTTGATGTTCCCTAAAATAGGTATAACCTACCCACAGACAATGCAAAGAGCCTTCTGTATAATATTTTCTTGTTTACATTCTATATAAAGCAATATATAAGACCAAATCAGAACATAATTACTTCAAATGGAGTGTTTTTTAACGACTACGAGTGGAATATACAGTTAAGTGTCCTTCTAGTACCATTAGGTAAATGAAATTACCTTCCAACTTACAAAATTAATAAAATTCCTTAGTGTATTTGTTCTTAGACACTATTATCAATTTACTATGGCCAGGTTAAGAATATGTTTTCTGTTATTGCTAAGGTTACACTTGTAGTTAAGGACATACTTGGTTTCTACTCATGCCCTTATCTCTGAGAAGATAATTTCCTATTGCCCTCTCAAGCATGTCAAGGCAAAAATACCTACCCCACATTCATCCTTTGCTCACTCCTGTGTCTAGGCTTGCTCCTACTCAGCTCTCAGAAAAAGAGTTCTGCTATGCTCCTCAGAGGGAAAGGGACTGGATGCAGTCAGAAAGCAAGAGAACAGCAACTGCTGCCCTCGGGATGGCACTGCCCACTTTACCTCCCACTGCTGCCAACATGCTCCAGCCAAACAGGATGACATTCCCCTTGCAGGGGTTCTGACAGGGTGCACTTGCTCTTGTGAGGCAGAAAGAAGAGTTAGTAGCCCAGGTCCCAACCCTAACACCAGACTAGTTGTGTGACCTTGGGCAATATGAAATAGATTAAACTAAACTGCGTATAACTAATCTGGCCAAACTGTTGGTAATAAAAACAAATGCTGGGGAAAAAAAAACCAATCCAGAAACTGAATCTGGTTACTTGCATCCAAGTAATGATACTCACTTATTACTTAACAGACACTACTGAATTTCTATTGCACTGGCCTTAGGCGACTCAAAGGAAATAACAGGTGCATCTGTGGTCCCTTTATCCTTTCACAAAATATTGAGTTTATACATTGTGTCCAGTGCTGGGCAGAATGTTGGGGATTCAAAGACAGGAAAAACTGTCAATGACTTCAAGGATCTCTTAGTCTGGTAAGACAGATGGAAAAGAAAATATTTACAATGCTGTTCAAGCAGTGATACAGATGAGCACAAGTAGGACACTGCCATTGCATAGCAGGAGAGACAGCGCCTCACTCTGCCCACAGTGAGGCCATGGGCCACAAAGATTGCTCTTAGGGTAGCAGACACCAGAGCTGAGTTTTGAAGGAGGAGTAGATTGTTTCACAAACATTTATAAAATATATTCCCTCCCTCTCTCTTGTAGTTCATTGGTTTTGATTACTGATTAACACTCCATTGTATAAATATACCACAATTTGGTTTTCTAATCTGTTGAAGGACATTTGGGTTATTTCTAGTTTGGGTTGCTTACATTGTTTCTAATTTGGGATTACTAGTTTCAAAAAGTTGCTGTAAACATTCCCAAGTAAGTCTTTTTGTAGGCATAAATTTTCATTTCTAGGAATGGATATGCTGATTGGTGTAGTATATGTATGTTGAGTTCATAAAAGACTGCAAAACTTTGCCAAATGATTGTAACTTATTCACTTTCATCAGCAATAAAGGAGATTCAGTTATTCCACATGCTCTCCAACAGCTGGTATATCAGTTTTTTAAAAATTTTAGCCATTCTAGTCAGTGTGAAATACTGTTTTAGCGTCTTTCATTGCATTTCCATGATAACAAATAATGTTGGACATATTTTCATGAGCTTACTGACTATTATATCTTCTAATGTGAAGCATCTTTTCAAGCCTTTGGCCCATTTTTTATTGATTTGTCTTATTATTATAAATATATGTGTGTGTGTGTTCATAAACCAAATATTTTCTCCCAGTCTGTGGCTTGTCTTTTCATGTTCTTAACATTATTTTTTATGAGCAGACTTTTAAAATTTTTAGTTTTTTTAAAAATTCATTTTAAACTTAATTTCAAGCTTTTATGCTGCTAGAATATAGAAATAAAGTTGATTTTTGAATACTGAACTTGTATTCTGGAACCATGCTAAGTTAACCTGTTACAGAAGTTAACCTGTTACAGTAACTTTTTACAGATTTATTAGGACTTTCTACAGAAATAATCTTGTCATTTGCAAAAAAAGTTTTACTACTACATTTTCCATCTTTATGGCTCTTATTTCTTTTCCTTGTTTTATTGAAATGTTTATGAACTTTACTACATAGCTGTTGTCTGGCAAACAAATTGTTCATAATCTTTTCTGTCCTATAAATAAAGTTGCTTTGGTTCTTTGTCAGGCCTAGCGCAGTTTTGCCTTTAGTCCTAAGACATGGCCCTCATCTGAGGTGTGGCCTGTGCTTATAGGATATTGTGGTTTGGGGTTTGAATTAATTGCCCAAAGTTCTCAGAGATGTTTACCAGTCTAACTGGGGCAGAATTCTGTCTTCCAGCTTCACAGAACTTCTTCTAATATCCCTTATTCTGCTCTCAATCATTCTAAGACTCATAGAATTTCCCCCTCTGAACGCAAAGCTTGGCCCTCAACCAAGGACTGACTCACTGAAAACACATTCATAGATTCCTAGGGTCCCTGCTCTCCTCAGACCCCTCCTTTCCAGTACCCATCTCTGAGAGCCCAGATGCCCCAGAAGTCCTGAACTCTCATCTTAGCCTCCTCAACAAAATCACTGTGCTTTGTTTGGGCTTCACCTCCCTTGCACTTTGTTCCAGAGAATGCCCCCAACCAGGAAACATGGGACTCATATTTCTTTATCTCAAGGACTGCCTGCTGCCCAATGGTGGAAAACTTCGAGAGCTGGCTTACTTTTATAAAAATATACTAAACAATGAAGTTGAGAAGTATAAAATCTTTCAATGGATAGTTAATTCTTGTGTGGGGAGGGCCACTTTAGAATATGCTATAATTTTGACCTAACAATTAGAATGTTTATCCTAGCTACACCAACCCTTTTTCTGTTCTTTGCTGCATACCAAACTTGCTCCTTCCTTAGAAACTTTGCCATTTCATCTGCTTAGAACCACCTCCTTGCTCTTTGCACAGACACAATTGCTTATGTCATTCAGAACCCAGTTCAAATCTTGCCATTTTGGAGAATTCCTTCCAGATTTAAGACAGAACCCCCTGGCTTCTTTCACGCTAATACTTTTGTCCATCTCTTACTTACTGGCCTTTTTAAGTTCCCATTATCCTTGATTTCCATGAAACATTTGACATTCTAAAAACAAAACTATCATCACACCACCTCAAATTCTCCATGAAAACAAAGCAAAACAAAACCCTCTTTGTTTTCATCACAGTGCAATCATTAAGCGGCCTAATTCTCAGATTACTTTTTGTCCACTTTATAGTTGCCTCCACTTCTGCCTCCTGTTCTCTCAATATTAGGGTTCTAAGGCATTGAACTCATTGGTTTCTATAATTTCAACCATTAACCTCACGTGGATGATTATCAGACTCATCTTGTGGATAGCCCAAATCAATCAGCCGAATTCTAGCTCTTCATTTTAGCAGACTGCTAATAAGCATTTTCTTCTATTCAATATGCCATAATTCTTTAGGATAAGATTTTTGAGAGTTGCCCTTGTGACTCAGTGGGTTAAGATGTGACAAAGTGTCTGTGAGGATGTTGGTTCCATCCTCGGCCTTGCTCAGTAGGTTAAGGATCCGGTGTTGCCAAAAACTGCAGCACAGGATGAAGATACCACTTGGATCTGGTGTTGCCGTGGCTGTGGCGTAGGCTGGCAGTTGCAGCTCCAATTCAACCGCTAGCCCAAGAACTTCCATATGCTGCAGACATTGCCTTAAAAAAAAAGATTTCTGAAGCTTAATACTACTTCAGCTCTTTCTGAGGAGTAGGAAAGGAGAGACTTACTTTGAAAGCAGCAGTTTTTGGTGACATCCCAACTGGTCTTAACTGTTCCCCTTAGGCTTCATCCTTACATTTATAGGTAATTCTCCTCTCCCCTCTTCCACTCACGTAGACTCCATTATAAGATATAATCAGCTGTTCTCTCATAATATTTTCCCATCTGTTCCTTCTTGAGTACATCCTAAACTATGCCTAGATAAAATCTCCTAAATGTTCTCAATGCCTCTAAATTTTTTTCTTCACCCATTCTGTACCATTACATTACCTAAGATAATTTTTTCCCATTAAAAGACTTTAAATTACTCTACCACTTAAAAGATAAACTTTAGCTTATCAAAGTTCAAAACAGTCTGGTTGCAACACACACATGCAGCCACATTCTTCACCCAACACTTGATTTATTTACCTTGCACTGTACATACCATTCTGTTCCTGTGCCTTTCATTATAACATAATGGCTCCCCACATCTCCCCTCTCCTCAATTTTCTGCATCATTGACACTTTTTGAAAACTTGTTAGCAATTCAAGGCTAAGGCAAGTACCTCTTCATCTCTTCAGCGTTCTCTGATACTACCCCTCTCCTATGTCATTTATTAGCTTGGTAGATACACTGATTGCTTATGCACAAGGAGAACAGAACCAAACCCACTTAGCACCTAACACGTACTGGACCCTGTTCTGGGCACTACTGTCTCGTTTAATCCTCACAAGAATTTTACAATGCTATTATATCAACCCAAGTTCACACACCTAGGTGATGGAGATAGTGGTCAACCCCAGATGGTCTAAATTTTAAAAAACAAAAGTAAAACAGAAACAAAACAAAAACCCAGGAATGGAAAAGTGTAGAACTACGAGTAAAAGAACTCTATTTAATTCCATTTCAAGCTATACTTATAGCACTAATAACACCAGGTTGTATTGCACTTAGTAATGGATGTGTCGTATTTCTACATCTAGAACCATGGTTCCTTTAGGGCTACTTTTTCTTACTCCTTGCCCAAGGCCCCCTTTCCTGGTTCCTTTTTCATTTTTAATGCTTCACCTGCAACATACAGAAGCTCTCAGACTAGGGGTTCGATTGGAGCTACAGCTGTGGTCTATAGTCTATACCACAGCCACGGCAAAACCAGATCCAAGCCACATCTGCAACCTATGCCACAGCTTGTAGCAACACTGGATCCTTAACCCACTGAGCAAGGCCAGGGATCAAACGCACATCCTCATGGACACTATGTCAGGTTTTTGACCCACTTATCCACAAGAGGAATTCCTCCTGATTCCATTTTACTTATCATCCAGATCTCAAATGAAACATCATCTCTCAAAGACTATTTTGCCACTTGCCTTTCCTCCTACCCCAAGTGAAGTCCACTTGCTATATATGTTCACTGGCCATTGTTATCTGTGGTTTCCACATCCCTGGATTCAACTAACCATGTTGGAAAAATATCAAAAATATTTGGAATAAAATCCCAGAAATTTCCAAAAAGCAAAACTTAAATTTGCCACACGTTGGCTACTATTTACATAGCATTTACACTAAGTTAGGCATTATACATAACGTATAGGTGATTTAAAGTGTGCAGGAGGAGCTCCTGTCATGGCTCAGTGGTTAACAAACCCGACTAGCATCCATGAAGATTCAGGTTCAATCCCTGGCCTTACTCAGTAGGTTAAGAATTTTGCGTTGCTGTGAGCTGTGGTGTACGTTGCAGATGTGGTTCGGATATAGTGTTGCTGTGGCTGTGGAGTAGGCCAGCGGCTTCAGCTCCGATTTGACCCCTAGCCTGGGAACCTCCATATGCCACAGGTGTGGCCCTAAAAAGACAAAAGTCAAAAAAAAATTAAAAATTTTAAAAAAATAAAGTATATGGGAGAATGGACATAGGTTATATGCAAGTACTATACAATTTTATATAAGGAATTTGAGCATCCTCAGATTTTGGTATCCTCAGGGGCCCTGGAACCAATTCCCCACAGATACTGAGAAACAGCTACACTTTGTACTTTTCCTTTGTAGCATTGCCACAATTAAATCAAAGAATATTCTTCAGGTTACATATTTTATTGTTTATTAATATCCAAGTAATTACTTATTACTAAAGAACAAACTAATTTAAGGGTGGATACCGTATTTCTCCTTCACAAGTGTATCTTCAGTGCCTCACACAGTGTTTGGCTCACAGTAGGCAGAATATAAATATTTGCTGAGAGAATGAACAAATATCCAGGTGTGTCTAGAACAATGCTTCCCTGGCATGTAATAGACATTTCCTATACCCTGACCTACCGTCACTGAAATATTCCCCTTTTGGTGAATGGATGGATAGGTGAACAATTTCTAAAACTCCCCTAGTGTAGATTTCTGAGCCCAGTATCCCAAGAATGATAGATACATAAAAGAAAGATCATGAAGTTATTATTGTCTAATATATTTCGGTGCTAATCACTAAAACCACCAGCATGCTACTTGTCCCTAGAGAGCTAACCTTAGAAATTTCCCTTCTTCATGCCTGCCTTCCTTCCTTCCTTGCCTTCCTTATTTTCTTTTCCTTTTTTAAGTAAAGCTATTTCTGGAAAGAAATGTATTTTCAAACTATGCTTGACACAGCTGCTGCACTGAATTAGAAATATTAAACGATACCACACAACATAAATAATACAAATGATATATATGAATAGTGATAGTACTACACTATTAACATTAAACTGATTCATTTAAGGACTGACAGCATCAAGAGTTGTTTCAAGGAGATTAAATACTTAGACACAGTAAGTACTAATCGGCCTGAATAGTACATAGAACCCATGAGAAATTTGTTTTCCCACACAGCTATTTCCATCTGAGGTTCAACACAGACCACACTGAAAGGCCTCTTTGTTTGGGTGCAATGTGATGCTGTTGGAATGGTACCTAGATGTAAATATGATATCTCTAACACCACGTATTTACACAGCACCATGCTTCACAGAAGCTTAATTAATTGTGTTGTGCCAAAGATCTGGCACTCTGCAAAGGATGCCAGATGGTTACCCTGGAAAGTCTCTTCTCAGAAACAGGTGGCTGTTCCATCTCACTATCCTGCCCAGAGGTGAAGTCCTGCTCTGCCTTAGCTCTGTACTATTCACAGAACCAGTTCTCAGTGGAGAAGCACTTTTTCTGACAATGGAAAGGATTTTTCTTCCAGTGGTGCTGAGCACAAAAGATAATACTGATTAATCTTTTAAGTTTAAAAATCAGTATTTCCCCCCCAGTTTTACTCTGAGCACCAGCCTCCAACTGCCCTCTCAGCATCTTCTCTTGAATCTCTGCTACCTAGCAACGAAATCAGTACTGACTCCTATTCACACTCCTCAATTCATGCCCTAGGCCAAATCAACCCCTATCCCAGGTCCTCCTTAACTCTGTACATGACATCACCATTAACTACTTTTATTTGCATAACAGATTATTTGGGGGTAGGTCTAGATGAGCCTCTGATAGGGTTTCTGTGAAGTTAAGACCATACTGGGTTTTCAATATGCTCTGAGAAGTCCAGACCCCAGGAGTTTTGGGAGCTCCCAGCCCAGGAGCACTCTGAGAGAGAAGTTGAATGAGACATTTAAATTAGGACATATATAGGTCTGTCTGATAGCCATAGCATATTCCAGAAGGGGTTTAGATAGGAGGAAAAGAAAATGGGCTCCCTAAAGTATTGCTCCATGGAGAAGTCTTAAAGGATGGTCTGGTCTCTGCATTCGAGCACCAAGGCTTGGATTGGTACAGAGAAGAGGCATTTCAGAGGAATCTGTGCCTGACTTTCCTTCAACCCAGCTTCATTTCAACTTTCTAGTGCTGGATCGCCATATCTGGCTATTCAGGTTGTGATCTAAACAAGGGCATACACAGGAAGTTTGTGGTTGTTTGTTTTTTTTTTTTTACAATTTTCTGCAAAAGGAAAAGCAGAAGCAGTTGATGCAGGTATGTAGGCAGTAAGCAGAGCAGACACAGCATCCATGGGGAGCACAGCACGGTGGTTCCCAGTCCAAGGTGGCTGGCCTGCCAGCTCTACCCTCTGACGAGGCTGAGACTACCACTGTTAAATCACATACACAGCTGGATCATCACTATTTCTTACTATCTAGCCTGCACTTCCTCCACAGTACTTTAAAGGACTGCTGTATCTTAGTTATGTTTATCACCTTAGAACCTAGTACAGGACCTGATATATATTTATTCAGTATATCTGGTTGTTTTATCGATGCCTATGGGTTTTATAAGTTTTATCGAGGAGGCTTTATATAGCCCCATTTTCTCTTCATTCCTTTTGTGTTTTCTTCCCAGACTTGGGGTTTTGTCACAAAGAGATAACACTCCCAACACACAATATAAACCCTCACTCAACATACAAGTTAGAAAATTACCACGGCAGGTACCACCAGGAGGAAATCATCTTTCCAGGCCCTGGTTTTCCAATCTTTCTCCATTTCCAAGTTAACAGAAATACTTTCCTAAACTCTAAAATTCAGGACACTGATCAAGTCAGTTAAGAAGCTTTTATTCCAAGCCCGCTGAGTATAAAGGGCTGCATTTACTCTGGGAAGGGATTCAAAGCCTTTCCAGATAAATGACCTGTTTGTCTAGCTGTCAGAATGTAGACTTCTTTGGCACTCTTACCCTAGTCCAAATTCAAGTTCATGTGCCAGAAACGGAACTTCTGCCTCTTTCAAATTCAACAAGGTCTTTAGAACACAGCCGTCTTGCACAATATGGACCTGCTATTAGAGCAACAGAGGGTATTTACAGTGTATTTAAAAAACAATGCAAAGAACAGGAGGTTTGAAAGTCTGGCTGGGAGTTGGAGAACTGACTTCTATAAATCTAAGACCTGAAAAATACCTTTTTTGTTCAAATGTTGGAAAGAGGTTTGTCGACCTTTTTGTTTCACTAGGATTTCTTTAAGTTTTCCTGGTAACCAGAAACAAATTTCACAATTTGTGTCGCATATTGGCCCATGTTCTGGAGAGTGAGGGATAGCTTGTTGTTACCTCAGTAATCCCTGAACAGCAGAGGATGGAGAATTCAGCACTGAGGAGGCCTGCCAGCAGCTAACCGTGCCAAACCAAACAGGAATCAGTGTGGACAATAGGAAGATTATGTGGTGGAAAATCGATACCCAGAATTAAGGCAGGAAAGTCACTTCACTTATATGTAGAAGCGGTGTATTTCCCCCCGGTTACAAAGCCATCCCTCTGAACATTCAGATGTTGCTGTTTCACTGAAAACTTAACCACAAAAGGTCAGTGGGTGGAGTTGAAACAGAATGCTTTTTCTCTTATAACTTCCTGTGTCTCTTGGTATCAACCACGAATCTTTGTGCCATTGCTGTGTCCTTTCATTCACTCCGGTTTTAGGCCATTCAGGGCTCCCCAGAGGAGGAAGACAGAGCCCAGCTGCCAGGAGCAGAGGCAGAGGGCTCAGTGGTCCCCTGCACAGGTGCTCTCCATACCAGGATCTTGACAGACATTGCCAGCCAATGGCCAGGCTTGGCCTGGTCCTCAGGTGAAAAATCTGAGCTCAGGTCCAGCCTCAGCAGGGGGCCCGAGGCTCTGTGAGCTGACCAGGGCCAGTGCAGGGCTATGTGCCCCAGGGTGAACTATTTTTCACTTCATGTCTCTTTTTTTTTAAAAACCAAAATCTAATAATTTTGCTTTTTAACTATGAAACCAAAGTACAAGAAACCATGACACTCACATACCCATCACCATGATGTTGACATGTTACTATCTTGGAAACAGATTTTGTTTTTTTGTTTGTTTTTTTTTTTTTAAAGAAACAGAGCTTTGAAGACACAGCAAATCTTCCCCTTCTTCCTTCCCTACCCCAGGAGGTACCACCTGAGGTTGGTATGCTTCGCTCTCGCATGTTTTTTAGGACTTTTATCATATGTTTTTATTCATTAAAATTTATATAAAAATGATCTTGGGAGTTCCCACTGTGGTGCAACAGGATCAGTGGTTTCTCTGGAGCACTGGGACGCAGGTTGGATCCCCAGCCTGACACAGGGTGTTAATAAGGATCTGGCATTGCTACGGCTATAGGATAGGTCACAACTGTGCCTTGGATCTGATCACTGGCCCTGGAACTCTATATGCCTCCGGGCGGCCAAAAGACAAAGAAAAAAGGAAAAAAAGAACATAATATTGTATAACCAAATGATACAGTTTACATATCTCTTTAAAATTTATGTTTTGCACCCAAACTAAGTTTTTAGTTTATATTGTGAATATTGGTAAATCTATCCTTAAGATTAATATTCCTTCAAATTAAAGCAAAATTTAAACCTAGTCTCCTATTCAAGGATATGCATTTTTCCCCACTTTTTTTTTTAATGCAAAGAATACAATCAACATGCTTGTACATTTATCCTAGCATGTATATCTGATATTAATAAGAAGCACAATTGCTGAGTACATCGTTCAGTCTCAACTTTACCAAATAATGGCATATTGTTCTCCAAGAAGCTTATACCAATTTACAAGCCCGCCAGAAATATCTAACATTTTACCAAAACTTGCTATCAACAGATTATGCTTTGCTGATATAATGGTTTCAAATGGTACCTCGATGTTTCATTTTTCAATTCCCTGGTGAAGCTGAGCATATTTTCACATGCTACTGTCAATTTGTGATTCTTGCTTTTTAACTTGCCTCTTCATATGCTTTGGCTGCACTTCTACTGTGTTACAGTTGGGATTCTTTATAAATTTGGAATTTATATGTGGTTTGTGTAAATTTTCCCAGTCTACGATTTTCTTTTCACTTTGGTTTATGGTGTCTTTTAACATCTAATGTAGTTAAAATTTGGGATTTTTTTTTTTTTTTTTTAGGATTGCACCTGTGGCAGAGCGACAGATATAAGTTCCCAGGCTAGGGGTCAAATTAGAGCTGAAGCTGCCAGCCTATACCACAGCCACAGGAACTTGAGATCCAAGCTGGGTCTGCAACCTATACCACAGTTCACCCGCATCCTTGACTCACTGAACGAGGCCAGGGACCAAACCTGTGTCCTCATGGATACTAGTCAGATTTGTTTCCACCAAGCCACAATGGGAACTCTTAAAATTTGTTTTTTAATGTAGTTAAAAATTTGTTAATCTTTTGCTTACTGGTATTTTGTGATTTTTTTTTTAAAGAACTCTTTCTGGAATTCCCTGGTGGCCTAGCAGTTAAGGATTTAGCCTTGTCACTGCTGTGGCTCGGGTTCAATACCTGGTCCAGGAACTTCTACATGCTGCAGGTACAACTAAGAAGGAAAAAAAAAGGAACCCTTTCTTTAGTTTAATCTCCTGAAGATGCTTTCACATTTTTTTCTAAGACTTTTTTCCTAAAAAATTTCAGTCTTAGGAATGTAAATGTGTGTGTAATTAAATAGTTTAATTTTGTCTTTTTCCATGTATATATAATCCTTTGCCCAACACTATTTGTTACAAAGTCTACCCTTTCTCCACTGATTTATAGTATCACTTGTCATATTCCAACTTTCCTTACTTTGGCAGTTTGCTTTCAGACACGCTCACTGATCAATTTTTATATCTCTGAACCAGTACTACAACTACAGTAGTTTTATTAAAAGTTTAATTATAAATAAATTATTTTATCTTTATCTTCCTCTTCTTCCTTCCCCTAATTTTTTCTTGTAGATTTTCTTGCCTTTTGTAGACCTGTTGCTTTTCCATATGGCTGTAGAATCAGGGATGGATTGGGAGTCTGGGGTTTATAGATGCAAACTATTGCATTTGGAGTCCATAAGCAATGAGATTCTGCTGTGCAGCACAGGGAACTATATCTAGTCACTTATGATGGAACATGATGGAGGATGATGAGACAAAGAATGCATACATATGTGTGACTTGATCACTTTACGGTACAGTAGAAATTGACAGAACACTGTAAACTGTAATGAAAAAAATAAAAATCATTAAAAAAGGAAACCCAGATGCCTTGAGTGAGGCTCTTGATAAATATCAAAAAAAAAAAAAAAGGCTGCAGAATCAGCTTGTCCAGTTCTCCAAAAAATCCTAGTGATAAAATGACCGTAATTATATTGACTTTGTATGTTAATTCGGAAATAACTGACATCTTTATAATATTGAGTGTTTACATACTTTAAAATAATGGATCTCGGAGTTCCCTTACGTGGCTCAGTGGTTAACGAATCCGACTAAGAACCGTGAGGTTGCAGGTTTGATCCCTGGCCTTGCTCAGTGGGTTAAGGATCCGGCGTTGCCGTGAGCTGTGGTGTAGGTTGCAGATGCGGCTCGGATCCTGCGTTGCTGTGGCTGTGGTGAAGGCCGGCGGCTACAGCTCCTGTTAGACCCCTAGCCTGGGAACCTCCATATGCCACAGGTGCGGCCCTAGATAAAGGCAAAAACACAAAAAAATAAAATAAAATAAAATAAAATAATGGATCGCTCCATTAATAAGGTATTCTTTTATATCTTTCAATAAGCTCTCATGAATGTTTTCTTCAGAAATAACTGCATACAAAAAAGAGAAAACTATGCAGAAAAAATAAAATGAAAAAATGTTTAAATTACACATTCTGTCAGATTTGTTTTTAGATAATTTATCAATTTAGCTATTAATGTAATTTACATTAATTTTACCTTTTACAACTATAAATTTTACCTTTTACAACTATATTGTCTAAGTATTTGTTGCTCATTTATACTAATGCAAATAATATTTTTATATTATGTACAGTACCTTGATAAAATCCCAAATTCCTTATTTATTCCAGTTATTTACAAAAGTTCTAGGATTTCCTGGGTGGACAATCATATCAAAATGAAAGTTCCGTCTGCCTTTGTAATCAGCATAACTGTGTCCCCTCCCCACTATCACTTTATACTATCTGAAAAGAAACAGTAACGGCTGGAAAACTTTCTCACTCCTGATATTAGAGCATGCTTTTGCTTTATTTTGATTTTATTTTTTGTGTTTTGTCTTTTTAAGGCCACACCCCGGGCATATGGAGGTCCCCAGGCTAGGGGGTGAATCACAGCTGCAGCTGCTGGCCTACACCACAGCCACAGCAACTTGGGATCCAAGCTGCATCTATGACCTACACCATAGCTTACAGCAATGCCAGATCCCTAACCCACTGAGCAAGGCCAGGGATCAACCTGAATCCTCATGGACACTAGTTGTATTTGTTAACCACTGAGCCACCACGGAAACTCCTTGTTCTGTTTTTAATGTTGAGATTTATAATGGGTTGAAAAGAAACCTTTTAAGCATATTTTTCAATAGGCTAGGAAATTTTCTTTTCATTAATTTTTGTTTGTTTTTCTGCAGTTCCTTCTCTTCATCTATTAATCATTTGTTATTTTTCCCTTTTATCTGTTAATGCTACATTTAATGGAATTTCCAAATTTAGTACTTAATCATAATATATATAGAACTTGATTTTCTAATATTTCATTTAGAATTTTTGTACCTATGGTCATTAGTAGATTCGCCTACTGTTTTCAAACAATCATGAACTGTCCTTGACAGATTAGGTATGAGATTACACTAACCTCATAAAATGAGTTGTAACTTGATTATTGTTCCAGTCTCTGGGAGAGTTCATGTAAAATACATAGGATCTATTCAGTGGAAATTTAGCAGAATTTGCATATCAACGATTTTGGACTGGAGGGCTTTTCAGGGAGTTAGATTTTGATCTATTGGTCCATTTTCATAAATGATTGTAGGTCTGTTTAGATTTCCTATTTCCCCTGTGTCAGTTTTGTTAAATTATGGTTTTCTAATTCATTATAGACCAAAACTTTCATAAAATACAAAATTATGTGCTTGGATGCTGCAGCCACATAAAAAATGCTCTCTCGGGTTCTAATTTCTATACTTCCTTCACTGCAGGCTGGTAACAAATAGTTCACTGACCGGTCAGCTAACTACACTGTTATAGGAAATGATCCATTTGTCAAACTTCTCAAATCCATTAGCAGGGGGCATTGTTGATGATATCTCATATTATCTTTCAACACTGCTATTGTAGTATAGTTATACTGTATGTTCAGTCCCAGTAACAGGAAGTGTGAGATAATGGAAACCAATTTAATTGGAAGAACCAGCTTAATTCACAGCCTTGGGGTCTAAGAGCTATGTAACTGGGCAAGTCACTTATCAGAGATTCAACTTTCTTTTTTGGTAGATTAGGTCAGGGCTTTAAAAAAAAAATAACCCTCTCTTTCAATAAAGCATTTTCTTCAAATGGAGTCTAACATTAAAGCAGATCAAAGTGCACTAACTGTTCAAGAAGAAAGTGGAACCACCCG
The DNA here is from genome assembly GCA_004024745.2 of Catagonus wagneri. Classification (NCBI taxonomy): domain Eukaryota; kingdom Metazoa; phylum Chordata; class Mammalia; order Artiodactyla; family Tayassuidae; genus Catagonus; species Catagonus wagneri. The sequence goes on from PVHT020004944.1 coordinate 35,936,932, forward strand.
TCCCACTCTCTCCTGCAGCAGGAAAGCCCCTCAAGTGCTTCCTCAAGGCCCCCAGTGCTAGCACAGCTTCCACTACCACTCTACCTTGCAAGAGATTGAGGTGACTGATTCCTGACTTGGCATCAAGCCAATGGCCAATACAGAATCAACCAAAGGGCTCACATTAAGCATAGTTTCCATGAGGACTGAAAGAGCCTTCCAGGTTTCCTAGCAACACAATTCAAGGTCTGCTGGCCACAGCAGAGGAAAAAAACATTCTTTGAAACATGGGGAAACATAGTTAACTGAGTTTAACCCTTATTTTCTAGCATGATACAACACATAGAAAAGATCAAGAGCAACAAGAATTTTCCAGTTTCTACCTTAATCTCCCAGTATCTCCTGAGCTGCACATGGCAATCATCCACCAAGAGCAGAATTCCCACTTACTAAAAAGTGGAAGGTACTAGTAACATGTTCCTTTTTTTCTTCCAAGTTTTACTTGGGAAAGGGATGAAAGGAGAGTGACAAAAATGTGAACATTTTCTCCTTTCATACCACAGCACAGAAAAATTCACATTTAATGTCACAGGCCTGTTAAATGGCAGATCCGGAGGGGAAAAAACAGGGTTTTTTTACAGCTAATTTATAATTTCTATTACAGTATTAACTGATTATAATGCTTTTGGTCAAGAGTTTACATATAATGTCCACGTCTTTCCCTAGGTAATATAAGCCTACAGAGAAAACAGAAAATGAATACCATATAAGACTTCACCTGGATTCACAAATTAACGTTTTATCCATTTGCTTTTTTTCTATGTATATGGATTCATTATACATATGAGTTTATATGTATGCATACAAGCATATAAAACATAAATATATATGCATTTTTATGCTGAACTTATTACTTAAGAAATAGCAATTCATGAATACAGACTTTCTTATTTTATATTATATCTCTTATTTTATATATTCTTGTACCCAGTGCTCACTTTGGCAGCACATATACTATATTTTTGTACCCAAAACGCTGTCAACTAACATGAAAATTAAATAAATTGACTATTATCTAATACAGTCTATATTTCAATTTTTCCAATTGTCTTAATACCGTTTTGTAGAGTTTTAAAATATTGGATCCAATTAAGATCTGCACTATGCATTTGTTTTTTATCTTTTTATTTGATTTGGTTTTGGTCTGTTTGATCACTTTTATCTGGATTAGTCCTCTCCCTATTCTGTTTTTCATGACATTGACTTTTTTTGAGTCCAGATCAGCATCTTTTGGAATGCCCCACGTCCTAAATTTGTATATTGTTTCTTCATAATTTGATATAGGTTAAATATTTTCACCAAAAAAACTGCATAGGTGATATTATATACTTAATTATATCACATCAAACAAAATCAGGCAATAACATAAAATCAGGTGGCTTCCCTATTGGTGAAGCTGTTTGATCACCTAAGATGCTAAAATGGTAATTACCAGAGCTCTTCATTATAAAGGTACATTTTCCCTTTGTGATTTGTAATTTGCATTGTGAAACTTAGAAATCATGTGAATAGTCAGTTTCACAACTTTTCAGCCAATGGTTTTAGCATCCACTGTTAATCATGATCCTGCCAGTATCATGTATTAATACTGAAAGCTGAAAAATGGTGATTTTCTTAGTTCTATCCATTCCTTCCAAATTTATAGCTGGCATTCTATTAAAAAGAAAAGTCTTCTCCCTCCTACCCTGTCAGTCTCTCTAAACTGCTCCATGAAAAGACCAGCTTGTAGAAAATTTTGCAGCTGGCAAAGCACAGTAATTTAGCATTATTTGTCCATGGTGTCTTCCAAAAGCTTAATGAGGAGGGAAGAGTCAATTATCTTCCCCTGAGTTACCAGGAATGAAGCTTTTACTTATTAATAAAGAAACTGATAAACAGTGTTATTGAGTAGCTCATGAAAATAGAGAAGTGTATATAAAAGAAAAAAAGGGTGGTACCAATTTTTTAAGATTGCTGATATTATCAAACTTCTTACCTGATTGCAAGTAAAGAAAAGAGTTTGAAAGGTTTTTCTCTAAAAGCCTTTGGGCTCCTTAAAAAAAAGGGTCTAGTTCCAGTGCTATGAGTATAATCAGTGCAGAGGGAGTTTACGGAACATGTGAAAACTTTCAAGGCTGGCACGCAATGCTTCCTTAATTGCTGCTTTTCAAATAAATTAATGAGAGCAAAAAAGTAAACTTAGTATGAGTCAGGATGCCTGAAATAAAACCAACACAATAAGACAAGGATGGGGCTGTTTCTCAAGGGAAGTCGAAAGAAAAACCAACCACTGGATGAGTTTTCACTGAAATTTCCACATTTCGGAGTTCCCGTTGTGGCTCAGGCTCCGACTAGGAACCATGAGATTGCGGGTTCAATCCCTGTCCTTGCTCAGTGGGTTGGGGATCCGGCGTTGCCCTGAGCTGTGGTGTAGGTTGCAGATGCGGCTCAGATCCTGCATTGCTGTGGCTGTGGCGAAGGCCGGCAGCTACAGCTCCTGTTAGACCCCTAGCCTGGGAACCTCCATATGCCGCAGGTACAGCCCTAGATAAGGCAAAAAGACAAAAAAAAAAAAAGAAATTTCCACATCTGAAAATCCTTCTTTGCAGATATCACTGCCAGAAACTTTCCTACATCATGGTAAATAGTATTTCCTTAGCTTGTTATAAAGAAAAGAAAGCTGTTGTGATACAGATTTCTTATAATCATGAAACATTCAGGGAACATTTAAGGACAGCTACTGCTTTCTTGGCATGGATTTAAAGGTTAGTGGCCCAAAGATGAAAGAGACCCAGTTCCTGAGTAATGGCGCTTCCAAAATTTCCATCTAAAAGTTTTGGGATGACAACTTTAGGAACTAAGAGATTTGTCATGAAGCTGTGTTTGCATTTCAGGTGAGGTAGTTTTTTGCTTGTTTTTTTATTTTGTTTTTTGTTTTTTTTTTACTTAAATGAGATGTTACAGGTCAGTTTAAAAACTGGCGAAGTTTTTTTTTTGAAGATGTCTTTACTCATTCTTTTCATATGACTGAGAAAATATCAGTTATGTTCATATCAAAAAAAAGGGGAGAAGTTAAGCTGATGGAAATTATAAAAAACCTAAGACTTTTTTTCTCACATTATATAATACCATCACTATTTCTACACTTGAGCACCTTGGTCAATAAGGGGTGACAGATGCATAAGCAAATCATTATATCAAAATATAGTATTAATGGGATAGATGAATGAACAGAGAAACATTAATGAATTAAGTGGGCTAAAATCACTCATTTGCATTGGAGCCTAACCAAGGGCACAACTATGAGATTTTCCTTCAGACATCTGATGATAGGGTTTGATTCAAAATTTGGATCTCTACCCTCCCTACTCTTTTGTTTCTACCCTCAAACTGAACGTTCCTATCAAACTGGGGTTTCCCCTCACTATGTAATGGTTCCAGGGAAGACTTAATTGGAAGTGGGCTAAGTGAGTGGGTTATAGGGTACAAAAATCTCTGGACGTAGAAGAAAGAGACTGAGGCTCCTCTCTTCCTCAGTGAAGACCCCGGGCTCCCAGATGTTTGCTTGCTCCCTCTCCCCAAGAAGTGGTAGCACAGATAACTGTATTTCCAACTGGGCAGAACTTTCATAAAGGAACTGATATTTTCAGAAAAAAAATTAATGTCAGCCGGGGAGAAGGTCATGAGCCCCTCGATGGCCATGTCACGCGTGCCCAAGAGGCTTGGGTTCAGTGGCAAAAATGTTATGACTCATAGGCAAATTATTGTAGAAAAGTTGTAGAAAAAATAGTATTATTCAGACATTTATTTTTCTGACAGTAAGATACGTCATAGTTCAAATATACCAACTAACAGCCATTAGCATTCAGTCAACTTCTACCTGACTAGAGTATGAACCTCTTGAGGGCAGGCATCAAATCTCATTTATCTATATTTCACTATTGCCTACTGTTCTATCCACCACATAGTAGAATAAAGATGGTATCACTAAATGGGAAGAGTATTGAAAACTCCCTTAACCAAGAATATAGAAACACATGACAGTAATGGACAGTAACGATATATGCATTGTAGACATCCATTATGCCATTTACATCACTGTGTGGGTCGTGTATTGAAGCTTAGCAGACTAAAGCACTTTTCTAAAGGATATAAATATAAACGTGATGACTTAGCCATTTACTTGGGGACTTCTGCCCATAACAGGAATGATAAAGACACCAAAAATTAGCCTTTGAAACAAGACGACTGAAACAAATACAACTTCTCAGTTTTCTGTGATGAATACATGCAATCCCTAATGACAGAGATCTCTAAAGACGAGTAGCCATCAGCTTAAAAAATCATAGAACAATCAATTCACACATTATATACAGATTCACTGATACTCCTTGAATTTGAGTCAATTTGGTAATATCTGGAAGAGCATCTGATTTCAAGCTCAGGTTACAAATCCCAGAAAGAAATATAATCTAAAGAGTGAACAGTACATGAATAAAGAAATGGCTGTTCTAACAGTTGTTTCAACACAATTTGTAGAAGGTAGAAGTATGTTTGCAACAATTTGTAGGAGGGTATTTTAGGGTATGATTCAATCACTGGGATTTAAATCTAGCCATTCCATAATTGCTAAAATCCATGCTATGCTAACGCAAGACTTTTCCAGATGGCTGCTTTATCATTTTGCAATAAACTGTAACTTAGTTCCCCTGAGTGAATCTGTATTTAGGGCACACATTAAGTCACTTGTTTAAAGTTCATCTATATACACACATCTCATTTATGTTGGATTGAAGATCTTCACTATGTGTCTTAATAGTCTTATGTATCATTGAAATTAGGAGTAACTTTCTATATATTAACAATTTCCTTTATAACTTTTAAGGATTTCAAACTCTGCCCTCATTATAATTTAAATAGTCTATTTGAAAAAATGTAAAACCTAGTGATCCATTTTATTTTCAACTCATCCTTATATAAAACATTGTACTATGCCAAGAAGGAGATATGAAAGTCACCTAGTGCATTCCCACAGTTGACCTGTTCTCCAGATGATCCACATACTCAGATCTTATTGGATAGGGGTTTACTACTTTCTACTCTCGTGCACTCTTATTTGCCCAAAAGTCAACACATTTAAGGTCTCTTTCATAAATAATGAAACATCCTCTCACAACACCAATCAGTATACATGCACTGAGTCATTTTATTATCTTAAGTGCGCATATAAGAAGATGAGACAGTGGCCATGCATTATTGTCCAATGTCAGATTTAAAAAGTAATTTGAAAATAGTATGGAGGTTCCTCAAAAAATTAAACATAGAATAGCCATCTGATCCAACAATTTCACTTCTGGGTATACAGCCAAAAGAACTGAAGGCAGGGACGTGGTCAGATATTTGTACACCCATGTTCCTAGCAGCATTATTTAGAACAGAAAAGCAATGGGAGCAACTCAAGTGATCATCAAGAGAATGGATAAACAATACACTGTATATACATACTTAAGATGAAATACTACTCATCTTTACTAAGGAAGAAAATTCAGGTACCTGCTACAGCATGGATGAACCTTGAAGACATTACACAAATTTAACTAAGCCAGTCATAGACAAATACTGTATGGTCCCACTCATATGAGGTTCCTAGAATAGTCAAATTCATAGAGACAAAGAGTAGAATGGTGGTTGCCAGGGGCCGGGGGTGGGGAGGGGAGGTAGAATGGGGATTCAGTGTTTATTGGTTATGGAATTTCAGTTTGGGAAGACAAAATGAGATATTTAATTATGGTAGAAAGAGCCTTGGTAGAGCCAGTACTTCAAAGAGACCTACAGTAGTACAAGGTAGGTTTTGCTGAACCTAAAACTCATGGAAGGCTCAAAATGTAGCGCGTATCTTCAAAGCTAGATGGAAAGACATCACAGGAATTAAAAGCAGGTGCTACTTGAAATGCCCAAGCAGCTGCCTGCCCCTGAGAATCCTGTCAGTCCTGGATAAGGAAGACAGGGACTGACCCCATCTCTAGAGAGATGAGACATCCTGGGCAGGGGATTCCTGACCTAAGAATCCAATCCAGATATTGGGACACGTGTTGGGCGTTGTGAGGCCATTGAAGAAAGGCTGTGTCTTGGGAACAAGGAGACTATTATCAGTATTTGGAGGTCAAGTTCAGAGAATGTAGTAACTTATGTTGTGATCCCTTGGAATTGAGAACACCTTCTTAAATCCTCCCTGACATAGGCAAGACTGGCATGGAGTTGAATCTGCAGCCTAATGTCATGTGGGTCTAATTATTCCAGAGAAGAAAGTTTGGAGGTTGTAGGTACAGAAGGAGTGGAAAAGTTCAGGTTAGGTCCTGAGAGTTCTGAGGAAAGTGAGTATTTTTCACTGTCTGGTGAAAGACATTGCTGTGGTTTATGGATACACCTGTCAGATCCTCGGCCCTGGAATGCTGACCCCTTGTACAGTTAAGCATCTCTGGAATCTTCCCATTCCTCTGTCAGCTGTCCATCACCATTCCCTAGTCCCACTGGCATTCCATCCTCTCCTTCTGATGTTGTCAGCCTAAACCTTCCCAGTCTAGTTCTCCTGCCTCTTTCCAATTCACTCCAGATCATACACAGGGAAGAACTTTTTGAAAGGGCTGGGCTTTAGGGTTGCATTAGTTCTACTTGGTAGAAAGTACTCGGTAAACATTTGTTGAATTTCATTGAAAATTTCCTCACCAAACAGAACTTTTTTAATGCACTAAGTTTCTCAAGTTCTCAGTGTATCTCAGTGCCAGAAAATTGGCCTGGGAAGGAATCAGGAGCTAGCTATTAACAAGCCCTATGGTCTTAAGGAAGTATTTAATTTCTTTTTTGCTCTCCTTATAAAATAAAATGATTTCCAGGGAGTTCCCATTGTGGCTCAACGGGTTAAGAACCCAACTAGTATCCAAGAGGATGTGGTTCGACCCCTGGCCTCATTCAGCAGGTTAAGGATCCGGTGTTGCCTTGGGCTTTGGTGTAGGTTACAGACGTGGCTTAGATCCTTTGTTACTGTGGCTCTGATTTGATCCCTTAGCCTGGGAACTTCCACATGTGGCCCTAAAAAGCAAAAATAAAAAATAAATTAAATTTTTAAAAATAAAATGATTTCAAGTCCTCAAAAGATATTCTAGTTCCAAAGCACTGGATTATCAGGGTTCACAACTGTATCTCTGATATCTGGACTCTCCCATTTCCTATAAACAGTTGATCCCTGGCAGGGCATGAGGCCTTAGATTTCTATTCCATTGTGAATTGGCTAAACCATAGTGTCTCTTTCTCATCATTTTACAATCCCCAATCCCTCCTGATCTCAGGTCTGAAATAATCTTTTGAGTTTCTGGGTAAATTATAGCAAAAAGCAAATGAATTAAACATATGATAAAAATAATGAATTGAAAACTGAAGCAAACTTTAAAAATTATTGATACCAAAGGAGATTTGATCAATATGCATAACTAAAAAAATCATCTTAAGGCTGAATTTTAAGACTCTATCCACTAGTCTCAAACCATTTGACTTTGTTACTTTTTAACTGAAATAAAGTGAACTAATTCTGATTAGGTTTGGGAAAGGAAATCTTTAGTGCAATGATAAATTATATGCCAGATATTGGCTTCCTAGAATTCAAAACCACATTGCTAAAAAGCAGGCTGCTGGCAGATCTTTAATTACAAATATCAGTAATATGG
>PVHT020004944.1:35945670-36002921 GCA_004024745.2 Catagonus wagneri
CTATCCACTAGTCTCAAACCATTTGACTTTGTTACTTTTTAACTGAAATAAAGTGAACTAATTCTGATTAGGTTTGGGAAAGGAAATCTTTAGTGCAATGATAAATTATATGCCAGATATTGGCTTCCTAGAATTCAAAACCACATTGCTAAAAAGCAGGCTGCTGGCAGATCTTTAATTACAAATATCAGTAATATGGACACCCAAGCCTAATGCATAATATGAATATAAAATATACAATTAATACAAAATGCATACTGAAAGAAGTTTAATTTATGAATGAACATCACTATTGCATTAGCTTTCTTAAGTAGGTCAGAGCTTAAAGCTGTTCATATAATAGATTTTTATGTTTCTTCTTTTTCATCTATCTTGGGGCAAGAAATTAATTTTTTCCTGTTCTGAAGTCATCACTAGATTAATGCCTGTCATACGAAGCCTAGCTACAGGGAGCTCCTCATACACACAGCCATGTGTAGCTCCTAAAAAATGAACAGAGTCATTTTTCTCACAGAATATGATTACAATGTGATATCAAACACATTATTTCTTTTCTGAGAAGGAAGAACTATTAAATTGTTCTGATGACAGAGGTAAAATGAGACTTAGAAATACTAATGCCTTTCCCTTCCATCATGCCTAGCTTATGTTGTCGTAGATACTGTTTCAGTTTGGAAATCTTACTGAGCACATTGTGGAAGCTACATGTGGAAAAACACAAGATGCCTGCTCTTCCAAGAACTCATATTCTAGTGAGGGACATACGACCCCACAAAGATCACTGATATATGCATATAACACAGGCAAATAAGGATTTTTTTAATTGAAAATGAGTTTTCAAGCTGGCATTTCATTCCTTTTTTAACATTATAAATAAGAAAAGTCCCAAAGGTGAGAATTTTCTTTAACAAAAACTCTACTGTGTTACTCAGACAGTCACTATGAGCTGGGCCTTATGGCCTAGAAGGCAGGGTGAATGTATGCAGTGAATGACAGGCTCATGTTCCCTGAGACATGGATTCTTACTAATGCATCTTAACCTTGCCTTGCAGTGAAACTCTGCAGCTGTAGGGAAGCCGAGGCAAGAGCATGTAGAAAGTTCTGGAAGGAGGATGCTACTGACAGGAGTAAGGCATGTCTTAAAAATGAAATGAAAACAAAACTCGTAAATTTACTAGACTACAAAAATTGCATATGGTAAATTTTAAGGGATTCTTTTCCATAATATTGCTTGGTTATATAAGTGCCAAGGACCTTTTCTAAAAAACTGTAGTTTGGAAAAAATAATTTGAAGTCTTCACAGCTTTCAGGACTAGTATGCTTAATGCCCCTTCAAAATGCTTTGAGGATTTAAAATTATTTTTTTCAAACTGAATAGTGGTACTGATATATGAATGACTCATCAGAAAATTAAACAAATTATCAGATCTAGTTCAGAAATTTGTGACAAAAGAGAATGGTCTGTATAAACTCATTTTTATTCAAGAAGTTATACGTGTTTGTCTCTTGCATGGAACTGCTTTATGAATCCTGGGTCACCAGCACTTGACTTATTGTAGTTCCTCCATAAATTGTAAGCCTGTGATTTAAATGAGGGAGTAAGTCAGTAAGTGATCAAGTGAGTGACTGAAGAATAAACGAGCGAATGAAGATTTACCAGAAGTACATTAATACTAGAAGGCGGTGATCCTTGAGCCTCAAATTGAAGATGAGTAAATGCCTCTTAAATACTGTTTGACATAACATTTGGAATATTCTCCTTACTTCTAGCTGAGGGCCTTCTCACATTCCTCATTTCAGTCATGACAGTGGTACTGAGAATCAGTCACCTTCTTTATTTTTAAGCAATTCTCTTTCAATCAACTTTTAATTACCCTAAAGGAGGAAATCAGTGGTGCAGATAATCCCCAAATCTCTTGTTGGAATTCATTATAAGATGGCTATTTACAGTAGTTTGCCTTCCTAATGATGTTTTGATTAGGTTTCTCTTACAGTTACTGACATTTCCCTTAGCAGGTCAGACAGCCCAAGAACACAGTGATCAATGCATTGAGGTTGGCTGGGACTGACTTATATCTTAATTTCGGCCCTTTTTTAAAAAATGCATTGTGCTAAGCACTTTGAGGCACACAAAGTCATTGCAGGCTTCGGGGGGGGGAGGGGTTTACAATTTATTCAATGGCCATTACTCAGAATCTATTAGAAGGTAGGTATTTGCTGTCAAAATAAAGAGGACTAAGATACAATCTTATATGATATAAGCTCCAAATTTTATGAACTCATCACCTAGCCAGTAAGACATAAGCATATAACCTTGAGCAATACAAGGTAATATGTACTAAATGACCAGCAGGCCATGGGTAGAGTAGGAGAGGTCATCTGAGGCAAGAACACTAAGGGATGGTGACTCACGCCAACTCTAAGTGATATTTGAGTAAGTGGAAAAGATTCACGAGGATTCTTTACAGCAGTTCTATCCAATAGAAATACAATGTGAGCCACATATGCAAAGTTAAATTTTCTGGTAACCAATTAAAAAGGAACAGAAGAAATGGATAACACTGAGTTTAATAATACATTATATTTAACCTAACATGTTCAAAGTAGTAGTATTTTAACATGAAATCAATATAAAATTATGAGATGCTCTACACTCTTCATTTTAGACCAAGTCTTCAAAATCTGGTGTGTACTTTACATTTGCTGCATATCTCAGTTCAGACTAGCACATTTCAAGTGCTTAATAGCATATGTAGCTCATCTGTATTAAGAAACACAGTTCTAGAACCTTGCTTCTCAAACTATGGTCTGAGGATCAGTCTCATTGGCAGCATCTGAAAAAAAATGTTAGAAATGCAGGATCTCAGACCTACTCAATCAAAATCTGCATTTTAGCAAGATAGTCAGGTATCTTGCTAAAATACTAAAAATTGCACATTAAAAGTTTGAGAAGCACTAGTCTACACAGGTGTAGTGTACAGATGTGAATGATAATCTTCAGTTAGGAGTGCTGAAGAAATGTTTAACAGCCAGCAATGATTAGTATGTGTGAAAAGCAGAAGAATTTAAGGGTATATAGGTAACTGTTTATAAGGAATTGGAAAAAACTATTTTAATCTGAATCTCTGTTTCATAATCTTCAGAATGAAAGTAATCCAACCCATTTTGCAGGACTGATGTTAGGATTTGAGACAGGGTGATAAAGCAATTCACATGATACCTAAATTCTACACAAGGAAGCTTTATATAATTCTATTACTGCTGGTCAATATTCAGATGAAGACCCTAGTGCAAGATTTTAACTATAAGGAAAGTGTCCAACACTATATGAAAACTGACCAAATATGGAGAATTGCAGAACATCACTATTGTCACAAGCGTGGATTCTGGGTGACTGACAGGAGTCTCAAGTGAGAACTCATGTCAGAGCAGGTTCACCCGAGGTAGGATGGGAGAGAGGGAAGCCCCTCAGACAGTAACGTAGGTGTGAGAATTCACACATTATGTTCCAGGCCTACAGGGTCACCCCTCACCGAAATATGTTATACAAGTGGGGATATCTGGTTTACCAACCGATTAATAGGACTAAAAGGATCAGATAACCGGTCCCGTGCTCATCTAACATTTGGCCTTTCCACTAAGTGGCATGTTGCTCAAGATGCCTTATTCTGGCTGTCGAACAATGTCAGAACACCTGGGATTATTATGCAGCTATAAGTAATGCTATATCGAGACCTGGAAACCCACTGATATTTTTGTTAGATTAGCCATCTCTCCCTTCTTCTAAGGACTATGTATCAAAAATGTCAACTATTAATAAAAAGAAAGAGAGTTTACTTTAGGGTAATGGAAAGGCTCTGGTTTGGGAGTCACAGGAATAGGGAGCTCTAGTTTTAGCTCTTTCATGTTAACTAATTTTCTTAATTCAAAATTTTAATCTCTTGTGGCCTCACTTCTTCCCTGGTAAAACAAGTTTAATATGTGAATTTTTTCTCTCTCATTTAAAAACAGAGCATTCATTGATGGAATAACAGAAGTGCTTTTCTCTTTCTTGTCATTTTAGAGACGCACCCGTGGCATACGAAGCTCCCAGGCTAAGGGTCGAATCAGAGCTATAGTAATGCAGGATCCAAGCCACATCTGTGACCTACACTACAGCTCAAGGCAATGCCAGATCCTTAACCCACTGATTGAGGCCAGGGATCAAACCCGCATCCTCATGGATACTAGTTGGGTTTGTTTCCACTGAGCCACAATGGGAACTCCCAAAAGTGCTTTTCTTAAATATCATTTGCTTAAATACCTTCAGTCATTTCCAGTTGTATTTTTATTTTTTTCAAGTTTTATTTTTATTGTGGTAAAAATATATATAACATAAAATTTACTATGTTAACCATTTTTACACATACTGTTCAGTAGCATAGAGTACATTTGCGTTGTTATGCAACATTTCCCAACACTCATCTCCAGAAATTTTTTATCTTCCTAAACTGAAACTTGGTACCCATTAAACATTCACTCCTTTGCTCCTTTCCTCCAAACTCTGACTGTCACATTTTACTTTCTATCTCCATGAATTTGACTACTCCAGGTACCTCATATAAATGGAATCCTACAGTGTTTGTCCTTTTGATTCTGGCTTATTTCATTTAGCATAATGCATTCAGAGTTCATTCACTTTGTGTATATGCCAGAATTTCATTTATTTTAAGGCTGATAATATTCCATTGTATGTATGTACTGCACCACATTTGTTTATCCATGTCTAGGTGCAGTGATATGTGGTCTGAAGATATGAGTTGCTGAAATTCACTGCCCTGGGACCCAAAGTGGAGAATGGATGTACTGGTTGACTTTTTGAGACTTCTAGGGTTAGCGGTGCCTTTTCCTAAACATCAGGAAGAATAGGAGGCAGTCAAGGTAACTCTTTAGCACAGTCAGAGTCTGCCTAAGGCCAGAGTATAAGAACAAAGAAAAGCCTGTTTATCAAAATGCACGGTAAGTATAGACTCAACTACTGAAGCCACCAAAAGGTCTGAAGTGAAGCCATGCAAAGACTAGGAAAATGCTCAAGCACCCAGGGCTGAAAAAGAAGTGGGAAATAAGGCATATTTTTGTCCTAAATGGAAATGTCAGAGTATCTTTTGTAGGATGATCATTCCTTTGAGCTTCATGTAAAATGTCAATCCTTAATGCCGATGAGTTAATCAGGGTTCAAAATTCACATCGTTAATACTGTTTGTTTTCATGTACTCATTTGGATTGTGATAGATCTGTAACTATCACTGTGTTTGTGAATTACTAAAGTTGCCAAACAATGACAGTTTCTATAAAGTAAATTCTACTGACTTCAAACAGCAAAAGAAAACACAAAGCAACTGAATCTTCCTTGTGTCATTAGGTATACAAAATCAAGTAATTTTAAAACAATGTCTCAAACAGGCAGTTCACAGAGAACCTACAGGGCAAGAGCAAGTGGATTAAAGTGAGGCTAAAAAAACGTGTCTCTGCTCATCCCCACTGTTCTGACCTTCCCAGGAAAAAGTTTGATGAAGTGATGGAAGCTGAAATTGGACAAGGGATATGAGAAATGTGATACCACTTTTTGTTGTACACGAATTAAAAACAGATGTAGGTTCACAAGTTTCTCTTGTGAAAATGAAAATGTTTTCTCGTTTAAACATTCTCATTTCTTAGTAAGAAACTTTCCTGAAGAGGTTAGGTTGGTGGACCATCTAAGGGCACCATGAACACTAGAGTCCAACTGTTAAGTGGAACCAAAGGGAAGTCAGGGCTCTCGCGGTATTAGGACTAGCTATTCTTAATTCAGTCTTCTAAAGAGCAAAGAGCAGCTGCCAAAACTTGGAGAAGAAAGGGTTTTGTTCTTAACCTATGTTTGAGACTTTCATGATTTTAAATGTTCAGATCTCCATATTCATCTCTTTGAGGCAACATAGGCTAAGCAAAACTATGAGAATAAGGATGCTTTCATATCTTGGCTGTTGTGAATAACTCTGCAGTGAACATAAAGGTGCACATATCTTTTAGAATTAGTGTTTTTGTTTTCTTTGGAAAAATACCCAGAAGTAGAATTGCTGGATCATATGATAGTTCTACTTTAATTTTTTTGAGGGATCTTCACACTGTCTTCCAGAGTGCATAAATTTACCATCTCACCAACACTGTACAAGCGTTCCCCTTTCCCACATCTTCACCAACATTTGTAATATGTTGTCTTTTTGATAATAGCCATTCTGACCAATATGAGGTAATATATCAGTTTTGATTTGCATTTCCCTGATGATCAATTATGTTGACCATCTCTTTATGTGTCTGTTGGCGACATGCATGTCTTCTCTGGAAAAATGTTTATCCAGGTCCTCTGCCCATTTTTAAATCAGGGTTTCTTTCTTTTTTTATGATGTTGAGTTAGAAGAGTTCTTTGTATAATTTGGATATTAACTCCTTATCAGAGATACCATATGCAAATATCTTCTATTTCCTAGGTGATTTTTCATTTTGTTGATAGTTTCCTTCTCTGTGCAAAAGCATTTTAGCTCAATTTAGTCTAGTTTTTTATTTTTGCTTATGTCTCCCTTGCCTGAGGAGGTATGTTCAAAAAAATATTGCTAAGACATATCAAAGAGCATACTGTCTATGTTTTCTTTTAGGAATTCTATAGTTTCAGACCTAATATTTACTTCCTTAATCCAGTTTGAGTTTATTTTTAAGTGGTGTGAGAAAGTAGCCTAGTTTGATTCTTTTGCATATAGCTGTCTGATTTTCCCATCATTTATTGAAGAAGTTATCTTTTCCCCATTGTATAGTCTTGCCTCCTTTGTCATAGATCAATTGACCAGAAAAGTGTGGGTTCATTTCTGGACTCTCTGTTCTCTTCCATTAGTCTGTGTCTGTTTCTGTGCCAGTACCATAGTGTTTTGATAACTACAGCATTGCAGTATAGTTTGAAATCTGAAAGTGTGTTACCTCCAGCTTTGTCCTTCTTTTTCAAGATTGTTTTGTGTTTCCATACAAATTTTAGAATTTGAAAAATGCCACTGGTATTTTGATAGAGTTTTCATCGAATCTGCAGATTGCTTTAGGTATTACAGTCATTTTAACAATATTAATTCTTCTAATCCACAAACACTGTATATCTTTCCATTTATTTGTGTTGACTTCAGTGTCTTTCATCAGTGTCTTACAGCTTTCCAACTACAGTTCTTTTACCTCCTTTGCAAGATTTATTCTTATGTATTTTTTTTTTTTGCCTTTTGTCATTTTTTTTATGGCCGCGGGTTTATGGCCGCACCCGCGGCATGTGGAGGTTCCCAGGCTAGGGGTCTAATTGGAGCTGTGGCCACTGGCCTGCGCCGCAGCCACAGCAACGCAGGATCCGAGCTGCATCTGCAACCTACACCACAGCTCACGGCAACGCCAGATCATTAACCCACTGAGCAAGGGCAGGGATCGAACCCGCAACCTCATGGTTCCTAGTCGGATTCGTTAACCACTGCGCCACGACAGGAACTCCTATTCTTATGTATTTTGATGCAATTGTAAATGAAATTATCTAATTTCTCTGATAGTTTGTTGTACAGAAATGGAAAGATTTCTATATATTAGTTTTCTGTTCTGCAACTTTACTAAAGTCATTTGTTACTTCAATAGTTTTTTGATGACATCTTCAAGATTTTCTATATATAGTATTACATAGTGGCAAATAGAGACAGTTGTACTTATTCCTTTCCAGTTTGGATTCCTTTTATTTATTTTTCACATCTTACTGATGTGGCTAGGATTTATAATACTAAGTTGAATAAAAAGTGGCAATAGTGGGCATCCATGTCTTATTCCTGATCTTAGAGGAAATGCTTTCAGCTTTTCACCACTGAATATGATGTTGGCTACAGGTCTGTCAAACACGGTCTTTACTATGTTGAGGTACATATCTCTACTCCCACTTTGATGAAAATGTTTATCATAAATGGATGCTGAATTTTGCCAAAAGCTTTTTCTGCACCTATTGAGACGATCATAAAATTTTTGTTAACTTGTTAATGTGATTATTACATTGACAGATTTGTGGATATCGAACCATCCTTGCATCCCTGGGATAAATCCCACTTGATCATGATGTATGATCCTTTAAATGCAGATTTGTTTGTTTATTTGTTTTTGTCTTTTTAAGCCCACAATGGCAGCATATGGAGGTTCCCAGGCTAGGGGTAGAATTGGAGCTACAGCTGTGGCCTATGCCACCAGATCTAAGCCATATCTGCGACCTACTCTATAGCTCACAGCAAAGCCGGGTCCTTAACCAACTGAGTGAGGCCAGGGATTAAACCCACAACTTCATGGTTCCTATTCAGATTCATTTCTGCTGTGCCACTACAGGAACTCCTAATGTAGTTTTGAATGCAGTTTGATAATATTTTGTTGAGAATTTTTGCATCTGTGTTAATCAGTAATATTGGCATGTAATTTTCTTTTTTGCAACGTCTTTGTTTAGTTTTGGTATCAGAGTGATGCTGGCCTCATAGAGTAAGTTTGTGAGTGTCCTTCCTCTTGAATTTTTTGGAATAGCTTGAGAAAGAAAGGCATTAATTCTTGGTTTCAATGTTGTAAATTCTTCACAAGAATTTACCTGTGAAGCTTTGGTTTGTTACCTGTGGACTCTGGTTTGTTGGGTATTCTTTTATTACTGATTCAGTTTTGTTACTGGTAACTGGTCTGTTCATATTTTGTATTTCTTACTGATTCAGTCTTGGGAGATTACATTTCTAGAAATTTATCTCTTTCTTCTAGGTTGTCCATTCCTAGTGTATACTTGTTTATATTAATCTCTTACAATCCTTTGTATTTCTGGGGCATAAGTTGTAATTTCTTTTTCATTTCTAATTTTATTTATTTGGGCTCTCTTTTTTTCTTGATGAGTCTGGCTAAAAATGTTATTCAGTATTTAAAAATAAGTCAATAAACATGCAATAATCTCATTAAAAAGAAATCACTGAGGTCCCATTGTGGCTCAGTGGTAATAAACCTGACTAATATCCATGAGGATGCAGGTTCAATCCCAGGCTCTACTCTGTGGGTTAAGGATCAAGCATTGCCATGAGATGTGGTGTAGGTAGCAGATGTGGCTTGGATCTGGCATTGCTGTGGCCGTGCTGTAGGCCCATAGCTAAAGCTCCAATTCAAACCCTAGTCTTGGAACTTACATATACCGCAGAAGCAGCCCTAAAAGAAAGACAGAAAATAAATAAAATAAAAAGAAGTAATATAAACAACAAGGCAATTTATACAGAAAGTAAATTTGAAAATTAATAAAGTGACTTACATTTTTAAATAATTCTTCCGATAAATTATAGACAAACTATGTTATTTCAAGGTTATTTTTACATATTATAGGCAAATATTTATACATATAAAATATGTAGGCATATATACTATCACTATAAAAACTGTTTTTAAATTGAAAATATAACAATTTGTGCTTTTGGGTTCTGCATCCCTAAGTAAATAATTTCTATCAAATTTAGAAACACATCTCAACTATATTGTGCCATTTTTTCATTCATTATGTTTCCATATTTCTAAGTAGAATTGAAATATTCTTTTTGGTCCTTAGTCTAGTTTGAAAGTATCTGTAATCTGATAAATATTGGAAATAGTTCCTTGATGTCAAAATCTTCTTAATAAAAATACGGCCTGGAGTTCCCGTCGTCGCTCAGTGGTTAATGAATCCGACTAGGAACCATGAGGTTGCAGGTTTCATCCCTGGCCTTGCTCAGTGGGTTAAGGATCTGGCGTTGCCGTGAGCTGTGGTGTAGGTTACAGACGCAGCTCGGATCTCACATTGCTGTGGCTGTGGCGAAGGCCAGCAGCTACAGCTCCTGTTAGACCCCTAGCCTGGGAACCTCCATATGCTGTGGGTGCAGCCCTATATAAGGAAAAAAAAAAAAAAAACAAAGACAAAAAAAAAAAAATATGGCCAAAGACTGCCCTTTGGGAGGACTTGTACTTTACCCTATTATGATCTATAATGGATATAAACGTTTGCTTTTTTCATATTCACATCAATATAACAAACTTGATGGCATTTTGTAAAGATAACATTAAATATTGGAGAAGCATTTGCTTTTTAAGGTGCTCTGTACTAACCATGGTTCCCCACAGAGCACTCTGTTAAACAAGACATAGCTCCTTGTCCCTTCACTCACTACCTTCATGCACCTCTTATCTGGTGCTTCCCAAACTTCTCCCATCTTTCAGGCAACATTCATGATATCCGTCACACGCCTGTGACCACCTGTGCTATTATTTAATATTTTTAGGGACAGCCTTTCTTTTTAACATAACTATAACTAAAGCTGATTACTCTGAAATCACAGTTGTTTGTACTATTTTTTTCCTAATACATTATACACATACATATAAAAATATCATTCTTGCTCACCAACGTTACTCTTTGGGAAACAGTTACCTAAGAGCAGGGTTCCAGGATATGGTGGTAAAAGAGAGGTAAAAAGCCAAGCCAGAGCGTGCCCTCAATCTAAATATTTTCAAATCTGGTATTCCCAGTTGAACTAGTAAGTGAACAATCTATTTCAGTTATATTTGATATTCTTTTTTTTTTTTTTTGTCTTTTGTCCTTTTAGAGCCGCACCCACGGCATATGGAGGTTCCCAGGCCAGGGGTCTAATCAGAGCTATAGCTGCTGGCCACAGCCACAGCCACGGCAATGAAGGATCCAAGCCACATCTGCGACCTACACCATAGCTCACAGCAATGATGGATCCTTAAGCCACTGAGTGAGGCCAGGGATTGAACATGCAACCTCATGGCTCCTAGTTGGATTTGCTTTTGCTGTGCCATGACGGGAACTCCAGTTATATTTTATATTCTTACGTACAAATCACAGATTATTTGATTTTACTCTGAACATCTCCCAGAATATCTACTTACTTTGAAACATGCCCAAGAAAGCCTTAATATCTGTTACCATAGTTGTTATCAGCCACACATGAGGCATATGGAAGTTCCCAGGCCAGGGATCAAATTGGAGCTGCAGCTGCCAGTATATGCCACAGCCACAGCAATGCTGCATCCGAGCCATGTCTGCAACCTATGCTGCAGCTTTCAGAAATACTGGATCCTGAACCCACTGAGTGAGGTAGGGATCAAACACTCCTCCTGATACACACTATGTCAGGTTCTTAAACCTCTGAGCCACAGTGGGAACTCCATAGGATCCTTATTCTTATGGGAACTTTAGCAATGTTTTACAATTTTTAATAATGGGATAAATATCTCTATATTTTTCCCTAAAGTACTCAGGGGAAAAGTGACCTCAACCTACTTTTTGATGAAATAAAATTCCTACATAGAATTAGCTCACATGTGTGTTTTGTTTATCTTAAGATGAACTAAATACAGGTTATAACAGAATATGATTATAACAGAATATGACAGACTTCCATTTGCTAGACATAGAAATTAATTTTATTATTTGATATATTTACCTTTTATAGGTAAAGAAAAATAGGGTTCCTTTTTCCAAAGTTTTTACAGATTAGATAGGGAGGCAAAACTAATAAACAGGAACCAATAAATTAAAAATTAAGCTCAATCTATTTAGTTGTGGAAATGGTAATTTCCTGAAACTGGATTTATTTCATATTGGTTCAGAAGTCATTATTAGAATTCTTTAATCCTGTTGGTTTTCTTTCTTATATAAAAATTCTACAAAGGGTCATATTTTATATTTTTGTAATTATTTGATGAATGTTACATACAATCATTCTAGGCTCAGATCCCTTCAGAGATTTTGTTGTTGTTGCTGTTGTGTCTATGTAGGACATTCTGATTATGAAGCAATACAATAGGAAATGTATTAAGAGGCAAAATTTCCCATTTAGTTTGGTATTATCTTCGAAAAGGAGGTTGATAGTGCTCATTTGAATAGGTATTTTGTGCAAATGGTTTTTATTGTTGAGTAATAAAAAATCCTTAGACAAATGTGAAAAATAAAGATAGTTATAACGTATCTCAAGGTATTTTTTTGCAACCCTTAAAATACATTTTATTTATTCAATAGGATATACTGATGTAAACTCCCTTTATGGCTTATTGTGTATATAAAGCCTCAGTACAGTGGTGTACTGACTTCACAGACATTTGTTTAAGATCTGTAAATAAACACGTTGGCATGTACAGCATCAGATACTTCACTACAGCACACATTTCCCAGGGAACTCTGTTATGTGAATTTAAATAGTAATATATTTTTTTCAACACAGATATGGATTGTAGTTTATATTATTATTGCTTTTAGTTAATGAGCTGAGGTGTTTCTTATGTAAATGCATTATCTAGGCTTCTCAAGGGTTGACTGAGGCTACAGTAGCCTATATTATTCTTGTAATTAGGCCAGGAACCTCCATCACTATCGCTTTTCACTACAGGGGCCTAAAGGAACAGAGAGCAGAGGCTACAGAGCCATGATTCTTTGTTATAATAATGTAGAAATGGAATATGTGTCCTAGGTCATTTAGTACATTAAAGTTTACATTTGGAAAATAGTAAAGAAGATATGTAGAGAAGTAGTTTATAATCCAGAGTGATTTGAATAACTAAGCTATATTATATGAAAGAAAGTCTGGTACCTAGAACGAGAATCTAGGGAAAACTACAATTGAAGATTAGGGTAATACACTGCAGGCAGTGGGGGAAAACAGATCTTCCACTCTGCTTGTTTATTTGACCAAATATACAATAATTTATCTCTGTTTTTGCTGTTTAATTTAATTAATATTTCCTAGGCTTTGATGTGTCCCAGCAGTCTGATAATTTAAGGTCCTCAGATCATTGTTCTAATATTCTCTCTTGTTATTTTCTTTTACAACCATCCTTTCACTGGGTTTTTCTAAGTACCTGCCCTGTTCTCAGAAGCTCACATGCTCTTCAATCCCAGAAGAGGAATATGTCCAGGTCCTCTTAAATCTTTCCCTTCTCACAACATCTAGGTATACTGCAAAAAGCGAGCAGATTTTCTGGGCTGTCAGGCATATGCTATAGACTATGCCACCTGTTATTTCTGTACTCCTGCATAGCATCTTTACCTCCTGGAAGAAGGGGAAAGGGCATAACTGGAGTTCCCGTAGTGGTGCAGTAGAAATGAATCTGACCAAGAAACATAAAGTTGCGGGTTTGATCCCTGACCTCGCTCAGTGGGTTAAGGATCCGGTGTTGCCGTGGGCTGTGGTGTAGGTCACAGATGTGGCTTGGATCTGGTGTTGCTGTGGCTGTGGAGTAGGCCGGCAGCTGCAGCTCCGATTTGACCCCTAGCCTGGGAACCTCCATAAGCTGCGGGTGCGGCTCTAGATAAACGCAAAAAGATCAAAAAAAAAAAAAAAAAAAAAAAAGAAGGGGGAGGAGTCGTAAGGGCTCACTGACCATATTTAAACCTGTTCAGGTTTCTATGGGAGATCTGGTGAACTGGAACACGGAGTAACCACTGGTAACGACTAGGTCAAGAGTGTAGCACAACAAAGAAAGATGCACGACCCAGTTCTCCCTGACACCCAGAATAGGATATCTGAGTTATGTAACTAATATATAATATAAGGTATGCAGAAAGACACAGGCACTATACACAGCTATCACACTTAATTTTTAACTATCTACACATTAGAAATTCTCGTTCATTCTCAAAATTTGAATTTGTGACACAGATTTTAGGGACTGAAAGAACTGGGTTCCTTCTGGGAGAAATTCCCTTACCTGAGTGACTGAGATAAGATGTAATGTGAATTGTAATTGCCAAGCCAACAAAAAATAAGGATAATTCTACTCGTCATTCTTTAATGCATAAAAATCATCAAACTGGAATCTCAACTTTTCAAAAAGAAGCAGATGTCTTCCCTTATATATTTGCTACACACACAGAAACTTCAAAATGTGCACAGCATTTCCAGACTGGAAATCCTGCCAATCTATGGGAACCAGAATCTCCACTGAAGGATTCCACCTTACGAATATCCAGAGCAAGGTGCAACGCAAGGCCTCCAAATATCAGAGTGCCCTGCAGTATGAGCATCATGAATGATGTTAACAAGACGCCCTAATGGGAGCATATCATTTACTGTCCTAGGAGCAGGAGAAGATAGCATTTATATGCCCTCCCCTGGCCCATGTCTTTCTACACATCTTTCAATCAGAGCTTCAAAGAAAATTCCAAAACAAATCTTGAACAAAATCCAACAGTGTTTTTTCCCACCATGACTGTATAATCCTTGCTGCTGTTAACTAGTTCAGTATCTGTGAGGTGACAGACACTTCATTTGCTAAGTCTGGGAGGATGAAGAGTTGAAGGGTTATATCTGCCCACAGCTACCCCTCTGTGAAACTCCTCTACGGAAACCTCAGTCATAAGCTTTCCCTCACCTTACGCCAACAGCCTATGGTCTAACAAGGAAAAAGATTTGCATCATGAAGACAGTGTCAGCAAACATTTTGGAACCAAACTAATAAGGGTAAAAGTGAACAAAAAAGAACCCATCTAGTGATGACTTCTTACCTATTACAGTAGGAATGATTCTTACAAATGTTTGAAGTGTGGTTCCTCTACATTCTATATTAATACATTATAATATTCTTGTCAAGAAAAGTGAGGGAAAAAATGTCATTAGTAAGTTTTATATGGAGGTAAAAATTGGCAACATAAATTATAAAATTTAAATAATCTGTTGGTATCTTGATTTATTTCAAAATTCTGTTTATTCTGTGGCAAGATCAATGGTATTACTATCCAACTAACCAAAAAATCAAATCCTCAAATAATCTAACATGCACTTAAGAATGGTTCTGGGAGTTTCCATTGTGGCACAGGGGAAACAAATCTGGCTAGTATCCATGAGGACTCAGGTTCGATCCTTGGCCTTGCTCAGTGGGTTAAAGATCCATGAACTGTGCTGCGGCTTAAATCCTTCATTGCTATGGCTGTGGTATAGGCTGGCAGCTACAGCTGTGATTCAACCCCTAGCCTCGGAACTTCCTTATGCCACAAGTGTAGCCCTAAAAACACACGTACAAAAAAAAGAAAAAATGGCTGGCTGGATTTTTTTTTTTTTTTTTTTTTTTTTTGGTCTTTTGAGCGTAGCGCCTGTGGTATATGGAAGTTCTCAGACTATGGGTTGAATAGGAGCCATGGGTGCCACCCTACACCACAGCCACACCAGATCTTTAAGCTACTGAGTTAAGTCAGGGATCAAACACACATCCTCATGGATACTAGTCGGGTTTGTTACCACTGAGCCACAAGAGGAACTCCCTGTTGGCTGGATTTTAGGAACTGTGACCTCCTGTCCCCTCCTTCACAAATCCCTTTATTGATACACAGTGCCAGAGAGAGGTCTAGTTTAAAAAGAGCCAAATGAAACAGAATATTCATTACATTAAACTTGTGCTTAGAAATAGCCACATACTGGGTTTTTCTTTGGATAGCAAATTTTTAACACAAAAAAGCATAACTCCATATTCATTTTATTTGTATATTAACTCACCAATCAAAAAGAAAATTAATATTTCTGTCTCAATGTTTAGTCAATAATTTACTGTTGCTATTTTATCATAACCAAAACAAATACAGTACAAAAATAATCTGCCTAATTTAAATTGTATATATATTATAGTTTGAAAGCTAAAAAGAGTAAATGAATTATAATTTAAATTCATGATGAAATACTACCGTAATTACCATTTCCTGACTGATGCAAGCTTTTTTAAACCTTTCTTCTCACTGATATGTCACCTCTATATGTTTAACCTTACTTTCTATTTACACTTTCTCCTCATTTAATGCCTTTTTCCCTCTAACTTCATGACCTAATTACTTTATAAAAGCATTAAATCCTTAAACTGTCTTTACAATCATTCCCATAACTAAACACAGACCCTCCTTCAATTACAGATAATTTATCTATTTGGAAGAGAGCATTTAGCCCAGGCAGGGGATTCAGGAAGGCTTCCTGGAGACGGCTTTTTTTTTTTTTATTAGTTTGCACAGGCTTTTCACGTCATGACATTTATATATATTTACAGTTATATTTAATATTGACAAGCTGTTATTCAAAGTATTGACTATTTTACACTTTTGCCTGCAAGATGTGAATGGGAAATAGCAATGAATTTTACAATGCCTTCCTGGCTTTTTGAGAAAGAATAACATGGATACAACATAATATACAAGAAATTATTTGATATATCTGAACCAGCCATTTAACAGACTACGTATATAACTTAATACTCTCTCACCTTCAATATGTAAGTTTTCTAGACCTAATGTCAAATAAACTGGGTCTTTGTGCTAATTGCACTCAGTTAAATCAGAATGGCTAGTTTACCAAAGAGAAGTTCCTGAATTCACCTTCTCTGAGACTCTTATAATTGTGTTTTCTTTTAAAAGAATAATGTTTATTGGTAGTTAAAAAAAATTACAAGGCAGATCTACAGGAAAACAATTTCTTAGCTTAATTCCATTAGAATAATTCTGTCCAAAAATAAAGCTCAGATATATTTCTTATTCAGTTTACTCTGAATTTTATACAGACATATATGAAAGCAACCCTAATGTAATTCGGTAACAACTCATCACTAGATGGATATATATTCGCATATGCACATGCATACATACACAACTGTTATATGTGCACAAAAATCTTTCTAAAATGTAGATTAACAATGCAACAGCCAGGTCATGGAAACAACCTAAATGCCCATCGACAGAGGAGTGGATAGGGAAGATATGGTACATACACACAATGGAATATTATTCAGCCATTAAAAGGAAAGAATTACCAACATTTATAGCAACATGGATGGACCTAGAAATTATCGTGCGAAGTGAATCCAGTCAGACCATTAGACAGCAACACCCAATGCTACCACTTTCATGTGGAAACTAAAAAGACACAATGAACTTCTTTGCAGAACAGACAATGACTCACAGACTTTGGAAAACCTTGGTTTTTCAAATAAGACAAACTGGGGGTGGGAGGATGCACTATGGTTTTGGGACACAAAATCTATCAAATTGACTTGTGATGATTTAAGTACACCTATAACTGAAATAAAATTCATTAAGTTAAAAAAAAAAAGACACTGGAATACCTAAGAAGGAGAACCAACAACAACAAAAAAAATAGAATGTAGATTAATAAATCCCCTTTGGATACATATATAACTATATGTAAATTACATTAAGGCCTTATAAATATATTAAAAAGCCAACCTTATATTTTCAGTGTATTCACTCTTTAATCCTTTCATTCAGATGCTGGGACTTTTGATATATTCAACTCAAGAGACTAACTCTTACTCAATTATTTAATGCTGGGTGGAAGACAGCACCCCTGTGCGGACAGAGGATAGCAGGGTACCAAGGCTAGACTGGACCACAAGTGAAATTAAATTGATAGTTTAACCCTAGTACTTTACTACTTCTCTTAAATGTTTGATATCTCTAGGAAACAGGTAAAGAAAATTTCAGAGCTCTTCTTGCTGACATTTCACTACAAATAACTGCCCTGGAAGTGTGCTAACCACTTTACAGACCTTTACAAAAGTCATTTGACTCCAGTGAGCCACACAAGGGTTTACCTGCCATTGTTACAAAATCAGGCCCCCAGTCATTACTGGCATCTCTAAATTTCATCACAGGCATTCCATACCTGTTTGGCGCCCTCTGCAAACCCAAGCTTCCTCTCTTTGTCTTTATCATGATTTACTATAACTAACAAAGCAAGACAGCATGAGTCTCCATAGAAACACACATTGTTATTAAGAAAACAAACTCCACACTGCAGAGTAACTGGTAAGAACTACTGCTAGGGAAAAATGCCTCTAAGTTATTAACGCCTGTTCAACAAAGTCAGTTTAGTCCCACAGCTGTTTTTTTTTCCCTAAAGCCACATGCTTTAAAATACTATTCACTTAAACAGGGAACAAAAAACCAAATCCCTAAATACCGATATCTTTAAAAACCATCTCTTCTTTTCCTAAAGAAGAAATGAAAACCCATTAACACATTTTAGCATTTTATTACTAGTGACATGGAGACTTCTAAGAGAAGCATCAGTGACATCCAGAGGAGGAGGACTCCCAACATGAGGTGTGAGGAGGGCATCTGACCCAGCTATTTTTGACAACTGGGAACACTTTGACGCTGAATTCATAAGTAAAAGTATTTCAATCAGAAGTATACTGACTCTGATGAAAAAATATGCCAGAGCAAATTTTGGTAAACTATCTAGCCAACAGATCAATTCGCTACACAATGCAGTTGAGCTATTTTCACTTTTTGTCCACTTGCATTTTTCTGAAACGATCCACTGCGATCACTACTCTATATAAATTAAATGAAGAGATTTCATTCCTGGATCAATTTTTTACCCACATTAAATTTTATCAATTACAGCTTGACCACTGTAAATTTGTTCTTTCATCATTATTTCTATAAAATCCCATGTTCTGTAATCTAAATACAAAGCTTTGATTCTTCTGTTGATTTATAGCCTACAACTAAAATCAATCAATCAATCAATAAAATAAAAGTTGGGGCTTTGTATTTATTTCTTGAAGCAAAAAATATTAGTGATGGGGAGTTCCCATGGCTCAGCGGTTAATGAACGTGACTAGGATCCATGAGGATGTGGGTTTGATCCCTGACTTTGCTCAGTGGGTCAAGTATCTGGCATTGCCATGAGGTGTGGTGTAGGCCACAGATGCAGCTCGGATCCAGCATTGCTATAGCTATGGCAGTTATAGCTCCGATTTGACCCTTAGCCTGGGAACCTCCATATACTGCAGTTGTGGCCCCAGAAAGAAAAATATATACATAAAGATATACACATATATATATGTGTGTGTGTGTGTGTGTGTGTGTGTGTGTATGTGTGTATATTAGTGTTGGAAATAGGTACCAGGCAGGATGGAAGCATTCTGCTCCAGCAATATATCTTTAAACCATGACCAAACAAAGCTTAAATAAAGCTTTGGAGAAAAGCCAGTAAGTACAGTAAAGCACAAGAACTGTACTGTCAGAATATTGGAAGGGTATGCAATGGCTTAAGATGTACAAGAATAAGAAATTACTGAACCATTAAATTAGACAACTGAGAAGAAGATGAAAACTGAAGCCAAAATACAAAATTATTTAGAGTACATGCTAGAACCTATCCAGTATGGTATGTGATAGCGGCTGATGTAAGCTGGATGAAGTAAGAACTAGACTATGGAAGGAGGAATTAGCACACTTCAAGGCTAGCCTAATAGGTAGTATCTGAGGGCAGTGCCTCTTCTAACCACCTAATTCGATAAAAGATCCCCTCCTGGGAAGTCAGGTGTCCACGACTTGGCAAATTTCTCACTTTTCCAAGGTTACTTTAATTAATTTTAGGAGGCATAGGAAACAGTCTCTATTCACCATGCCCTCTATAATGTGAGCTTCCACGCCTCTTCTTTGCAGGATCTAAAGAAACGAAAGCAGCCTTAAAAATACAATGTTTATCATAAGATGAAATGCTACGATCACAATGAAAGAGAGAGGGGATCTGTGCTTATACAGGGTCTTCAGAAATGCCAGAAACAGTGCTAGTGGCTGAATTTGTACAGAAATTAGTCTGAGTCTAGGCCATTAGAGAAGATGAGGTATAAACATTGTGGCGTGTTTTCTAAGAGATATAGGTACAACTGCTTTAAGAGCACAAAGAAGTAATTAATTGGGCTTAGGAAAGCCTTCCAAAGAAAGTAGCACTGACTTGGGTCTTGAGGATGAATAAATAGGAAAGTGCTCATTAGAGAAGGAAAGAAAAGAGGTAGAATATTTTGGATCAAGTCCCTGGCTGTAAAATGAGGTTAAAGACAATAATGATGCCCATCTATGACATAATCTTTTGGTTTGTTTACAGACAGAGTCCTGGGCTGAGTGAGAATCTGCAGGAGCCTATAGGCAACTGGTGTTCTCATGGTCTCTCCATTCCCAGGTTAGGAGGCCCAGGTCATTGATCATGGTGGTACGCAAAGGTCCCAGAATCCATGGGGAATTTGCTTTAAGACTTACTAGTGTACCAACACCTCTATTTAAAGTCACCAAATACATTACACACTTTATCTTCACAATTTATCAAAATATACCTTTTTAAAATCTTTTTTAAGCTTGACAAAAAGCAACAAAGTTGCTAATTTAAATAAACAACGGTGAAAAAAACTTAGCAGTACCTTACCCCATTCATTCTTAATAGCTCCTACAATGCTTATGCTTGATATAATTCTTTATAACAAGGATTTCCTTGGTTGTTTTTTCTTCTCAACTCCTACCACACTCAAAAATCCTCTAAAATGTATATAATTTTATTTATAATCACTAGCTGATATTTTTATCATATAGTATATTTGTAAAACACAGTTTCATTTTTTTAATGAGCCCACTTAGGTAACTTTGTTTATCCATGAATTAACATTGTTTTGCTAAATACATAGTTCATTTATTTAACAAACATATATTGGAGTTCCCATAGTGGCTCCGTGGTTAACGAATCCGACTAGGAACCATGAGGTTGCGGGTTTGATCCCTGGCCTTGTTCAGTGGGTTAAGGATCTGGCGTTGCCATGAGCTGTGGTGTAGGTTGCAGATGCAGTTTGGATCCCACATTGCTGTGTCTGTGGTGCAGGCTAGCAGCTACAGCTCCAATTAGACCCTTGGCCTGGGAACCTCCATATGCCGCGGGTGAGGCTCTGAAAAGACAAAATATATATATATATTTTGTTGTTGTTGTTGTTGTTGGATAGTTTGGTACTCCAGAATGAATAAGACACGATCCCTGGACTTTGGAATAGAGGTGTAAATTTTTTAAGTTTTCCTAATTATTAAGCATGAGAAGTTAAAAACATATTAAGTACTATATGATAAAGAAAAAGAGATTTGTTATTTCTTGTGGAGAACCCAGGAAGGCTGCATGAAGGAAGTGCCATTTTACCTGGACTTAAGTGTTAGATAGAAAATGGACAGATCATGGCCAAGAAGAGCAGACTTGGGTTTCCAAGGGGGACAGGGAAGGAGGGAGTGGGATGGATGGGAATTGGGGGGTTTTTCTGGATGCAAACTGTTATATTTGGAATGGATGGGCAATGGGATCTTATTGTATAGCACATGGAAATGTGTGTGATTGGGTCACTTTGCTGTATAGGAACTTGACAAAACACTGTAAATCAACTATAATAATAATTTTTAAAGAAAATGGACACGTGGGAATGGAAAAAAGTTCTTCTAAACAAACAAAAATAAAATAAGGTCTTATAGACTAAGATGTATATGTAGCCACACTGAAGAATAAACAGAGGTTTAAAGTCACTTGAGGGCATAGTCATAAAGAAAATTATGGATGACAGAGCTTTCTCATTAAAAAAAAAAAAATGTCAACAGGAATAGCTGAAATAAATGTGAAGATTTAACTTTTTAAATTTGGATATAATAGCTTCAAAAAATACCATTTACATACATTAAGACCAAAATTTACACTGGCTCTAAATCTCATCAGAAAAAGGTAACATCGAAATCAGTTTCAGAACCAAATAACATTCAAGAATAAAATCATCTATTATACTCAGATAGCAATAGAAATATTATCTCAGCTATGAATATACTGAAAAACTTGAAGTGAGATATTAAGCTGCTAAAGTTGAAAAAGATAACCAGGTTTTTCAGGCTGATTGAGAAACCAAAGGCCAGAATGTGTTACTCTTCAATTTGCAGCTGTGATTTCAGCAGAAAGAAATGACAGAGCATAAGTCACATTATGGGATACAATAATGGCCCTAGGGCAAGGTTATTATCAAATAATGACACCTCTGAAATTGTCTGACTAATGCTATAAATTATCTCTATTATACGAAAAGCATTACAGTATGATTTTTTGATGACTTTGGATTGCAAGGGATTAGCAAGTAGCTCTGAAAAGTGACTAATTTAGGAGAATTTAAAATGAAGAGCAGTCCGAAGTTTCAGGGCTACTCATTAAACTGGCAGAAGGAAGTAAAAAATTTCAGTCCGGTTCACCAGCACAGATCTCTCAAATTCAATTTGTAATACACATATAAAGTCACTCACAAAGACATTTTAAAAACAAAGGAAAAGTAATGGAGGAAAAGAAGTATTTCTAAGTAATGCAACTTAAAAAATAACAGGAAAGAATATTTCTGGCAATAATCACAGGGACTACACACAGAGCATGTCAAGGGAAAAACGTCTTCTATTTGGAAGCAAACAGTTGCAGTAGAACAAATAGAACTTTTAAAAAAACTCGAGTAAATAATTTTTATCAGTGTGTCAAAAATTTTTTCTTTGCAAAGGTTCTGAACTCTAAATCCAACAAATCTTTTTCTCTTTTTTCTTTTTTAATCTAAATTAGTAACACAGGAATTCATCTTCATGCAAAGCTAATATCCATTAGAAATCCAAACCAAAGAAGAAAAATCCTTCCAAGTTTATTTGGAATAATAACTTCACAAACTTACGGGTTTCTATAGTAAATCAAAGGAGAAACTGAACAACGTTAAGGAGGTAACATAGAAAGACAAAATTCTCAAGCAACAGTGACCTCAGAAAGAAACAACACTTCTAAAGCTTATTCATGCCTATATTGAAGGCACTGAGAAAAATACACCATCCACACAAAGAATGTAAGTCTATGGAACCATTATTAACAGAGTGCAGAGAGAGATGGAAAAAAGTCAAACCAAACACAAGATTGCATTTAATTGTGTGGGGTTTTATTTGAAGGAATCTGATTTCATGTTTCCAAATCCTTTCGGTATAACCAAAACACAAAAACAAAAGGCTAAAACTTAACTGATAATGTTACCAATTCTGAAATATATATACTTAAATTAAAGATGAGTAATGAGGGGATTTTATTACTCCCTCATTTTTTTTAATTTTAAATTTATAAATGGTGGGTAGCTTGTGTTCACAAATGGATTCTTTGGTTATATACTCCCTAAAGTGGTTGGTTTTCTCTGGGATGCTGCTGCCAAGACCTGTTCATAGTCATCTGGCAGTAATTTTTATGATGCCTGAAAGGACCCCTTTATTGTGGCCCAAATTTGGCAAGATTTATTATGTTCATTTCCACTACATTTTCAGGTGGCATTTCCCATGTTTTGAGTCACCCT
The DNA here is from genome assembly GCA_004024745.2 of Catagonus wagneri. Lineage (NCBI taxonomy): Eukaryota > Metazoa > Chordata > Mammalia > Artiodactyla > Tayassuidae > Catagonus > Catagonus wagneri. Next base: position 35,968,903 of record PVHT020004944.1, read on the forward strand.
GGATTCTGTGGAAAGGGGGAAAAACAAACAAAGCAACCCAGGCTTTCTTCTTTTGAAGGCTAATCCTTTTCCCTTTAAAATAATTTCCTCTTTTTCCTTACAATATTACGCTTTGAAATAGTTATACAGAGACTGTTTTGACCTTTTAAAGAAAGTCTAAACTAAAACCTATGAATTTGAATTTGTTTTCAAACCAAGTTAAAGTTGTATTAGAGAAATATATATATATATATGTATATATATATATATGAAACATTTTCAAAAAAAGTTATATTGTGGTATATAGCTGTGTAAACAGGTAAGTAAATATATACTATTCTCAGGATATTACCTACAATATCAGTAACTGCCTCAGTTTATATCAAACTCCTAGAATCTGAAAATAATATCCACATATAGCTCAGTCTTACATAATAAAATACCATGGACTGGGAGGTTTAAACAGCATACCTGAATTCCTCACAGTTCTGGAGATCAAGGCGCCAGAAGATTTGGTTCTTGGTCAAGGCTCTCTCCCTGGTTCAGAGATGGTTGTCTTCTTCTCCCTGTGTCCCTATATAGAAGAAAGAAGAAGCTCTGGAGTCTCTTCATCTTATAAGGGCACTAATCCCATTATGGGGACTCTACTATCACGACCTCATCTAAACCTAATTCATTCGTAGAGGCCTCACCCCCTAACACTCACAACGGAAGTTAGCCTTTTAAGATATGGTTTGGGCAAGAACACAAACATTTAGTCCATAACACCAATTACATGGTATTTGGGAGCACCTTAATTTCTTTCTCTAATTTTACTGTATTCCAGTTGTATTCAAATCCTATGAAAGCTAAGGTATAACTGAATGTCATGTTTTTGTGCTTAAATGGGACTTTTCTTAGCTGAAAAAATAGATGGTACTTTGGGGAAATAAACCATAACATTATGAAGAAACAGGTAAATGGAGTAGGTTAATATAATTATCTAAGGATGATAGTCTTCAAACATATTTTTATACCTCTCCTATAATTCATGGACATAGAAAGAGCAAATGAAGAAACTCAGCAGTCTTTCTAATTACCCAAAAAGATTATTTTTCTGGGAAATAGAAAATTTTAACAACAGATTTATTAAATATTCTAATATAAACATGCCTACCAGATGCCCAGAAACATTACAAAGTAAACTATTACTACATTTAACATTTTACTGTTTTCAGTCATTAGGATATCTGCTAACTTCCAGATTACTGACTTGTTTAGAAAAGGATGACACTGAACCTGGAGGTTACTGAGAGCTAAAAATAGAACTCTAATATTGAGTGAATCCCATGATTGATATCAGCAGTAGCTTTCTATTAGTATACAGGCTATTGCTATAATGACTTTATTTTATTTAGCAGACTAAATACTTTGCATCACATGAGTTTTTTTTTTTTAATCATTTTCAAACCCTAAGATGTCTATAGTATAACAGAAACTAGAAAGTGAGAGAAATCACTGCACTATGATCTTATGAGCATGGTCAATATTTTTATTATTTTTCTTTAAAAAATTAGTAATTGCTTTTTATTTCTTTCCCTATTTTCCTTTATTCCCTTTCTCTTTTCCTTCTTTCCCTTTGTTTGCTCTACTATAAATACAGGCTAGCATTTTTTTTTTTAATTTCAAGAAATAAGTTAGTTAAAAGTAAAGTGAGAAACTACATCTTACAACAGGACCACATTTTAAAGGAAAACAAAGTTTTAATAAGTATATTTATCTTTACATTTTATTTATTTAATGCACTTTATTGTCCCTAGTATTTTCCATACTATTTTATGTTTTTAAAAAACATTAACTCAGTTAATCCTAACAACTCTGTGAGGCAGTTACCATAATTAGCATCCTTGATTTACTGATAAGGAAACAAAGGAATAGAGACATACGGATCTTGCCCCAAGGTTACAGAGCAAGCAAGTAATGGAAAGAAAGATTAGAAGTGAAAAAAATGCCAGCAGATTTGGGGAACTGGCTTTTTTTTTCCTCTTAAAGTTCTACTTTCTTCTGTACTACAAATGAAAATGTATTTCAACTTTTATTGCAAAAGAAGTCTTTAATGCAGTTGGTGTTTTAAAATCTGTACTTGATATTCTTGTAAAATGACATGTTCATTAGTTTAAATTACAGTGGTTCACTCCCTTGTGCTTCTGTCATCCACACTTGAGAAAGCTCTGACATAGAGAGGAAATTCTCACAACTTCAAAACTCCCTTCAGTTTAGGGACTTTGTCATGTCAACATCTCCTTCTCCTCCAATTCTCTGCAGCCCCTGAAGAAATCTTCTGTAGATATACTTAACTGACTCTTAGAAAAGGATTGTACCTTGGCTTCCTCCAGAGAACTAAAGGGTTGGAGAGGGCAGGAAAAGAGTTAAATCGTCTTTACAAAACTAGCACTCTTCCCAAAACTTCCCATTCTGAGTTTCTAATAAAGAACAAAAATAGCAGTTTAAACATTTCCAGAAACCTACTGTATTAGCAGATACAGTGAGATTATAAAGGGTAAATGATACACAATTACTGTGATGAAGGAAGTACACCAAATAATAAAATAGTAAATCACAGGAAGAATTTGAATTCATAAAGTTCAAAAAAGCAAACAAATCATTTCCCTGAGTAAGATGATTGGAAAACTAATGGCTACAGGACTTTTAAAAACATTTTTGCAGACTACTACATGCAACTTCAAAAGAGTTCTCTTTTCTTCTGGCTCTACAAAGGATTATTGTACTACTTGGAAATAATCATTTTTTAGAAATAATCACAAGTCTGTAAAATGTCTAAGTGAAGTCTTAATTTTAAAATATCAAGTTCGGTTAATTTAAATTCCTACAAGAGCAACATAGTATATAGAGAGTGCGTGCGTGCTGGTGTGTGCGTGTCTGTGTGTGTGCGGTGTATATATGGCTAAAGGAATAACACCACCAGTGGTACCCTACAGACCTAAATAAGAGGTAGGATGATTTCATCTAGGTGGCTATTGCTTTGATAAATCCATTTCTCTTCTCATATGATTAATCACTAAATGTCTACTTAGAGTAAAAAGTCAGTTATTTTTTAAGTCTCTGATTCATTAACAGGAAGAGAATTTAAACATGTAGTCTGTGCATGAGGGAAACATCATGGTGTAATGGTCTCTGATTTAAAGTATTTACATACTAATATAAAATAGAACTCCATCCTTTCAGGGAGTGGTCTCCCAACTGGCACCATAACAGAGTGTTCAGTAAATCATTCCAACTTCAAAGTTAAATCAGTATATCCTCTGTAAATAACACCTTCTCTCCTCCCCTATATTCCTATTACATTCTCTAGAATTTGTAAGACATTTCAATATAAAATCGGTGAGAGCGCAATTCCCTATTTTATCCCAGTTTTAAAGGGAATGACTTAGTGCTTTATCTTTAAATACGATTGCAGTGGTATTGGTTTGAAATAGACATCTTAACATATGAAAGAATTAGCCTTCTAAGTTATACTTTTGAAAAAAAATATTTAAGAACTAAGTATGGAATTTCACAAAATGACTTTTGGAAATATAACAAATAAAACTACAGTTTTTCTTATTTTATATATTGATACAATGCGATTGATATCAATACATTTCTTGATATTGAAGCATCTTTATTGCATTAGCTTTTGCTGTAGTAAGCAAAAAAACTCCTAATCTTTATAACACAAACATCAAGGCTATAGAATGTAGTCTATTACAGCCTGCAGGATGATTGCAGGTCTGCTCCACTGTTTTCTTCCTGTGTCCAATCTGAAGCAGCAACAAGAATCAAAGCAGAAGAGAAAAGAGAGATTTATATGAATCGTGCAATTGTTAAGCTTCTGCAAAAATGTCAACCATTCAGTTTTCACTGCCCAATGGAAGTTACATGATCAAGCACAATATCAAAGAGGTACAGAAATATATACTTCCACAGTGTGGGCAAGGGAGAATGAATATTTGTGAAACCTAATGCAAACTGTCATACTTATATTCAAAGGGCAGACCCTTTTGGGCATGGTAAATTATTTTTAATATACTTTTAAATATATGTGCTAAAATTATATTATTTACTTGCATAATCATAAGTGAGGGTGACATATAATTTTCATGCTTTTTTTTCCAGGAGTTTAGTAGGATGACTATATTTGCTCAGTAGAATGAACTGGGTAGTTTTCTATATTTTTATCTATGTTCTATATATGGATCTATATTTTTCTCTATGTTCTGTACATGGATCTATTTCTCTTAAGAATAAGATTTCACCAGTACCATTTAGAACTAGAGTTTTTGTAGTAATTAACTAGATAACTTTAAAAATCTTTTCAGTTAGAATAGCATTAGATTTTTAAAACAGTTTTGATTTTCCTAGAAATCATCCACTTCATGATTTTCAAATTTGATAGCAATAAATTGTAAGTACATATTTAACATATGTTTTCTACGTTATAATTCCTCTACCACTTCCAATTTTTACTGATTTTCCACATTTACTATTTTGTAATCTCTTCACTTTTTTCCATTTTCTAATGAACTTACTGTTATTGCTTTTATCTTTACTGTAGTCTTCCTTTTGCTTCTTTCTAAATTATTTAATAAGTCTTGGTCATAGAATAAAAAATGTAGCTAGAATTTGTTTATAGCAACATTACATAAATCCATTAAAATGAAAACTCAGTAAAGTCTGTATTTCCACCTCTTTATTCACTAATACCCTCAAGTGTCTAGAACGGTACCTTCTTTGACAAGAGGAGTTTCCTAATATTTGATAACATTCAGAGGAATCCATTTATGCTGTTTCCTTTTAGACACTATGGCTAATTTCAAGAAGCTTGGATTTTTGTTTAAACTTTCATTAGTTTATCTAATTTGGTGGTTTTCAGACTTTAACAGCTACCAAGTGGTTTTCAGACTTCACAGCTTGAAAAACTTGCTAAATCACCGATTTTTAAATTTAAAAACATAGGCTCTACCCTCAGAGTTTCTGATTCATTTGGTTTGGGGTAGGGCTCTAGAATTTATATTTCTAACAAGTCCCCAAGTCATGCTGAAGTCATGTGGGAATTCACACTTTGAGATTCCCTGGCTATTTCACTGTGTGAGAATGTTAATTGTTTCCACTTTGGAAATTTATTGAGGTATCTTAGTGACTGAGTAGTAGATCAATTAGATATGTTGCCCTAGTTATATTCTACCATGTATATTTTTAAAATCCTGTTATTTTTATGTTGTAACTGAACATAGACTAATACTTGTGTTGCAAGATGTATACTAAAACAGCAAGCACTGCTGAATTCCCTAAGTTAATATTATTGTATAGCACAACACTAAAATTTTTGTTTCTGTCTTTTTTAGGACCCCACCAGCAGCATATGGAAATTCCCAGGCTAGGGGTCAAATCAGAGCTACAGCTGCCAGCCTACACCACAGCTACAGCAACGGCAGATCCTTAACACAATGAGCAAGGCCAGGGAGGGAATCTGTGTCCTCATACTAGTTGGTTTCATTACCACTGAGCCACAACAGTAACTCCCAACACTGTAAGTTTTTTTAAGCACTCCTATAATTCTTTTAATAATGACTTATTACAAATTTATAATTAAATTGACCAAAGTGTGCCACTTTTATATAATATTAAGTCTTCTGGTTACATATTTCTATTTTCTGAGACGCCTGATTTTGCAAAACCTTGTCTATATGCACAACATGCAGAGTATTACATTGTCATTCACACATCACATTTTCCTTACTACTCTATAGAAATAGCATTACTCCTTCTCATGAAACTGTTGTATCAATGAGCTTTCTATGAGGTGCTCCACTTTTAAGAAGTGACAGCCCTTGTACATTTGGATTATTTTCAACCAATAATTTCATGTTAACCACCTCTTCCAAATTCATTAGTCAGTTTTCTGGAGTCTGCCTTGTCCTCTTTTTCTCAATTCTATATTTTACTTTCAAAAAATAACTTCAAAAAATAACTCCCCCAGCTTTAACTAATTTTCTTTTTCCTATGATGTATTTCTGTATTACAGTATTTCAAACTGTCAAATGCACTGCTTTCTACTATCTCCTCAATTTAATGTTAATATTAATGCTTTACTTAGTTTGATATAAGTATGCACATTGCTTCAATTGTGATTTTTCTGAATAATTTTTAGATGCATCTCTCGCAAGTAGTAAACCACTGGATTTTGATTCATTATACATCCACTCTTAAGAGCCTTTCCAGTGAGCAGATGTAAGCAACTTATGGTTTATAACTCTTATACAGTTCATCTCGTTATACAGAAATCAAAAAGCACAATAAAAGGGAAAATATGATAAAAATTACCCATAATCCCATCACCCACATACAGGGACTGTTACCATTTGGAGGTATATACATGAAGACATTTCTGTACATTTGGAAAAAGGATACCTATTAGACCATTTTGTAATATGATTTTCACTTATATTTCCAAGTCAACTAACTTCTTCAACCTCATTTTTAAGGGCTGCTTAATATCCTATTGCAAAGATATAACCAGTTTATATAACCAGTTTCCCTGGTATACATTTGTTCCTAATTTTCTTTTACAAATAGAGATCCTCAATACCCATGTCTTTCTATCATCTGATTATTTCCCTGATCTAATTTACCAGAATTAGAATTAAGTCAAAGGTCATGAAAATTTTTAGGGCTCTTGGTGTATAATGACATATTACTTTCCAAAAAGTCTATTAAAATTAGAACTCTATCAGCTATATACAAGAGGATCCACATTTAGGGCTGCCAGAGAAAATATAAATTGCCAGTTAAATTTGAATTTCAGATAAACAGCAAACAAGCCTTCAGTATAAATATGCCCCAAATATTGCATAGTTGTTGTTAATCTGAAATTCAAGCTAACCGGGCTACTTATTTTATTAAATATGGCAACTTTATAGCCACTGTATCTTTTGCAGAACTGAAAATCAATTTTTAAAATATCTGGGAAGTGAGAAAAATAGAATGTTTATCTATAATCCCTTTTTAAAAAATCTGCTTAAGTCTCTTTCTGAATTATATTAAATTACTAATTTGAGGGATTTAAAAAAAATATATTGATATACTAAGGCCAAATATTTTCTCTAATTTATTTGCTCTATAAATTTTTAACAAACTTTACAACTTTTACAAACTTTAAATTTTGTAGCAAGAAATATAAACTGTCTTTTCCTTTGATTTCTGATTGCTTCTGTGATTTAAAAAAGGTCCTTTCCTCCCGTGCAGAGATTATTCATCCACATCGTCTTCCGATTTTTGCTTTTGCTTTTCTTTACATATATTATTTTGTTCTACCTCAAATTTATTTTGATGCATGCATATTTTGCTCATTTCAAATAAATGAAATTATTTTTATATAAAATACTCTTTGGGCATACTATATTTGGGGCATTGCTGTAAATACTCTCAGTATTTATAACTGTTTTAATTAAGAATTTGAGATGTTTTAACTTTACTTCTTCACCTAGCATTACTTATGAATACAACATATTCCCAAAACCTGATACTGTAAAGAAAAGCAGGAATGAAGAATTTAAGGCCTTATAGGTAAAGCACAGTAAGGGGATTATAGTTATAAGTGAATCTAAAATAATGACAAATAGTTAAATAAACCACCTAATGGCATTTTAAGTATTTTTAAGTAGTAATAATTGGCCTCATTCAATAACTATTAAATCCTCTTCCTAAAAAACTTCTGGGGATTTCCTTAGCCCATCAATTTTCTCAAGATGCTTAAGAACGTATTTCTGTTTTGTTATACAGATGAATTTTAAGAAGTATTTTCACTTGGATCTCCACCAAATGCTCAGTGCTTTGCAATTTTAAGATTCAGTTACCTTATTTAACCTGGGATGATTAAAGGAAAAAATGCCAGTATTCTGTAAGATGGTCTTCAAACCCTTCCTAATACATTCTTTTATTTATTTATTTATTTATTATTTTTATCTTTTTGCCTTATCTAGGGCCACACCTGCGGCATGTGGAGGTTCCCGGGCTAGGGGTCTAACAGGAGCTGCAGCTGGCAGCCTTCACCACAGGCACATCAATGCAGGATCCGAGCCGCATCTGTGACCTACACCACAGCTCACGGCAACGGCAGATCTTTAACCCACTGAGCAAGGCCAGGGATCAAACCCGCAACCTCATGGCTCCTAGTCGGATTCGTTAACCACTGAGCCACGAGGGGAACTCCTGCATTCTTTTATGTTTAAGAGAATTTAATGCCAGTGTACAAATAACCACAGAACACTGTTCTTACTCTGAAGCTTTCACATGTCTCAATTTCTTTACTTTGATTTACTTCACCTCAGTTTCCTCTATTTCTCCCAAGCTTACATTAGAAAAATATCCACATACACTTGTACTTTCATATATATTACCTTTTTATCTTCCTAAGATCCCATGTTTTGCAGTAATTTTAAAACTTAACACTCAAGAAAAATCATGCATATGCTCACAAATATCCTCAATTCTCACATTTGTGGAAAAAGCACAAGTGCATAAATTCACATATGTACAATTCTATACAACAGGAATTGCAATTGAGAAGATAGTACTGCACACAACACAAAATGTTTAATAGAAACTTGCTTAATGGGACTGAGTTTTCTGTGGAATGAAAGCACATTGAAGACAGTGGGGTTAATGCAATGGCTAGAACTATGTAACCAAACATCAGGGCTACTGAAGAAGAAGTAGATATACTTAATATAACAGTGTTAATTACTAGTTCTGATAAATAATTCTGATTAATGCTCAAAGATTAATAAAACAGTATACCATATCACCTGAAAAATACCTGTCTGTTTTTGTGGTAATATTTAAAAGACATATAAATTTATCCTAATATTTTTAGTTTTTCCAAGCTATTATGATTGGCATTGCTCAAACTAGTACGGTAATCTTAGGTATTAAAATATTTTATCTTGGAGTTCTCATCATGGCTCAGCAGAAACAAATCTGACTAGGAACCATGAGGTTGTGGGTTCGATCCCTGGCCTTGCTCAGTGGGTTAAGGATCCTGTGTTGCCATGAGCTGTAGTGTAGGTCGCAGACTCGGCTCGGATCTCTTGTTGCTGTGGCTGTGATGTAGGCCAGTGGCTACAGCTCCAATTCAACTCCTAGTCTGGGAAGCTCCATATGCCGCAAATGCAGCCCTAAAAAAAGGCAAAAAAATATATATTTTATCTATATCAGTTGTCAAGTTTTACATGTACTACTACCAAAATACATATATGATCTGCATCAGTACTCTCAGCATTTTAAGAGTTAATTTGTCCTTATATCAAATTATACCAATTATTACTGGAAGATGGGCAATGTGTTAGTCCGCTTAAATTGACTGCAAACACAAAATGATATTATTTTAATGACACAACAATAAATGTGGCTCACCACTGGGGAAAGGAGCCATTAAAATGAGTATAGCAGATTAATTCAAACTCACTTCCAAAGAACAGCCTTATCAGAAACAATAAGTAGTTTGAATGACATTTAAAGCATAACAAGCCAACATATTAGAAAGTCTGTGAACCATATCTCCAACACCATCAAAAGGCAGTATTAAGGCTATAGAGATTTAATTGCTAGTGTTGACAAAAATATTATATACTGCCAGTGTACTAAAAATAGAAAAATCGATCTCACTACCAAGTCAAAATGTGAGTATTAGTATTGTTAGGCTAAAATGAAAAGTATTAACATGCCCACTGATTGTAGCAAAAATAACACTGATAAAAAGATATCTACAACAGTTAAGACATCATTGCAAGAGCTGAATCAACGTATTTTGAAATTTCTTCTTAGAAAAACGCTTCTTTCCACAGATGTCATTACATACTCATTTACGTATTTCATTTTTAGAAAATAGGAAGGATTAAAAAATCAGAAAATGGAGCCCCAAAGTAATGAATAAAAAGAAAATACTTTTGAAAGCAAACCAAACCTGAAGTCTAATCGAATCCATATCAAATTCCTCCAATTTTTTATTGAAAGTAAGAGTTCCTGCTGTGGCTCAGCGGAAATGAATCTGACTAGTATCCATGAGGATGCAGGTTCGATCCCTAGTACCACTCAGTGGGTTAAGGATCCAGTTGCATGAGCTGTGGTGTAGGCTGCAGACGCAGCTCAGATTCCAAGTTGCTGTGACTATGGCGTAGGACAGCAGCTACAGCTCTGATTCAACCCCTAGTCTAGGAACCTCCATATGCCACGGGTGCAGCCCTAAAAGGAAAAAAAAAACAAAAAAGAAAGTAAACTACATCATCTCACATAACATTTAATGCCAAAATTAGCCAAAATAAGTGGTGATATTAATAGTCATAATAAACAAATATCATAAAATACTAATTAAATTTAGTCAACAAAGTGGGGTTGTTTAATAATTCTTCCCAAAATACAACAGGTAGCATTTCTGATGAGTAGGGTGTTTTACATTACACCTGTGTTCATCATGAGGGGATCTGTAACAGGGTCATTTGAAACACAGAACATGGGCCTTTCTTTCCTTAGTCTGAATTGCCCATAATTACTCAGATACAAAGTACTCAGATTTCTAAGGCAACACCACGATGTTAGGTGTTCTCAAACCTTTTATTCTTCTCCTGATGGAGGTTCATTCATGGTAGAAGGGAAAAGAAAGAAACTAAAGTCCAGTAAACACAATAATGATGATTTTTAAGAACTGAAAAACGGAGAGGTGGAATATAGTGCAAAAAAGGGAATGTGTTTACATGTATGAGTGGGTAACTTTGTTGTATGAGGAGTTGACAGAACATTATCATCAGCTGTACTCTAATTAAAAAAATGTCTTTTAAAAACAGAGGCAGAAAGTAACAGCCAAATGATTAACACCTGACAATTACAAAAGTACAAAACAAGTCGTAAATATAAAACTTTACATAATTTTTAAAAGGTAAGAAGTAGAATGACAGCAATAATTAAGAATAGTTAACACCTCAAGTCTAACACTGAGGATACACTGGCAGGAAAGTAACCTTCTTGAACATTACGGAAATCCCAGCTGCCTGCATGTGTTCCAATACAGCAAGAGTTTGCAAGGTTGCCAGGACTTAGTGGAACCACACAACTCAATGGGGGTACTGAATTAGAATCCTCAGTTACTTATGGTAATACAATAATTTCAGTCTACGAATACCAAATTTAGTAAGCTTGAATAACTCATTCGGTACATTACTACTAAGAAGGCTTTAGTTGTCATTAATAATTAATCTATGAAAGTGGGCTCATTCATATGTAAGTACAAATAACAAGCTTTGTACTTTTCCATAAGGAGAACTCTCAAAGCCTATGGATTTGCTTTAGAACAGGACTGATTTAGGGAATCCAGTGTGTGATACAGAACTAGAAATGAACAACCTAGAGGATGAAACTAAAATACACAGATATAAACAGATTAATATCTAATTTATAAAATCATACACAATGCAATCTCATTGATCTGATGAACTTTTGTGATAAATTACTTAAATTTTAAGGAGTATGGATTCATTCCTCAAAGCTACGAATTCGTTCCTTTAATCATTTCAGTGACATTATTAAAATTGCTTTTGACCCATAGAAACTTTACTGAATTATTATTGCAAAAGCAGCATTTCCACTGCCTCCATTGATCTTTAGATATATTAATTTACAAATCAAGGGTATGTCACTTATTTTTTATGCTAAGGTCAGTCACATCAGACCACACATTCTAAATTCATATCAGTTTTAGGAATAATTTCAGTTATGAACATACAAACCTAACTAAAAAAATTATATTTCAATTAGGCATAAGGAAAAAACTTGCAGTGTGAGTGTACTTTATCCACTGTCAATAACAGAAAAGGCCCGCAAGAAAGATTAGGTAAGCCATTTCTACAAATGAGATGACCACTTTTACAAACGAAAACACTGTGTACATTTGTAACTGGCATGACGGAGTGGAGCAGACTTGCTAGACTATTCAGAGAAACAAAGAAATATGGGAAGATGCAAAGGACTTTTAGAAGTCCTTTTTGGGAACACTTGGCATCTACCAAAAAGCAAAATGAGAATGTTAAGTTGTAACAATTTTGCCCTTACTGGTCATTTCTGATTTACTGACTTTAACAATGAATGTGAAGGACAGAAATTACAGCGGGATAACTGAAATATTTAGTATAACTTATCACAGCACCCTCTATCACACATACACAATGTGTTTACGTGAAGTATTATTAATGCAACTATTTATTCACGTCGAACTTTCCTGGTTCTAGTGCTTAGTTACTTCCCCACAATGGATTCCTCCAGATTTAGTATCACTAGCATCCAATGGCAAAGGCCATTATCTCCCCCACCCCGCTTTTTAGGGCCATACCCGTAGCATATGGAAGTTCCCAGGGTAGAGGTCAAATGTGAGCTGCAGCTGCAGGCCACAGCCACAACCACGGCAACCCAGGATCCCAGCCACCTCTGCGACCTACACCACAGCTCAGGGCAAGGCGGGATCCTTAACCCCCTGAGCAAGGACAGGGATTAAACCCCCGTTATCATGATTGCTAGTCGGGTTCCTTACTGCGGAGCTAGAACAGAAACTACACAAAAGCATGACTGACAAAGCAACTCTAAATTATTCTAAGTGTGATCCTAGTACCCACAACTTATCACCAGAGAAATTATCAGAGTCATGATTACTCAGCTCTACCCCCAGTCTTTCCCACTTAAAAACTTTCAGATTAGGTTAAAGCCAATCTGTTTTAATAAGTCTTCAGGGAACACCTGAGGAACGCTCACGTTTGAGAACCACTGCTGTAGGATAAATGCCCAGTGGAGCAGTCCTGTCAGTAAGCATTGAAGGCGAAACTTCCCTAACTTTCGCTACTACTCTAATACTCAGTTAAAGCGCCTTTCTGATAGAGCACAAAGAACAATCCCTTGCTAGCTTCCTACATAATCAGGCCTCAAACTTCCACGAAAACCGAGGTTCTTAAGCAAAAATTCACCAAGGAAGAATTTACATTGATTTTGCTAACCTAAGGGAAAGGTTTTCTTTTCCTCTCCCGTTATCTGATAGAAATACGCCACATAAACACATCTATATTTATCCAGAGTGTTTCTGAGGCTACCCTTAGGAAATTTCCTTAGCCTATTTTTAAAACAAGTTATCCACGAGATTTTCCCCTCCTTCAGGGGCTCCAAACAAGGTGCTCTGCATGTTTAATGACTGAAAGGAAACAAAAGCTCTTACGGCAGAGACCAATCTAAGGCACAGCACCTGTGCCATCTTCCCACCAAGCAAAAAATGGTGGATCCCGGTCACAAAAGACCAAGAAATCGATGCAGCGATGACTGAATGGGGCTCAAGAACAAGGTTATGAGGAGACAAAAAAAAGATCTGCTTTTTTTTCTGGGCTTAAAACTAGAGAAAGAACTCAGTTTCCTCTCCATCTCTGTATTTTCAAGCTAAACGTACGAGCAGCTGCTGCCTCAAAGTGCTGCAAAGTACCTCCTGCGCGGGAACTCGGCAGGGCGGGCGGAGACTCTGGTCTCTCCCTTCCCGAGGGCGGGAGAGGGGAAAGCCAGGGCGGCGTTTTCTCTGGAAGGTTCCGAAAGGCGCGCGCCCCCTCCGCGAGCAGCGAGAGACTCGGCACCAGATGGCGCTGCCGCACCAAGAGCGAGCCTGGGCGGCAAGGGAGACGGGAAGAGGCGTCACCGGATCCTTTTCCCTTTCGTCCGTCGCCGGAAATGCGCGCTGGCGGCAGCCTATGGTCCCGGATATTAAGACTTCTGAAGGGTTCCCGCGTGAGGGCGGGACTAGAACCGGAACCGAACAGCGACCGTCGGGCCTCGGAGCGGAAGCCCGGGGCGGCGCCAGCGGAGGGCTGGTTTCTGGTGCGCGCACCTCGCCGGGGGCGCGAGGGGGCGGGGCTTCGCTTGCACTTGCGCGTTTGGGGGATGTAGGCGCTGCTGGGACGGGCATCTTTCTCCATTTTTGTAAGTTTGTTGGCCCGGCAAGGCGGAAATGGTGGCGTAGTAGGTTCCCCCCCCCCACTCCATCCCCTCCCGCCCACAGGGTTTGGGTTTCTGGCTCTGAATCAGGCTTCTGGAAATTTCTGTGGAAAGTTAATGGTATGTGAGGTAAAAACTCGAGTTTTATTTTCCCATTGAGTTTTAAGCGCTCCAGATGCCTGCTGGGCGCGGTCCCAGTGCAGGGATGGACCCAGCGTTTCCCTCTAAATCTCTTCCTGAGGCAGTGGGCGTGTCACTAGTGAAAAGGATCACAGGCAGATACACTCTTCATGTGGAACCTAAAAAAGCTTTTTAATTGTGTCAGGAAAGCATGTCTTGGTTTTTTAGCAGTGCTTCTCAGAAATTCAAGGAGGTCGTCGGCTTTATCTTCACGTTTATTTTATGTTCTTCGTTTTATGGTGTCTTGGTCTTTATCAAATTTTAATTACCGGAAGGCCGCTTGCGCAAACCTTTCGAAAGGAGAATTCTTCTCCATTTCCATTTTACAAGATATGAACAAACCGCTTTTAATGGTTGGATCTAGGGACTCGTGAGAGTGCCCTAGCTTGGTTTCGTTTTTAAATGCAGCATTGAAAGGACCGAAGGTAGCAAAAATAAATTCTCTGTGAAGCCATACCTATCCAGCTTTAATTTTAGAGCAGTTCTGGAAGTGTCAGCTGCAGGGTACTCGGTTCTCCCAAAGAAATTTCTTCAGCCTTGCTAAACACTTTTATCTTTGTATTTCAGAGTTCTTTTCAGTCTGCGGCCTGCATAGAAACTTGAGTCCTTGTGAAAGCCAGAGTGAAAGGAATAGAGACTTTAAAACAGTTACACTGAGAGAAACAGAGTGATTGGGGAATACAGGAAAGTTAAATTGTCTGGAATAGCTCCATAAGGACATTTTATAATTTTTGGTTAAAACCCTTTGGTGGGTTTTGGCAGTAGGTGTTGTGAAGAGAGCTCCTGTCGGGTTTAGGAGTCCCATGATGTACGTTTATGTGAGAAACTAAAAAAATTGGGCAGGATGGAAGGATCATTGAAGACTCATGACAAACGGTGTGTGAGCAAGAGGCAAGAGGGGGGTGGGACACGTAATGGAAGACATTAGGAAACGCATAAAAGATCAGAGCTAAAGAGGCAATGGATGTGGAAAGGCTGATTTGGAAGACAGTGGGGAGTAATAAGTTTTAGACCTCGAACTGAATATGTAGAATAAGGAATAAATTCTTTAGATCATTAGATGTTTCGTTTAGGGATATATTGCATTTAGCTGTTTAACTTTCTGTACATTCCTGTCTTCTCTAAACTTCGTTACAACCAACCTTAAATTGAGAGAGTACTTAATTTTGCCACTATTATACTAGTAACTTACACTAGCGTAGTGCTTCACAGTGTAAGGAATTATTTACTTAATTGAGTCTGTTTATGTATATTCACGTGTTGTGGCATTGAAGTCACTTCTCTGCAAGTACCCTCAACTCTTCTCACTGACTTCTACCTGCCTGACAAAACCCAGGTAATTAATGAACTCATGCATTGACAGCATGAGTCAGCATGCTTAGCTCAGCAGCTGAACAGTCAGGTGGACTAACCTGATCTCACCCAAATGGTCTCTCCCACAGTCCACAGAGACTCTTTTCTGTAAGCACTCTGCTCTCTTTAAACCAGGAATTGTATTCTTTCTCTTCCCTCTTGGAATCACCAACTTCTTCCTCAGCCAGTGACTTTGCCTCATCCTTTTTTTGGGAAAAGAATCCTGAGCCTAGTCAAGAATTCTCTCCTATTCCCACCATCTAATTTACCTGCATCTTGACTCTTTTAATCTCCCCTCCAGTTTAAAAGGATGATGAGTCTTTCAATCAAATGGCAACAGTATTGTTTGTCTTTAGTTTTAGCCGTTTGAATTGGTATATGGTGATATTTCATTTTTGTGAAATATGCTCAGAACTTTTGCCCATTTTAAAAATTGTTTTCTTACGGTTGGATTGTAGGAGTTATTTACAATATGCACAAACCTTTTTTTCTTTATTGAGATATGATTGACATACAGAAGCTGAACATATTTATGTATCCAACTTGATGAGATTGGAGATAAGTTACACTCTGCAAAACTGTCACCACGATGTAAGCCATAAACATATCCATTACCTCCAAAATTTTCCTCCTGCCCTCATTGTTTATGATTTTGTTATAAAAATACTTAACATAAGCTCTACCCTCTTAGCAGATTAGTATACAATACAGTATTGTTAACTGTAGGGGCTATGCTATACAGTAAATCTCTCAAGACTTAATCGTTTTGTCTGGCAAACTTTGTACCCTTTGAATAATAACTCTGTTTCCCCTTACCCATATTCATTTTTTTTTGTCAAAAGTGTGTGTGTTGTGAATATTTTTCTCTAAGTTTGTGGGCTGTCTGTACATTTTTCTTAATAATGTCTTTTGAAGAACACTTAATGTACATTATATTTTTCTAGGAATCTGTACATTTTAGCATTTAAGTTGTAAATAAAATTCTTTTCTGTCTTTTTAAATATTCACAGTATATTCCATTTCGGCCTATCATCCCTTGAAGGTTAATTTTTCTGTATGGTATAACAATAGAAGTTGATACTTATAGTTTGCAAAATAAGAATCCATTTATTCCAGCAGCAGTTGTTGAAAAGATTCTCCTTTCCTCCGCTGAATTTACCTTTGCACCTTGGTCTAACATCAACTGATTTTCTGAATCTGTATTCAGTCCCATTGATAAGTATATCTATATCTGTGTGCCAATTTATACAACTTTTTTTCCCCTCAATATTATTTTGGCCATTCCGAGTATATTGCATTTTAACGTAAATTTTGGATTTGGTGTTTTGACTTCTAAAAAAGCCTGCTGGGGTTTTGGTTGGAATTCTGTTGAATCTGTTCCTCTGTTTGGGAAAAATTAATATCTTAACAACATTGAATTTTCTAGTCTGTAATCATAGCATATCTCTTCACCTTTTTTATTTATTTTGGTCTGTAGTTTTCTTTGTAATTTTCAGCCTGTAGGCCTTGCGTATATATTGTTAAACTTATTCCTATTTCATGTATTTATTTTATTATAAATAAGTTTTTAAAATTTATTTTGTTATAAATGTAGTTTTAAATTAAATTTACAGTTTGTTGAGTCATTGTTTTTTGTTTTTGTTTTTGTTTTTTGGCTTTTTAGGGTCACACATGGAGGTTCCAAGGCTAGGGGTCCAATTGGAGCTGTAGCTGCCAGCCTATGCCACAGCCATAGCAATGTCAGATCCAAGCCGTGTCTGTGACCCACACCACAGCTCACAGCAATGCCGGATCCTTAATCCACTGATTGAGGCCAGAGATCGAACCTGCATCCTCGTGGATGCTAGTCACATTTGCTTCTGCCAAGCCACCACGGGAACTCCAAGTCATTTTATTTTTCAGCTCTAGAATTTCTGCTTGATTCTTATTTGTACATTCTAGTTCTGTAGTAAACTTCTGAAGTCTGTGCTTAGTAACTCCAATACTTAGGTCATCCTCGGATCTTGTTTCTTTTGCCTTTTTCTTATTCCTGTTTCCTGGTATGCTCAGAAATTCTTAATGGAATCCTGTCTTTGTTTATGAAAAAAGTTCGGCTCTGAGTGTTGTTTTTCACTTTTGTGAAGGATTTTACTTTTGCCTAGAGCAAAACACCTTAGCTTAAATGGTTTTCAGTCTGTTAGGTCTAGTCTATTTCAAGTTCGTTCTTACTCCCAGGGTGGACCTTTTTTTTGTGACCCAACTAAAAGCCTAAGGTGCTTTCAAAGGCTCTTCCTCTTGCCCTGAACTCCCAGTTTTTATTTTTTCAGAACCATGGGACTCTTGAAATCTCTCCTTGGCTTCCCTGCTTCTTAGCTGCTGCTTTGAGTGACTTCTCAGCCTCTAGAACAACTTCCAAATTGGCAACTGAATCAGGAGGAGAAAGACTGAATTTGAATGTGAGCAAACTTCTCTCCACCTTTTCTTAGGATCTTGTCCTCTCAAGATGCCATCAAAAAGATCCTTTTTAATTTTTACACAGCTTTTCTAGTTCAGTTTAGAGGATGAGCTTGATTTGGCCTTCTTGGGAGAAGTGAAAGTCCTTAATCTGAGAATCTCAGTGATGCAAATAAGGGTAATATTTTTTTTTCTGTACCAAGGTCACCACTTCTTGTCCCCAAACATCAGAAACAACCTGGGAAACACACCAGTGGCTTTCTGTCCTGCTTCTGGAGGGGTCCTAGAGCCTCTTAGAAGTAATACACCTTGTAGTTCTCTTCGTGGCTCAGTGGTTAACGAAGCCGACTAAGAACCATGAGGTGGCGGGTTCGATCCCTGGCCTTGCTCAGTGGGTTAAGGATTGGGCGTTGCCGTGAGCTGTGGTGAAGGCTGCAGACGCAGCTCGGATCCCGCGTTGCTGTGGCTGTGGCGAAGGCCGGCCGCTACAGCTCCTGTTAGACCCCTAGCCTGGGAACCTCCATATGCCGCGGGTGCGGCTCTACGTAAAAGGCAAAAAGACAAAAAAAAAAGAAGTAATACGCCTTGCCACGGATGACTTCCTAAGAAATATCCTTAGTTCTCTTTAGGATTGGCCTACCTCTGTCTTGTGCCCTCTGTACCTTGTGCTGAGGAAGCAAGGTAGTTCTGTTTCTATCCAAACCAAACATAACTATGCCATAGCTGTAAATTCAGTCTGTCTCCTTTAGTTCTCTTACAATACAGTATATGTTACAGTTTTACAGGAAGAAATGAATCCTTTTATTTTTTTGTAGATGATCAGTAAAGAAATATATGTTCCCCAGAGAATGGATTTGATTTCTTACTGTAATTTCAAGCAATAATTATATAAAACATTGCCTACCACTTCATGGGAGTGCTGTAGAAAGGTCAAAATGATCAGACTTTAATTTCAGATCCCCCACTTCCTGCGTGGGTGGAATTGAGCAAGTCATTTAAGTTTTCTAAGCTTTAGTTTCCCTAATTTGAAAATCAAAAAGATGTCTACTTTCCAGGATGATTGTTGGGCTTAAAAAAGATACTGTTTGTAAAGTCTCTAATACATTGTAGATTCTATTATTACATATAAAATTATTTCTAGAGAAAGGTAATTTTAACTTCAAGGAGAAGTGGTCAGCCATAACTTGTCCATGTGGCAGCCATATTTCAGAACCCACAGTATTTCCAGATTTCTGCTCACCAGGTAGTTTGTTTTATTCCGTTAAAATTAATTGAGTCTCCATTAAATACTGAGCAGTGCACCAATACACTGGGATGCAAAAACAGTGAAACAGCTTGCCTCTAAACTATGTAGACACACCTTTTCCATTTTATTGAAAGCCATAGCCAGAACTGTTCTGAAATAGTTTTACTACCCTTAGTGTTCAAAAATGTGACTGTTGTTTTGTTCTCTCACTGCTATTTAAACAAATCTTAAAATAGTTTTTGTTACCTAGAATTAAAAATTACTGTAGTAGAATAAAATTTGATAAAGTTTAACCTAGAATAAAATGTAATATAAAGAAGTTCTAACATAAATGCCTTCCAAGGGATTTTTGTTACTAACAAACCAATAGATACATGCTGTGGTAGTGTCACAAAATGGAACCTGAGCTCGGCTCTGGTATATTAATAATTAGCCTGGTTCACCCAGAGATTGGAGAATAGGCTGTTACCAAATAACAGAAGGAAGTTCTGTTCACTGTACTGGTGGAGGGCTTTCATTCTTTAAAGAGGAAAACCAGTTTGTTTTATAGGTGAATCTTCATTAAATAACTATTTTCCAGCCTTTCCCTTTTAACTCTGCTCTTTGAATTGTTCTAGTTTCAGACACAGTTGAAAGCTCCTTGAATACAAACCCTTGTCTTCAGTTTTTATCCTGTCTTCTCATACCTATCCTTAATGTGTATCTAATTCTTATCCTACCTAGGAGCATAATAGTTATTCAGTTAAGTATCAACTGAGTAATTTCATAACATTCCCAGATTTGGTCGGAGATTCTCCCATGATAAAATACCCCTCAAAATCCAACATTCTGTTTTCTAAGGTGGAATCCCTTTATTATTTGGTAGTTTTCATTTTCCTAGTAGTAGAATAAACAAACATAGCCCAGAACAGATTTTTTTTAAAAATTATCACAGTACTGACCGTAATGATCCAAATTATGTCACACTGGTTATATTTCCTAACTTTCTTGCTTTAAAAATAAATGTGCAAAGAAATAATGACTATGCAATTTAGACATTCACCATTTCTGCCTTGCTGCACAATTCTATTTTCCATGTTTGAGTTCACAGTTCTCTAATTGTATCACCTGGGTTTACTTTTTTAAAGTTGTATCTATTCTATAATTGGGTAAACAACTGACTTGATTCTCTCTTTTTTTTTTTTTTTTTTTTTTGTCTTTTTGCCTTTATGTAGAGCCACACCGCGGCATATGGAGGTTCCTAGGCTAGGGGTCTAACAGGAGCTGCAGCTGCCGGCCTTCGCCACAGCCACAGCAACGCAGGATCTGAGCTGCGTCTGCAACCTTCACCACATCTCATGGCAACGCCCAATCCTTAACCCACTGAGCAAGGCCAGGGATCGAACCCGCAACCTCATGGTTCTTAGTCAGATTCGTTAACCACTGAGCCACAAAGGGAACTCCTGATTATCTTTTAGAACAGTCATACATTGAATTCACTACATGCACACAAAAAAATGGAATGTCAAATTTAGAGTAGCTTTCCCATAACCCTGCTCTATTAATGTCTTAAAAATCACTAAATGCTCTTATTCCAGATCCTGATGAGGTCTGACCTCTGTGTGCTCTATAAGAGATTTCTCAGTCCTATTACATTCCAATAGTTTTAAGTATAGATTTTCTGGCAGTCATCTTGCCTTTAATAATGTGCTTGAATGGGATCAGTAAAACAAATGTGCCCTTTATTTCCCTGAATGGGATTATTGTAAGGAAATAAGCCATAAATAAGAGTGTAAAATTCCTTTTATCCCCAAAGCATAAATAGTCATATTGCAGGATGGAATGTATTTACTTCAGTTTTTCTGGTAAGAGAATATAAGTTTTATATGTTCGAAACAAAATTGACATAAGTGCAAAACAACTGACATAGTCTAAGATCTAGCGCCCACCAAAAAAAAAAAAGCACATGCTTTGGAGAACATGTTTGTCATATCCAGTTTATTGGATAATTGAGTTATTTTTTTAAAAAATAATCTATTGACAGTTTCTTTCAATTTCAATTTATCTACTTCTTGAAGTTTTTCAATTTCTCAAAAGCAATTATATCCTTAATTGATTGCCTATGGTTTTCTGTGATAAAATTTAAAATGCAAATTGACTTTTATCTAGGTATATTAATTTGAACTTGTTCAAAAATAATTTCATGTAACTCTTCCTAAATTGCTTTTAAATCTTTAAATATTTAATCTTCTATCCTACACTGCTTTTAAATCATCAGTATCAACATTCAAAGGAAGACTTGGGGCTATTTCCAATTCCTTTTTTTTTTTTCTTTTGGGCTAGTCATAGTCATGTTTATTCAATAATGAAAGCCCATTTTTGCTTTTCCTTATATTTTGTCCAGAATTTGGGAAAGTTATTAGATGAGAAAACAGTTCATTTTAATTTTACCTACTATCTGTCTTTGGTTTTAGTGTTTAATTTGTCATGAATAGTTTGCATGGTTGAGGGCCATCATTTATAAAATAATGAAAGGAAATTAGGTTTTTATAAAATAGTATTAAAACAGACCAAATTTCTACCCTCATGTTTCTTGTAATAGGCACTTAGTGACAAGATTAAGAAGGCAAGTATATCCAAAGACTATGTAAATGTTCTATAACCATGTTTAGCAGTGTTTCAGCAGTGTTTTCTATGTATATAGAAAATATATTAGAAAAGTTTTCTTCTTACATAACAGTGTACATGATCACAAGATACAGATATGAAAAAGATAATAAAACATCCACTTTCAAACATCTTTAAAGCAGCGATGATATGACTAAACTAAGTAATTGAAAAGCAAGAGACCTTTTTAAAAATGTGAAATTCAAAGTCTACCTGTAGATTTACATTTAAATCTAAAGAGGAAACACCCTTCTCTTCTTACTTCTTCAACTATTTTCCTTGCTTTGCTTGGAGTATTCTTATACTGCTCAGAGGCAGCTTTATACAATAGCAGTGTTATCATGCAAAGTCATACAACTGTCATTGAATTTGAGTACCGTTCCAAAGAATACATTCTTTCTCCAAAAGTCTGATACCCCCAAAATAGTCTAATTTTTAAAGGATTTATATTTAATGATAGGAGACTCCAGGGCATAAAATAGGCATTTGATTGATAATGAGAAATTTGAGACTAGAAAAAGTAAGAAGTTGACTAGCCTCAAAGGATTCCTGTTGTGATGGCTTAATTCTCCTTATCACTACTTATTGATCAGTCATCAGTTATTATTGTAAAATTCTGGATAGAAAATTCTAATCAGTATTCTGATGATCTTTGATAGTTGGAGGAAAAAAAGACATTCGTCTAATGGGAAATACCTTACAATCAAGTGTGAGGTAGAATGCTTCGACTGTAATAGCAAAGAAGAGTAAGAGCAAAAGGTATTGTAAGAGTCATCATTTGTTAAGGAGTTAGTATGTGCCTAGCGTTTTCTAGGCACCATCTCTGTTAGTCATAGTTGGGATCAGGATGGCTTCTCCATGGAGCAGGCGACGTTTGCTCAGGAGTTTGAAGGTTTGATTGACATCAAGCCTTCTAGTTGTAAACAGGGCCCATAGTTGAAGTTCACATGTGATCTAACCATGTACTTCCTAGTCTTTTTTCAATCTTTGTCGGCATAGCTTAGTTTTATTTACTGAATATAATTACTGAATGGAAACTATAGGGTAAATAGAAAGCTTTATTTTTTTTCTTCCTGCTTACTTGGAAATCTATTGAATGGAATATTTCTTCTCCACCTTTTAAATGATTTCTAGGGTGGGTTCATAGCTTTTCCAATCATTCTTTAAAAACAAAGCATCTTCTGGTCACCTTTGGGCACAAGAAGTGTCATTTAAATATTCAGAATCTGCAGACCATGTATAATCTTCCAACTTCATAGTCTTACCTTATTAGAAACTTATCCTTCTCACTGCTGAGAACTGTTTCAGGTCGAGAGGCTTGTAGTGTTTGGATTCCCCTTTGTTTTCCTGTCTCACACTACTGCTTCCTCTCACAGTCAGCTAGCTACAGTGTCTGGTCCTCTAGGGCTGAACTAATGTTAACATGATTGGAGAAAAAAATGTATGGCCATTACTCTAACAATATGAAACTGGCATTCTTGGGACTTTGATATTTAAAGCAGGCTCTTTAGATTCCTCTGCCTGGAATCTCCAATTACAGTATTCAAAGATTGTTTTTGTTTTTTTCCTGAGTGACTACTAACACTTAGCCAGAGACATCTGATTTCACCCCACCAGGTTTCTTTTTATTAGAATCCCAGTTCCCTTTTAAGAGGCTTTCTCTAAGTGTATCACTTGGGCAAAGTAGTCCCTTTTAAGAGACTTCTTGGCTCATCTCTCTGGAAGGTGCCCATCTGGTTCACAAGAACCACTTGTCTTTCCTTGGCCTGCCTGTGTGTAGAAGTACTTAGCTCCTAATATTGCTCTTTCTTTCTGCTCTGCTGCCTGAAGCCAACATGGCCACTGCTACACTTACATTCCTCATGTTTGGCCAGATTTGAATCAAATTAATTCATAATTCCATGAGATACAAATATACAGTGGCTCAGAAGCACAACTTTTTGACAACCCAGACAACATAAATTTTTCTCCTATATATTCATGAAAAGAATTTTGTACACATCACAGTATACACAAAATTCAACTCCAGTTGTATTAAGAACTTAATGAAAATCAAAGCTTTAAAATTTTTAGAATGTTTTTACAACTTTGGGATAGGATGATTTTTTTTAAGGGACTGAAAAAAGCACAAGCTATCAAGAAAATGAAAGGGAGTGGAAAAAATGCTGAAAAATTACAATTCAAGAATATTTTTCTGAGATAAGGATTTGAAGTTACTCACTGTATACTTAAGAATATTGATAGAAAATTACTAACACCAAGATACTGTAGTATATAATTAAGTTTTAGAGAAAAACAAAATATCTTAATATCAAGGGAAAAGAGAAGAGTACATGATTCATGGCATTTCAATTAGATAATCAGACTTGAAGAGTGACATTTTATGCTCGATGATAATATGATTATCTTTAAGATTCTCAAGGGAAGAAAATATGAGCCAAGCATTTTGTATCCAGCAAAACTGACTTTTAAGTAAAAAGGACACAGGTCCTTTGTAAAGAATCTGCTAGAGAATTGACTTCAAGTAACTAAATAATCAGAGAGACATCAGCATAAGGAAGGTGCTGGGCATTAAATATATAGTTCTTAGTAGAATTAAGACTAGAAGCCTTAAGGGGACAACAGTATAATATATAATGACCAAAAAAGAACAGAGCAAGAATTGGGGAGAGTATATACAAAAAAAAATTTTTTTGAAATACTCACATTGGCAGTAGTATTACTATTGTTGTTTTTAGACTGGTGTGTGCAATAGATTTTTGAAAATGAGTAACTATGGGATAGTCTAATTCTGCTATAGCCTATGTCCTTGAGAACCCATATTTTCAGTGTAGAAGGGAGGAGATACAGATGATTTGCTTAGAGATTAAGTAAAAGCTTTCTAATCTTAAATTTGAATTGGAATTATCACTATGAACTACTGAAGTGCTCTGTTTCATTGAAAACCAATGCCTAACCCAGTAGCAATGACTGTCCCTATTGTACAGATTGTGTTCTTGAAATAATATTCCTCATTAAGAGAAACCAGGGCTTCTTGAAGAAATTTCTAATTGTAGACTTAAGAGAGAAAACATACAAGATGAGACTAGAACAGCTTGTCATACTATAGCAAGGAGCCATCAAACACAACTAGGGCCTTAGGAAGCAACTTGAAAAGGCTCCCACCAGCCGAAGATGGGATTATTTGATTTTCAATCCTGAGAATAACTGCAATGAATTGAAATTCACCACATACATTTAAATCCATGAGTTCATAATGAAATTTTAAAAAAAGACCCAACTGATCACTTTCGGAGGATGATGAGGAACCAATTCATTGTCTTGAAACTAACAAAGTTAAAAATTCAGGCATTTATCCTGATTTTCTATATGAACTGTAAAACTGGGTAACCACCTAGTAAATGAGAGGAACTATCTCTGTATAAATATATCCCAACTAATTAATGAAAAGAAAATTAAAAATTGTTTTACAACCATCAATGAATTAATAAATATAGGTATTTAGCATCAGTGGGTGCTAATGTCATAAAGTTCAATCAGATATTACATACCTCCTCTTGGAAGCACCCTTGCCAAAGGCATTAAACCTGAATAAAATTCAGCCAGTGATTTTCACAAAAACAGAAACTAACTACAATAAACTATTGAGCATGCAATTTTGAAAATTGAAACTGGAAAACTCTGCAGCATAGAAAAACTTCGGATTTTCAACAGATAACTTACAGCAAAAGTAAGTTTTAGATTAAAGGAGGCTTAAAAGACATCAGGAAAAATATATAAAGGGGGAAGACTAGCGTCTAGGGATGCATATTTAGTGAAACTGAAAAAATTATTCTGAAAGGATAATGATTCCTTATAGAAGGAAGAATGGGATTGCAATTGGTATGGAGTATTTGGAATGGTTTTGGATGGTGGAGAGGAAGTCCTGGCAAACTTTTACTTCTTGACCTGAGGGTAGTTAAAAGATGTTTACATTTGAGTAATCTGTTAAACTATGCATCTGTTTTGTGTGCTTTTCTCTAGCTCTTCTTTCTTTCACAATAAAAATATTATTTTGAAAAATTAGTCACAAAAAAGGAGAGAGCAGAGGCAAGGGAGAGTTGAGCTAAATGAGAAATGTTGAAGTAGTGATGACTATTAGGCATCTTTAAAATTTTTTGATATTTATATAGTCTCCCTATATTTTTTAATGTTCTCAGTTGTAAAATGCAACAATACCAAAAAAAAAAGAATCTACTAGGTTTCCATTACCTACAAAGAAAAGTCAAACTCTTTAATATGTGGCTTTTTATCTGGGGGTCCCATTTAATTTTCATACATCATTTGCTGCCATTATCCCCTAGGCATCAACAGATGGAGTCAGATAAAAATCCTCACTAGTCTTTGAACATGCTGCATTGTTTTTTTGATTCCGTGCCTTTGGGATTCCCTTCCCCTGAAAAACTACTATTCTTCCTTCAAAACTCAGTTTAATGGTTATTTCCTTTATGAACTCTTCCTTTTCCCCAGGCAGAATTATTTACTCTCTTGTCTGTGTTCTCATATCATATTGTACAATATTATGGCTTAAATTCCTGCAGTATTATCTATCTACATGACCTTTTCTCTGTAGACCAGAGCTCTTTAAGAAAATAGGTTGTATTTATTTTTGTTTTCCCTGTGCTTGGACAGTGCTTGGCATATGAGTGAAAGAATGAATGAGGAGAGACAGGAATTGAGTGGCTCCAAAGATCCTTTGCCTAAGGAAACCATTGGGTGCGGGGAAAAGATGCAGTTGACCTAAATCAACTATGTACCAGTGAAAAAGCCATGAGGCTATAAATGGTTGTCTTATATGTCACTATGTTAGGTAGAACTGTATGTCCTTGTGAGTTTTCTATGTTCATACATCTCATGTTTTATTCCATCACCTTTTTTTCCCATCTTTAATGGGTCACATTGCTATAGGATTTAGAAGAGATGTTTCGGTTCTTCAATTAGTATGGCATTTGCTTTTTTCTTAATCTGTACATGTTGGTTCTTTGATGACCTTTTGTGGTAACTGACCTATCAGAAAGGGTATGGTAGAAGATCTCATAGGGAATATAACACATATAGAACTCTAGCATCCTGAAGCCTGGAGAATGTTCGAGGTAAATTATGGGCCAAAAGGTAAAATGGAAATTAATAAATAAAACTGAATAGGTCCTTTCAGTATCCCTATTTTAATCCAGTGAGACAGCAGAGACATGGAGGATTTAAGTGACTTGCTCAGGTCTCATGACATTAAGCACAGAAATGAGGACCTGAATTTAAGACAGCAGTTTGCTTTCACTGCAGTGGATATAAGCACTGAATAAATAGTAGTTCTCATCACTGTGATAGAGGAGGGACTCTTGTGTCCAGCTATAGGAATGTGAAAAACAAAGGCATCTCATTTCTCAGATGGATCTGGAATCAAATATGTCTTTCTTGGTCATTTAGCAGGATAAGTTAAATAGTCTCAGTTATGGTAGGAACAGACTAGAAACATTATCAAAAATAAATTCAATATAAGTTTTTTTACTCAGCTTAGGAAAATTTTTACATATGCTTAAATTTCTTCTTTGTATTTTTGATGTTCCATGAAGTTTAAAAGCTTCTCTTTTGAGATATAGAACAAACCTACTACTTGAAAAAGAAATGGCAAGGGCAACTTTCAGTCTAGCCATAGCTTTGACCATGTATATTTAGGGTAAAATTGATATTACATTATTTATTCCTGTTGTTACAACTGGATATTAACAGCCAGTATTTTAAATGTTTTAAAATATGTATGTTTCTTTATAAACATTGTGATTTCCTCCGAAAATTAAATTTAATGATCTTCAGCTTCTAAGTTAATTCTAAGTGAGATTCTTCTTTGCAAATGAGGAAAATAAAGAATGGCATGCTATATTTTAAAATATAAAAGTTAGAATAGTGTATGTTAAATTTTAGAAATGCCCCTAAAATTGTTTAAATAATAGGACTGTCTTTATGTATTCACATTTTTTGTTATTCTGAAAAGAGCAGATTGGGTGAAAGAATTTGTGCTTTATCACTCTAGGTTTGGATAATCAGCAGCAGTGAACCACTTCATTCTTTGCTATCTTTGCACCATCATATCTTACCCTAGGAATTTTTTCTTATGTTTTCTTTATATAAAATTTGAACAAAGATTAGGAAGAGAGGAGTTCCCACTGTGGCACAACGGAATGGGTGGCATCTTGGGAGCGCTGGAACACAGGTTCAATCCCCAGACTGGCATAGTGGGTTAAGGAACCAGTGTTGCCATAGTTGCAGCTTAGGTCATGACTGCAGCTCAGATCTGATTCCTGGCCTGGGAACTCCATATGCTGTGGGGCGGCCAAAAAAGAAAAAAAAAAGATTAGGAAGAGAATTTTATTATATGGTTTATTGCAATACTATGTCATGGTTTGGTTTTTATATAGCAGAAAATATTCAATGATTATTACATCAATGAAGTTCAGTATTTTAGAGCATTATTTGAAAATAACGACCCAGCAATTAAATTTTTCTTGTCAAGATAAGAAAAACAAATGGAGAACATTGTTTGAAAAAAAATGTAAACTACAAAAAGTAAGTAAGGAATAAAAACTCAGAAAAAAAATGCATTTGAAAAGTCAGAGACTATTTCCTTCCCAAAGAGTTATCAAGTCTCAGGAAAAATTCTTTAGTTATTTTTTAGTTACAAAAATATTAAACCCTTAAAACTGTATATTTAAATTGATGTAGTTGTACTATAGTAGAAGCTAAAATATAAAAGAAAAGTTCCAGGAACAAAACCTGATTACATGTTTCTCAAGGATCTGGCATTGCTGTGAGCTGTGATGTAGGCTGGCGGCTGCAGCTCCAGTTGGACCCCTAGCCTGGGAACCTCCATATGCCATGGGTGCAGCCCTAAAATTAAAAAGAAAAAAGTGTTTCTCTACCCTTGTCATTTTTTTCCAAGGAAGAAAACGGTTCTCTTCCTTGTGGCCATTCTGCCTTCCTGTTTGTAATGATTTAATAAAACACCTCAAATACTTGTCATTATTTAAAACACATTATTTGATACTCAAAACAGCCCAGAGGCAGAGCAAGTATTACATTTTCTCTATTTTTACAGAATTATTCTTTTTTTTTTTTTTTGGTCTTTTTGCCTTATTCTAGGGCCATACCCGCGGCATGTGGAGGTTCCCAGGCTAGGGATCTAACAGGAGTTGCAGCTGCCGACCTTCGCCACAGCCACAGCAATGCGGGATCCGAGCCACGTCTGCAACCTACACTACAGCTCACAGCAACGCCCAATCCTTAACCCACTGAGCAAGGCCAGGGATCGAACCCGCAACTTCATGGTTCC
This sequence comes from Catagonus wagneri, assembly GCA_004024745.2. Lineage (NCBI taxonomy): Eukaryota > Metazoa > Chordata > Mammalia > Artiodactyla > Tayassuidae > Catagonus > Catagonus wagneri. Next base: position 35,998,152 of record PVHT020004944.1, read on the forward strand.
TAGTCAGATTTGTTAACCACTGAGCCATGACGGGAACTCCTACAGAATTATTCTTTCATCCATTTGTTTACTTCTCATATACTAACATAATAGCTGATATTAATTCATTACTTGCTAGTACAAGTGTTTTAAATGTTTCACATGTATAAACTCCCTATAGTCTAGTGAGTACAAAACATTATTTCTGGTTTTACAGATGAGGCAACTGAAGTAATTTGTTTCTAGTCACACACTAGTGAGTGGGAGAGCCTGGCTTTGAACCAAGAACTCTAACAACAAAGTTGGCATATTTAACTATTCCTCTGCTCTCTTGGTATGGTAGCTATAATAGCCCATTAAAACTATGGTCTTATGAAAGAGATAAGCAGAGAAAGACATGAATGAAAGTAATTGTTTATCCAACATTGCTCACTCTGTTTCAAACACTGTGCTAGGTGCTTCGTGGGAAATTAAACAGAATTTGTCTGTACCCTCCCAGAATTTACAGTTTAACAAAGAAGCTGCTTATTAAACCATTTACAGTAGTAATGTGAGACAAATGCTTTACTAGAGAAAGTATAGGATTTCATAGGAACATTTAACAGGACTGATGAAATGCTTCTCAGAGGCCCTGGTGATTAAGCTGATACCTAACAAGTGACTTAACTTATGTACTTTAGGGTTGAGTCTGAATAAGCTCTTTCCACTAAGCAATATAAACAGGATAGGAACAAGCAGGCTGTAATGTCAGATATCATATGATTTTAAAAGTGCAGGAGTCTACATAGGTCTGATAATATATTTGAAAGACTTCATGTAAAAGTAAAACATGTATTATCAAAATTCAACCAGGAGTTAACTTACCAGATGGATCATAAACCAATGGGAGAAATTTTTTAAATTATCAAAAAAAGTACCTGCTTCTAAGGGGCATACAGTTTTCTCTGTGGGTTCTTTGAGATTTTCAAAGAACGGATAATTCTTATGCAATATAAATTTTCTGTATCTTATTCATAAAGATGCAGTTTCCTTATTTTTATGAAACTAATGTCTTCTTCATACAAAACCTTATCAGAGGACAAAAAAATGAATATGGTTGCAAAAACACCAAAGAAAACACCAGCTAACAAAATCAGTAAGATTAAAAGGAACTGTTTCCCAGAACCAAAACAGTTGATCTGAAAAATATAAGCGTGGCTTCATTACTGTAGTTCATTAGTAACTCTAGGTATCTAAAGGGCACTTGAGGAGTTCCCTGGTGGCCTAGTGGTTAAGAACTTGACATTGTCACTTCTATGGTTTGGGTTACTGCTGTTTGATCCTTGGCCTGGAACTTAGACATGACACAGGCATGGCCAAAAAAATAAATAAATAAAATAAATGGTATTTGACAAATTCCAACCTTCAATATGATCAATAATCTTAAAGACTAGAAGGGTACTTTGATAACAGCACAGAAATGCACGGTTGGTTTAACATTATAAGATTAGTGTTATTTATAGATTAAGAGATGAAAGAAGAAAAATTTGATCATCTTGATAGAGAAAATGCATTCAGTAAAAGTCAGCATCCTTTCATATAAAAAATTTTGATCAGAAGGATGGAACTACCTTGTTAACAAAAAACAAAACCCAATATAGTCAGCATTGTGGTTAAATTGAGAAATACTGGAATCATTCTCCTTAACATCAGAAAGAGAATCAGGACATTTTCTCTTACCACCTCTATAAGAAAACGAAAAGAAAGAAAATTATGAGGAATGGTAAAGAAATAAAATTATCATTAGTTTCTGATGAAAGAGCACAAAGACAACCCCCCCCAATATATAAAACTTATCAGAAGGCTTACAAATATTTGTGGATTCAACATCAGTTAAGAAAAAAAACAACTGAATTACTATATGCCAGTTACAAACTATAGAAAATGTAACTTTATAAAAGGATGTTTATAACAGCATCAAAATTGTAAAGTGCCTCATCATACATTCAATCAGTGCTATTCAATCAGTGGCCTACGAAGCTGCTGGTTTACAGTGGTCATCTCCTTCCTTCAGCCCTGTGTCCTTGTCTCCACAGGTATCTGTCTTCTGCAGGGCTAAGAGGAGCCCCAGCCTGATAATACGCTGAAGAAAGGCCTGTCATGGAACAGACTCTTGCTGAAATTAAGACTGGAGAGTTTGTGGACATGGAACTGGGCCAGGATACAAAGAGAAATACGGGGGAAATGAGAAGTCACTGAGAAGAATCAAGAGATCTTGGTGCTCTCATTTGCTGTGTGATGCAGTCAAGCAACATGTCTTTAGGAATTCTTTTATAAAATTCGCCCAACAGAACTTACCTCACAGAATTATTGAGAAGAAAAAGATGAGGTAATATATGTGAAACTACCATACACAGGATGGTGTGCTCATTATTCTGCCATCAAATGTTAGCCTTTCCTGAAAAAGATACAGTCCCTAACTTCCTAAAGAAAAAGAAGCTTATCCCTGACCTACTGTGTTACAAAAGCCACCACAGCAGTACTTAGGGGCATTGAAACTGTCTCCACCAGCCAGCAGAAATAGACTAATGCAGGGGTCAGAAGAGTGTAGTACTCACTGGTCAATTCACTGGCCAACTCACTGTTTTTAGTCATTTCACTTATCTAGCTAACCTTGAGAAATACAATTTTGCAATTGGTTCCCTACCATTACAAAATATATCAACTGAGATCTTAAAAGCTTAAATATAATTTTGTGATTTGTTCTCTACCAAATACGTAAATTGAGATCTAAAAGAACACTAAGGCCTCTTATTTCAAGTTTTTAAATATCTTCGATTTCACTTTTTAAAAACTTAAAAAATATGCCAATATAATATTTTATGTTGGTAGTCTAGAATTACTTTTACTTTATGAACTTATATTTAAAATAAATCCACAGCCTTTACTAGAGCTGATCTTACTGAGCCTAAGTATAAATGTCTTTGGAAAAATTATTACTATTGGGGAATATTCTCACATTTTATATTAACTTTCAAAACCATTCTGGTTTTTGAAAAATGTATTTTTATTAAATTATTCTCTTGAATCGTTGCCTAAGGATAATTCTTTGTCTGTGAAAAAACAATTTTTTCCTGCAGAATTCTATAAACCTGAAGAACGATCTTTTAGAAAAATCATCACAAGGAAGGCATTTATAGAAATAAAACTGGAAACATCCAGAATCTTGATGGTGTGCCAAACCAAATGTCAACTGGAGCTCGACCAAAAACTAAAGTAAGTAGCTTTCTTACAGAATATTCCATGTGGAGTGCCATGCCCCAATCATGCCATGAAGAGAGTGCCACATTTGCATGTTCTCTTTTACTTTTTGTGTTTTAAATTAAACATTAATGTCCTGTTTTTCATTATACCATGATTTGTAATGAAAAACATATGCGGTTAATATTTATAAAATTGGGAAAAAAGGAGGGTGTGACTTTGTTAAGTAAAATGGTTAGTCCTTTGTGATAAGTAGAGGCATAGCAGTGGATTGTGTGCACTTCAATTAGTTTCTTCACTATTAGTGAAAATTCCTGCCGTGGTTGAAGATCTCCTTGAAATATTATTATAAAAGTCTTCCTATTATGACAATATACATCTCAGTGATCAGGGTTCCAGAAAAGAGCCATCAGATTGGGGACTATATCTGCAAAACATCAGCTCTAAACATTATATGTACTTTGTTTAAATGGTTTACCAAGCTAAGTAATATCCAGGAATTTTTGTGTGTGTGGTATATTTTTAATGAGGAAAAATTGACTGGCTGTTCTTATAGATATTTTATAACTTTTAATCATCTTTATAACTTTTTTCCAAATCTGTGAGTTTCTTTTTTTCACATTTTTTGGTCGAATCCAAAAGTACATCTTCATAAATTCTGACCAGTGTTGGATACAGAGGGATGTTAGTAATAACTTGCAAAATTTTATAGAATTGCTTATAGTTTTTAATTCTATGATTCCATGGCTACTTTACTGTGTGAAAGTAATAATAATTTTGCAAGTAAACATGAAGGGCCAGGGAGATTGGATTAAGATGGCGGAATAGAAGGACTGGAGCTAAACTTCTTTCCCGAAAAACAGCAAAACTACAAACAAATGCCGAGCAGCCTTCAACCAAATGGACTGTAAACTTCCAAAAAAGATATTCTACTCCAGAAGACAAAGAGGAGACCATATCAAGAGGTAGGAGGGGCGATTACACGATAGAAGCAACCCCATACCTCCCGGGTGGGAAGCCCCACAGACTGGAAAGTCACTGCATCACAGAGACTTAGCTACAGGACAGAGAGTTCTGAGCCCCACGTCAAAACCCCACGCCTGGGGATCGGGCACAGGGAGAAAGAGCCCCCGGAGCATCTGGCATTGAAGGCCAGCGGGGCTTGTGTGCAGGAGCTCCACAGGACTGGGGGAAACAGAGACCCCATCCTTGCAAGTCACACACAGACTTTCACGTGCACTGGGTCCCAGGGCAAAGCAGTCTCCATAGGAATCCAGGTGGAACCTTACTGAAATTCTTGGAGGATCTCCTGGGAAAGTAGGGGTGACTGTGGCTGGTTGTGGGGGAAGGAAACTGGAGGTGAAGCTCTCGGGAACATTCATTAGCCTGCATTTCTCTGGAGGGGGCCATTTCTGGGAAAATCTGGTCCCTCCCATCAGCGCTGAGAAGCCCCAGGCCAAACAATAATCCAGGTGGGATCACAGCCCCACCCATCACTAAACAGGCTGCCTAAAGACCCCTCAGGCACACAGCCAGCCTCTAATCTCATCC
>PVHT020004944.1:36003921-36027003 GCA_004024745.2 Catagonus wagneri
TCCTGACAGGAAACAGCAGAAACTTTCTAAATTACTTCAAAAGAGATACTTTAAAAGATTACTTACAAAAATTTGGGCAGGGTTAAGGGAAACCAACAACTGTAAGACGGTTGCCCCAAAAGATCTTTGGCCTTGGAGGAGGAACACAGTTATAGCCAGACCCAAGCCTGACAGAGGAGAGGCAGAGGGAGAGCGCCTGCCATCTCTCTTCCTCCCAGCTTCTACCTTTTTCAAATATTAGCTGAACTCATCAGGACATCACAAGGGACGGGCACTCACTTAATGAGTTCTTTGCCAGCTGTGCCTGACAAAGGAAGATGGAAAAGAGCAGAGCAGTTTCAGAGGGTCAAATAGAAAATATTCAGCACACATTAAAATGAGGGTTGTCAGCTACCGTTATTAAATGTGTAATATGTTTCAGCCACATTACCTGTTTAGTCCATGGGACAAACGTACAATGTTGGCATTATTACTTCATTTTTTAGAAAAGAAACCTGATTTTCACAACATCATCATCATAAACTTTGTGGGATCGGTATTAATAGTATCCTTATTTTACATATGAGCAAACCAAAGTCCCAGGAAAGGTAAGTGACTTGACCAAAGGGACAAAACCAGTACTTGAGTCTTGAGTTTTCATGCTCATTATCACTGTGCCATACCATTCATTGCCTTGGGGCTTGCATAATGCCTTTGAAAAAAAAAATGAATATTGCTAAGTGAAAGAAGCCAATCTGAAAAGGCTACATACTGTGTGATTCCAACTACATGACATTCTGGACTAGGCACACCTGTGGAGACTAAAAGATCAGTGGTTGCCAGGGGTCAGGAAGAGGTAGGAATGAGTAGGAGTGCAAAAGATCTTTAGGGCATTGAAGCTCTTCTGTATGATGCTGTAATGGTGGCTACATGTCATTACACATTTGTCAAAACCCATAAAATTTATAGCAAGAGTGAACTCTAAGGTAAAGTATGGACTTTCAGTAATTATGATGTGTCGATGTAGATTCATTAGTTGTAATAAATGTGCCACCCTGGTGAGGGATGTTGGTGTGGGGGGTGCTATGTATGTGCGTGGTATCCAACAGTGAGTATATGGGAAATCTCTGTACTTTCACTCGCTTTTCCTGGGAACTTAAAACTGCTTTAGGAAAGTAAAGTTTCTTTTAAAAAAATTGGTTTTAAGAAAAATATAGTGCATCTTAATTATATTTCCTGTGATCCACATTTTGTTTGTCTTTGGTAAAGAATGACTAATAGAGAAAAATCAAACTTTTATATGAGGCTTTCTTCTTAGAGCATTTCTCAGCCCAAGAAGAAAGCATTTACTATGGATCAATTGATTTTCCTTTTTTTAAGATTAACAGTGAAAGTTAAAAAGGAGAAAGCCATTATCTTTAGTGTGATGCTATAATCTGTTGGCTCTTGCCTCTTAGGGGAATGTAATTTATTAAAGAGGCGCTGGGGACCTGTCTTAGCTGATTTTGTAATATTTCATTTTTTTTCATTTTTGTTACTTTGTTTTTACAGTAAGTGCTTAATTATCTTTGGACAGTTAATTTATTTCCATTAGTTCATTCAGGATAGGGACAGGGTAGCTTTATAAATTACCCAGAAATTTGCGGTTATTTCATATTTTGGCCCATTCAGGACAAAATCATAACTTGAGTCCTCAGCCAATTCTCACTGATGTAGGGTATGAAGAGGAGGAATACATAGCCTCTCATATTAATACTGAGATTTATAGTCCCTCTAAAAATCTTTTTCTGTTTTCTGTTTTTATCCCCAGTATGCGCCATGGACATTCCTTCCATGTTCACAAATAAACAGGTAGCATGCAAGAATTTTTTTTTCCTGTTCTATCTGTGAATCTTTAAGTTGATGAACAATGGTTTCTAAAAGCTTTCCCTGCTGTTTTCCTTTTCTAGGTAATACTTTCTAAAGAGTGCTCTGAATATGTCATGAGCTCAGAGGCTCCATAATAGAGGAAGTTTGCCATTGGGTAAATTTCTTCCAAGATAGGAGACAAATCCTTCCACACAGATTGATGTCAGCTTAATATACATTCATTCATTTCTGACTTATTGTCGTTTTCTAATTTTCTCAGGCTAAGCTACAAAACCCAGTTTCACCCATAAAGATGCACAGAAATCACTGCCTTGTAGAACATGTCTGAGGAACGTGTGGTTATTTCTGAATGTAACCCTGGGTGCCAAATGTTGAGGGCAATGCCTCTGCTGGCAGGGCAGGTTTCTAATTAGGCTACTACTGTGCAGAGATTGGAGAATAAAGGTGTTTAATCAAGACTTCATACTTTCAGTAAAATATTTCCAAAGTGGAATATGGGCTTCTACCTTCACGGGACTATTTCTGTCTACTCTTCTCAGATGCCATTGGCCTAGGGGCAAAGTGATAAAAGCTGTTCACGGTAGCTGCCTCTGTGAGTGAGACACAAGAACAGCTCTGGACTCAAACTGGGGGCATAAACATCCTCACCAAAGAGCCAGATAGCTCCATCTGAAGCCAGGTCAGAGCTGCACATACAGATGGTACTCCCTGTATAAGGGTCACCTTTTCTAATCAGCACAAAGTTATCTTCTGCTCCCCAAACTGTACGTCCTTGAGGCAGTGAATGCCAGCCAAAGAGGACATTTTTTTCTGAATACGTCATATGGGCTAGCACAGGGGGTGTGACCTGGCAAAGGGGGTGGTTCAGCTTGGGTTGACAAAAACAGAAAGTCCAGGAGCCAAGCTAGAAATTCAGACAGCAAGTTGCCAAGGCTAAGAAGGGTATTTAAAAGAAAGCATGTGACAAATCCATATATGTACATGTAACCGGGTCACCACGCGGTGCAGTTGGAAAATCTGACAGAAATCTGTAAACCAGCGATAATGCAAAAAAAAAAAAAATTAATTAAAAAATAAATAAATAAAAGAAAGCAAAGCTAGTTAGCCACCCTCTGAAGAGCTATTCTGACTCTGCTCTCAACTTGAGAAAACCGGCCAGGCACATTTCTGAAGCCAGTGACTGGAGCAGCATTTGATTTACACTTACTTCCCCGACCTGTGGGTGGGTGGAAGGAACAGAATAGGGTAATACAGAGCTATTTATGGGCAGGGAAGTAGGTGTGGGATAGAGTGTGGATTGGCCATCTCCATAGGGTCTTTTCACCGTAACCTGAACCTGTATCCTCATCTTCCTCCTGAGCCCAGACCCTTGTGCCTGACTGGCTATTTGGGCATCTTGAACTGCATGTTGCAGTGCATCTCAAATTTAGTCTAGAACTTTACCCTCTTCTCCCGTCTTAGTAGAAGATACTTTCAGTCAACTCCTCATTCTGGCCAGAAACCTGGGAATCACCCTAATCTTGTTCTTCTCTCTTAAACTCACGTTTATTGTCACCACATCCTCTGTAGCCTGCATTTCTAATGAGATGTTAACTCATCCCCTTTGTATCCCTAATGCAGCTGCTCTGAGTCAGCCTTCTCTTACCTGAAATGCAGCCTATTAACTGGTCTTTAGTATCAAGTACCCCTTATCCATTTTCCAAAATGCGAACAGAATGATCTTTTAAAAAGTTAAATGTGATCATGTCTCTGTTCTATGGGAAAATCCTTCAATGTCTTCATTTTTTTCATAGAAAATCACATATCTGTGCATGTTAGACAAAGCTGTTCACAATTTAGCCATGTTTACTCCCCCATCTCTCCTCTCTCGTCTCCAACTTTCACTCAATATTCTAGCCATATCGGGCTACTCTGGATTCTTCTCATACTCTATATTTGCACCATTCACTTCTTAAACCTAGAATTCCCTTTCTATCTTCTTCATATTGATTCACCTTCATAGGTTCTGAAGATTCAGTCTAGAGGAAGGGCCATGTTCTTCTAGCAATTGTCACATTAATATCATCTATATATGTCTTTGTTTTTCCTTTCACCAAACTTGAAACAATTTGAAGTCCAGACTGGGTCGCTTATCTCATTAAACCTAAGCACTTAACACAGTAACTATATATTATAGGTACTCATCAGATATTCAGACTGTGGTATCTTCTAGTTATTTCAATAGGTCTCTTTTCTACTGTGGGATAGTAGTAAGAGTTGCTACTCAGACACATTTGGACTAATGTTTTGGCAAAGTTTTAAAACTAGAAACTAAAATGGGTATATATTCATACCACAGAAAGCTACAGGTTAACAATTGAAGAGTTATCAGGGGGTGAAGACTTTCTGTCTAAGAGAAATTTCTAGAGGAATTCTTCCAGCAGTCAGACTTCTTTTTCCTCTGAGAGCACTGGCATTTGGGCATCATACTGCCCTTTCCATTGCCACCTTCTTTGTTTTCATCCTTGACTGGTAAGAAATAACAGAAGTACTTCCAGCAAGGACAACTCTTCACTGCAAGTTTTTAATTGGAAGTTATGAGAGACAGTGAGCAAAGGGGCTCCACATAATATCCTCCTATGAATAGTTTTTATTTTTCCCAAAAGGATGATGGAGGGAGATAAGACACATAAGTGGTGTGTCTCATGGAATGTTCATTTATCCTTTGGAGGTCATCTATATCCTGTGAATTTCCTGGAATCTAAATAAAGAAGCTGAGGAAAAGTTAAGAAATAGCTGAGGTCTTTTTAAGAGTTGGAATGGAACAGGAGCTAGAGATTTGGCATGATCCTGTACCTTAGCTGGAAGAGATGTAGTGATGGAAATGGACGGGGAGAGCCCTCAGATGCTGCTGCTGCAGGAGATGTCCAGCATCTTTTTCCTTCTTTCCTGCCATTATTTTTAGCATAACTATCCCATGATTCCCTACTTGGGATCCACAGTGGGGAAGTTCAGAGGGTTTTGGCACAACCAGAAGGATGAGGAGAAGGACATGTGAAACATAGCAGCAACTGTGAGGTAAACAGAGTTACTTTGGCCACCAGGCTGAAGTAGTAATTCCCAGGGACTATCTGTAAGTAAATAGTGGCCCAGCAGATATAAAATAGAGACTGCTCATTATTGTTCTTGAAAAAGTAACGTATCAGTGAATAAAACAGTAGTCTTTATATTGTATTTCATGATTAACTATGACTATTCTAGAATGTTTAGGTCCTTCTTTTGTCCCCTGTGGATTTAGAGTATTTGCTGGAGCTAATACATACAGAGCCGTGACTGTGTAAAATGACATCTGTTTTGGGAACACAGCCCAGTTGCAGGGTTGAAAACATGCAGTCACAAGCCACATGTGGCCACTGCATTCTTGAAACCCTGACTAGATGTTCCTGCCTATGAGATCATCCTGGCTATCAACCAAACATATCTCTCCTATGAATTATTGAAAAATATTTTAGAACATGAGGTATCTGAAAAATCCAAGGCTTTCGTTTTGATTTGTTTCATAACCTTTACTGATTACACACATTTCCTCTGTGGCTTGAATGGATAGCAGCATCAGCTGTGGTAATAAATCCTTCATGCTGTGGACCTGTGTAGCACATAGGCCTGTGCTTAAGTTACATACCAGATGGCAACTGAAAATGATTTGATATCTATAGTAAGTTGGTATGTAAAGAAAATATATTTATAAGTAAAACAGGATGTATATTTTGCAGTGATTTGAGAAATACATTGAGCAAGTTAGTTGGCAAATACTAATGAGTGCCTACTCTGTGTAGAACCTTTTCAGAGTTGCTGTTTTGGCATTGAGTTCCTTGGATGAAGGAATTAGCAATATTACTAACATATCACATCCTGTAACAAGATTGGAAAAATAATGATTTCTAACTTTTCCAGGTTTCTCCACTGTTGATTTTCTGTGTTACAAACTTGGAACAGGGATTAAGAACATTTTAGTTACCAAGGATGTGTTTTCTGTGGCTTTTTGAGTAGGACATGTGTTATGACCTTAAGTAACCTTTGAAAGACAGGCCTTAATGGAATGGCCATTGATTCGGTGTTCTAAATGGATTTGGTCTGTAAACATGACAGTAAGGTCCTAAAGACTTTAAACATCCAGACAAGTCTCCATTAGGATATACAGTGTACAGAAGTGGCTGTGACTTTCTGGTCAGACATGTCAGTGTCCTGAGGTACATGTTCTTTAGTAATTATACAACTGTCCCTGGCGAGTGAATGGGTAATGAATCAGTAAACCTATGCCATTGCCCTGACCTGTGTCACCTAACGGTCCCACTCTCCCCAAACTGCTGTAACCAAATATGACATTTCCTTCCCCACACTAGAGACCATATAGGACCATAAACCAGTGTTCCATACTGCCCCCCACTTCCAAGAAACTAAAAGGAAGTTTGCTCAAAACTTCCTAGATTTCCCATCATTTGATTGAAGGAATACAAGAGACAGTTCTACTGCAAGGAATAACCATTGAATTGGCCATTCCTGAAGTAAAATGTCTCGAAAGACTTGACATGACATTTAGCTGCTAAAATATTAATATTTTGGCAGATTTGAGGAGTCACATGTAGGCACTTTTCTATTCCTTTATTTTGAAATTAGATTTCTGTACTTGTCCGCTAGGAAGAAAAGCAGTGAATGGGCTGCCAATCACTTGTGGGGGACGGGGGAGCAGAGAGGCAATTTGATTGAATAATTCACACCAACGTGTAAATTACCAAAAGCCCTTTAACACTCTCAGAAATATATGCATTTTTAAAAGATTCTCTCTTAACTCAAAATAAATCTGTGGTTGGGGGGAGGGGGTAATTCTGGCGGTGTAACACAGTGAGATAAAAGCAAATCTAGCAATACACAGGAAGCCTTTTCAGAGATGGGTGAGAGGGCAGAACTCTGGAGACTTCCCCTGTAAATGGTTTCTGCTTTCCCACAGCCTTTTTACTGATTCTCTTAAAGCCTTAAATGTCTTTTTAACGGGTCCCAGGCAGAACTTGAGGCTGGAGAAAGTTCTATTGCAAGGAAGAACGTGGCTGGAGGTAGTAGGTAGAGAGGGCATGAAGATAGGGCAGGTGGTTCTTCATATATTCTGTATATTCTGGTCATTGTAAGTTTGAAAACATCAGGGTTTAACAATGGTTAAACATCAGGGTTTAACAATGTGTCTGTGCATGGATTGATTTGTCTGTACAAATATTAGAAGTGTAAAAATAATGGCAAACCACAGTGTAGAGAATAAGTTTTGCTGTTTATGTCAAGCACTTGGAAAATATTCAGTCCCATTGCTCCCTTGGGCTGGATTGATACTGCCTGTAAACTTCATTCAAGAAAAACACAACCATACACCGTTAAGCCATTAACTTTGGGTTTCCATACTTACTTAACAACACCAGAAAATAATCTGATGTGTTTTTTGTGTTCATTGGACCTGCCATTAGGCCAGCAAGGGGTAAATGCCATCTGCAAAATTCCTCTAATAAGCTCTTGGATAAGCCTCCAAAAATAAACGTCTTCTGCTAGAAATTGGTGGATGGAAAGGCAAAAAGATACTCTAGCGAGGATTATATTTCAAAGACTTTAAAAAATTATGAAGAACAAAATGCTCTAAAACTTTTCTAATTTTTATATGTTTAGAGTTTCTGGCTGGGATTCTGTCACCTTTCCTTCTGTCTGATGTAGTCTCAGATGGTAGCTGGCCCGTTTCAACCTCATCTTCCCATCTACTTTCTTCTTGGAATTGTGGAGAAGTCCAAAATTTTCGAAAAAAAAAAAAAAAAACACAACCAGTTTTGCCGTCCATTTTTATTAACTCCACATTCTCAGAGGAATCTTTATGTACTCCTTTGAATATCAGGACTAAATTTGTTTCACTCCAAGTGGAACTGTCTCACTGGATGTAATTTTCCAGGAAATCAGTTTTGTTTTTCTAGACCAGAAGGTATATCTGCTAATATTCTGCCATTGCTTTGCCTACTTTGTCTTGAGTGTCTAGACATTATTTCAAGAATAAGAGAAAGATTTTTTTTTTCTAATGGAGTAATTTTAGGGTCAGCATACTTGCTGTGAGTGGTGTGGTGAGTACTTAAGTCTATCCTCCACCACCTGTAGCTAAGATAGAGGTAATCAAACAGAATTGTTAGTTCAGTGGGGGTGTTAATGTCCTAGAAAAAGAAAGCAAGACTGGAGATTTGGGCTTGAATTAAGAATGAGGGAAGAGTAGGAGAGATAAGACAAAGACCTAGAATGCAAAGTTAAAAGCTCTAGGTCAGCTCTTCCCATAGAAGTGTAAAAGTGAGCCATGCATGTAACTTTAAATTTTCTAGCCACTTAAAAAAAAAAAAGGAACAAGAGAAATTAATTTTAATAACATATTTTTGAAGCAAATGTATATATATAAAATATTGTCCTTTTGATATGTACTCAGTTCACGCACATTATCACTTAGATATTACTTTCTTTTTTGGGTTTTAATCCTCTAAATCTGCTTTGCATTTTATAGTGACAGCATTTATCTACCTTATACCAGCCACATTCCAAGTGCACAATAACTACATGTGGCTTGTGGACAGAGCAGCTCTAACTAATAAGCCAGGAGGAAAGACATGATGATGACCTAAGTCACTTATTTATTTAGTTACCAAAAATTGTTACAAATAAGTAAATCTTATGTCATCTAAGTCAGAACATTAAGAAAATAATGAACATTAAGAGAATTACCTAACTTTGGCCAGTTATCACCAAACAATAGACCGATTAAGGAAGATTTATGTGACTACTGCAGAATTACTGAGTTAGGCTTCAGGTAGGTATAAAGGGGTCAGGGTCTACCTTAAATTACAGGATGAACTTGGAGTTCATTCAAAGACAGTTCGGAGTTCCTGTAGTGGCTCGGCGGAAGTGAATCTGACTAGTATCCATGAGGACACAGGTTCAACCCCTGCCCTTGCTCAGTAGGTTAAGGATCCGTTGTGGTGGTAAGCTGTGGTGTAAGTCGCAGAGGTAGCTCGGATCTGGGGTGGCTGTGGCATGGCATAGGAGGGCAGCTACACCTCCGATTCGACCCCTAGCTTGGGAAATTCCATATGCCGCAGGTGCAGCCTTAAAAAAGACAAAAAAAAAAAAAAAAGCAAAAAACGCAAAGATAGTCTTGGTTTTCTTAAGGTAAGTGAAAAAAATGGTCCTGCCTGTGAAACGAGTAGAAGTTAAGGTGAACTCCAAAGGCGATGATCTAAAAATCCTGTGAACATATAAACCTAAAGATAAAGCGGGATGCAATGTCCTGAAGATAATATGCATAATCACTTCCTAAAGTTTAGGTGAGCCCCCAAATCTCTTTTCTGCAATAAAGTAAATTTGATCTATATAAAAGTGCTTTGTTAATTGTGAAACTCTTATACATACATGGCTTATTGTTATTGGCTAAAAAAAAGAAAAGGTTTCTCTGCGGAGATGAGCTATCAGGGACACCTAACAGGGAAAATCAATCCTGCAGGTGCATCATTAAATCTCGGAGAATTGCTCTCCTAAGTGGATAACAGAGAGTTAGTGGAGGTGAGGGATGGCTGTCTTCTGGTTGGGGGCATTCTTAGACTTGTTTTATCAAAACATTTATTGCTCATCTTTAGAACTTTCAGCCCATTACTCTCGTATATTTAGCATGAGGGCATATCCTGCTCAATAGCTTTTCCCCCTCAACGTGGGCTTTCAGTGGCTTCATAAAAGTGATAAATCGCTCTTCTTGGACATACAGAGATTGGAAGGCAATTTAAAGTTTAGATTTCCCAGTAGAATCATCACTACCAACAAGATCACATACTGACTCTCCTGTACTCTGAGAAATGTTAAAATGAGGCCAAGATTTTTATGGTCCCCATGTTCTATTCCCCAAAGACTTTTCTACCCTTCTTTTCTCCTGTGCCAGCAACAGCTACATTCTCCCAATTGTGTCCCCTTGGTGTTCACAGACATGCATGGATGCTCCTAAAATCAGTCATTTCAAGTGGCTCTAGGTTTCACCGAGACGATTGTGTGAGTGAGAAAAATTGCCTTCTTGGAAAATGGCTTTGGAAAACAGAAAAGCGTTTTATATCAGGTGACAGCTGGAAATCACAGTGCACTCAAAACCTTTTATAAATAGCCTGTTCTGCAGATACTCTCTGTAATGATAATTATAGCACTTTAAATAAAGTATAGGCTCTGCTCACCATGATTCCATTTGAGCTTCACCATGACCTTGTCAGGGCATTTGAAAAATTCCACGTTTTTGATGCAGAATCTGAGGCTCAGAATATTTGAATGACTTGTGACAAGGTCACAAAGCTGATATTTAACAGGCAGCACTCCTAGTACTTGCCTTTCTACCACATCACCTCCTCCTTTCTCTAAGTTGTGTTTTCCAGACCATGCAACGTGGAAGCAACACACTTATTTTGAGCCTCCCATTTACTCTAACTCCAACTCTGCAATTTCTGTTAGCCAGTCTTAGGGTCCTTTTTTTCCCCCCTAAGAATCTTGACAGGGGTGAGGGGTTGGGGTGTAGAAGCTCACATATGTTTGGGACTTGGATTTGTTGGCTGCATGGTAGCAGGCACCATTTTTATTATTTTATGACCCAGTTTGAAATCTATGAGGTCATCTATGACTGCCCATATGATGGAGCAGCTGAAACTCTCCAAAAGTGCTGAGGCTGCCTAAGCATTATGCTCTCACACTTGTCTGGTCCAGCTTTAGGCTGTTTCCTAATGCAGCTCAGATCTCTAGCTATAAAGTGACCTTTGCCCCACCCTCAACCCCAGCTTCCATTGTTACAAAAGCTGTTAAACACTGCCCTCAACAGAGTCTTTAAGGAAACTGCTCTTTTTCATTTATTTATTTATTTATTTATTTATTTATTTATTTATTTATTTATTTTCTTACTCACTTTTTGTTATATTCCCCCTCGCCCTGAGAGGCACACAGTTGCTAAGCCTGAAAAACATCCAGGTAATAAGCTCCACACTGTTAACAATGCCCTACTGAGTTTAAACACAGTTGCCTTTCCTTTGGATGCATTATCTCCCTGAATAACCTTAGATTCCTCCAGCCAACGGACTCTGTGGGACCTACCCTGCCCTTCCTACCTAATGGCCAGACAAGTCCTTAGTCTAGATGATCAAGCTGAGAACCCTACATTCACAACTGCTAGAACGATTTTCCTCACTCAGTTTTTTTTTTTTTTTTCAGTTACTTTGTGGACATTTATCAGATCTAAGCTAGATTTTTTTTTTCTGCCTGAACATCAAGGTCCTTCTTCAGCTGTTCATTTTATCCTATTATTTTTCATGCCCTTCCATCCATAGGATGTCAAATTTGTGTGTGATAGGCATTGTCTACAAATATCAATGGGTTAATTGAGTATATTAACAAGCTATGGATGACAGATGAGAGACTTTTCTTTCTCAGGCATATTTCCAGATATTTTTATTAGCGCTTAAAATTTTTTCAAGCTACATAACTTTTATTTATCATGAGGCTACATGATGTTAGCAATGAATGGTACGATATTTTTTGTTAATGAGGGAAACTGTATTCATTAGCAGAGCATTGTGTTGATTATTAATCAAACCAGACCTCAAGTTAAACAGAAATCTGCTCAGGAACTCATAATCTGAGAAAGGTTGAAGTAACTCAGATCTGTTCTGCAAAAGGACGTGCAGTTACTCGCATAAATACATAGTGTCTTAGCATGAAAAAAACATCAAAACTTTGTGTGAGCATTACTGCAAGTGGTTTTATGTGGTCTAGAGTTTAAGAATGAGTCATGAGAACTGCATATTCAGAGAGGATATGGCCAGGTTAAAAAATAAATCAGCACTCACTTCCTTTTTGGAGAGACTTCAAGAAGGAAATAAGATTTCCAAGACTCTTTTGCTATGAGGAGGAAGAAGTTGAGGTTTGTGGAGGCCAAGGAATCCTAAACCTCTCTTCTCCAACTGAGGAAATATATCCAAGTGTCAGAAAGAGATCACAATAAAAATGTTGTCACTGATAAATCTAGATTGGAGACCAGATCTTGAACCCAAAATCACCTTCCTATTTTCTTCTTACTTTTATCCTGAATAGAACTCACTCACTGGTTCCAGGAAGATCAGCAGGACATTTCCAGGCCTCTATAGAAGAGGTAGGGGCTGAGGAAGGATCCCCAGACAGTTCTCAAAGGAGAATGGACTGTATATGTCTAGTGACCCTTTCCCCTATCTCACCAATTGGATAAATCAGGGATCAGCTCCGTTTACTGTAAAGGACCAGATAGAAATATTTTAGGTTCTGAGACCTTATGGTCTTTATTGCAACCACTCAGCTCTGCTGTTGTTCCAGGGGGGCGGCTATAGATAAAATAAGGATGCTGCTGTATTCATTTGCTGGGACTGCCATGGCAAAGCACCACAGAATGTGTGGCTAAGCAACAGAAATGCACTTCCTCAGAGTTATGGAACCTGGAGGTCTGAGATCAAGGTGCAGAGAGGGTTGGTTCCTTGAGCGCTGTGATGGAGAATCTGTTCCATGCCTTGATTCTAGCTTCTGAAGATTTGCTGACAATCTTTGGTGTTCCTTAGTTTGTAGACGCATTACCCAGATCTCTGCCTTCACCCAGATCTTCACCTGATGTTTTCCCTGTGTACATATTCTGTCCAAATTTCCCCTTTTTATAAGGACACCAGTGACATTGGTTTAGAGGGCCTACTCGACTCCAGTATGACCAGTATTTACCAATTATATCTGCACATAAGCAGATTAAGGCCATTATTTTGCAGTACAACATATAAATTTGGAGGAGATGCAATATTGTATTTCATATAAGTGTCATGTGACATGAAATATTCCTCTCATTTTTCCCCCAACCATTTAAAACGTATGTATGTATGGGCATATGTAAGTGTATGTGAGCTGTACAAAAAACAGACCCTAGTCTGTAGTTTACCAACATCTGAGATAAGTCAGTCCTTCTCCAGAGGGGAGATTAAGTGGAAGAGGATTAAGTGAGGGAGGAAAAGAAGGATCACATTTTTCCTCCAGTTCTAATCCTCCCACAGGGGTGAGTGGGAGTTCCCTGCCTTCTGTGGAAATATGACCAATGGGATAATAA
Organism: Catagonus wagneri; assembly: GCA_004024745.2. Classification (NCBI taxonomy): domain Eukaryota; kingdom Metazoa; phylum Chordata; class Mammalia; order Artiodactyla; family Tayassuidae; genus Catagonus; species Catagonus wagneri. The sequence goes on from PVHT020004944.1 coordinate 36,016,946, forward strand.
ATATTCCATATTATATAGCCCAAAGGACTCTGGCTAGCTGGGAAGCAGATTATATTCCAGTAAGAATGGGAGGCATTAGCAAGAATGGTAGAATGAGAAAAACAGACCAAAAAAAAAAAAAACAGGGAAAGAAAAAGAAAAAAGGCAGAGAGATTTTTAAAAATTAGAAAATCTGTAGAGATATTTGCGAGTATAACTTGCAGTCTTCATTTTACAGCATTTAAAAAGCACAGTAGATCATATAAGGAATTGATCGACATGGTCAAATTAATTAATGAGGAAGAGGAGGTAAAGTAAATCCACAAGTAGGAACTATGGAGAGAAAGGTAATGCAAAAGTCCAGATTGAGTTTATAAGAACCTGACTGCAACTATGGTTGTAGAGTGAAGAAAAAAATATTAAATTTTTAAAAATCTTTGTTCTAAAGACTCTAATTCTTGTCTAAGACTTGCTGAAAGCTCTTTGTTATATGTTCTTAGAGTAGCTATTATTCCCAGTTTTGGAGGAAACGAAAGTAAGGCTTTGATTTTCACTGTAAAACTTCTGGTGCATGTAGATATCCTTTTAGTCACCAATCGTCTTTAGACACTTAACTTCTTATGATTGATCTCAGTCCTTAGTTTCTAGTGATTTGCTGTATAGCCTTTATTATAAGCTTATAGGAGCCAACTGATGATTGCTGGTAGGGGTGGCCTTAAGGGACCTGCCACCCTCACCTGCCTTTCACTATACTTTATAAAATCTGCTCAGATATCAAGCCACATGACTAAGAACTGTGCATGAATAGTTCATTTTTTTACCTGTTTCCCGAATTGCTTTCATAGATTTTTAATTTATCCAGGGTTTCTGAGTTTTAATTAAGGGTCATTTTTTTTCTGTAATGGCCGTAAAAGAACATTCCTGCATCTTTTATGAAGCTTCTGTTAAAGACTCTTGATGGTATTATTTGGTGCTAGTATATGAAGAGCTAGGTAACAGCACTAGGCTTTAGCACTGCAAATAAGATCATTTCTTTCTGATGAACTATTTCCTTTAATTAAGATAATCATGCTCCAAGAGTTCTTGTTGTGGCTCAGCAGGTTAAGGAACTGATGTCACCTCTGTGGAGATGTGGGTTTGATCCTTGGCCTCCCGCAGTGGGTTAAGGGTCTGGCATTGCTGCAAGCTGTGATGTAGGTTGCAGGTGCAGTTCAGATCCACTGTTGACATGGCTGTGGCATAGGCCATAACCACAGCTCCAATTTGACCCCTGGCCTGGGAACTTCCATATGCCGCAGGTGTGACCATAAAAAAAAAAAAAAAAAGACAGTTAATCATGCTACAGAACTTTTCAATATTCACTTCACTTTGTCTTTTCAGAAGCTCAGAGATAAGTCTTACACTTGATTCTAGTAGAGAAACTCAACCTAGGATTTTCAAGCTCAATTTTCTCCTTTTTCACTTTGTAATTTGGATATTTTCTGTTTTTTTTTTCTTTTTTTTTTTGTATTTTTAGGGCCACACCAGTGGCATATGGAGGTTCCCAGGCTAGGGGTCAAATCAGAGCTGTAGCTGCCAGCCTACACCACAGCCACAGCAATTTGGGATCTAAGCCGTGTCTGTGACCTACACCACAGCTCACAGCAATGCTGGATCCTTAACCCACTGAGCAAGGCTAGGGATCAAACCTGCATCCTCATGGATACTAGTTGGGTTTGTTACTGAACCATGATGGGAACGCCCTGGATCTTTTTGTTTTTAACTTGCTTTAGTGACTTTATTTCATAGTGTGTTTTATTGCAAAGAAACACAAAACCTTTTTGAGGAGTTCCCATCATGGATCAGTGGTTAATGAATCCGACTAGGAACCATGAGGTTGCAGGTTCGATCCCTGGCCTTGCTCAGTGGATTAAGGACCCGGCGTTGCCATGAGCTGTGGTGTAGGTTGCAAACATGGCTCGGATCCTGCGTTGCTGTGGCTGTGGCGTAGGCTGGCAGCTGCAGCTCCTGTTAGACCCCTAGCCTGGGAACCTCCATATGCCATGGGTGTGGCCCTAGATAAGGCAAAAATGCAAACAAAAAAAACAAACCTTTTTCAATGTAAGTAGGATATAAATAATAAACGATTGGCTCTCATCACCTTTTCCAGGGGGGCTATCCACTAAAACAAAATTTTGGGACCTCAGTCACCTTCTAATGCCATCTCAGGTTATGAGTTTTTTTTTTTTAATTCCGAAGGTTCTTTAATCAGTGATTTCTCTCCTGAGATGCTAGATTTGTTAAAGAAACGAATACATAATGGACTCCAGAAATATATTAGTTTTTTTTTTAAAGGAATTATTGTTTTAGGTAGCAGTTCAATTATTTCTGTTTGAAAGACTGGAAAAATTTTTTAAATCATTTATTTAGTTGTATTCATAGGATTCTTTTGCTTGAAAGTGGCAGAAGCTTAACTTGGACCCATATATGCACAGGAAGGTATCTATTGATTCAAATATTTTGAAAAGCCAGAGATTGTCTGTCTAGTTTTAGATGTGGTTAGATCCAGGAGCTCATCAGACTCATTCCTCTCTCTGCATTACCTAACCAAGGACTGGCTTCATTATCTGGCAGGCACTCCCCACATTGTAGCAAAAATGACTAGCAACAATTGTGGGTTTGCATGTACTGGCAGCTAGTGTTTCTAATGAAAAAACCAAAAAGTCTATCTTTCAATAGTTCCAAGGAAAGACCCAGGGAGAGCTTTTATTGGCCTGGCTTAGGTCATGTGACTCTCCCTGGACTTAATCACTATGAAGAAACGGATTACTTTATTTGTCAGACTCTGAAGATGTGCCCACTCCTAGAGCCAGGAGGTGTGATCACCTGTACCCAAACCACTTGGACGCAGAGTGAGGAAGTAATGGTTCCCAAAGAGATTGTAGGCTGAACAAAACACAGGTTAACAACGTCCCCCATTACGTTTCTACCCCTTGCTGCCTAGCATCCATATATACAATACTGCTTTCCCATTTTTCAAGTTCTCAAAATGGCCTTGACTAATATAATGCAAATATACCTCTACAAGGAAAATTGCCTCTACCTTTAGTGTAACAGAAGCCAAGTTATTGCTTTCAATTTTAATTCTAAAATTTCCAAATCATGGCATTTTCCTTGGCTGCATCTAAACGTAGCTTCTCCTGATTTGGCATCCTCTGGCTAACTGATATATTTAACACTACCATTTGGCATCAGCAGAGAGAAAAGACTACTGCTGCAGTAAAACTTCCATTTAGAAAAGTGAGAGAAGGGCAAAAACTCAATAGTGGTCTCAGTTTCATAGCAATCCTCTCATGCTGGACAAAAAAAGCAGGGACTCCCTGACCCAGCAGTGGAGGGAGTTCTTTGTTCAGGAATCTGGCTGATCTCTCCCTCCTCTCTGGGAGGGACTCCCTTTTTCATCTTCCTGCATAGCTAGAAGGCAGTTGAACACTGGGAGGCTTTTAACAGCTGTAACATTTTAGTTCCTCCTTTCCTTTGGTGCATGTGTGGGGGCTAAAATTTGCCTTGTGAGATAGGCATTCTCAGAGCTGTTCAGTGAGCCTAGGCATCTCTTTGGCAGTGCCACTGCCTCTCCTGACAGACTTGGTGGTCTGTTTGTTTCCTGAATACTCCATAGATTGCTTCTTGGAGAGTCATGCCCATCAGTATAGTTCCAGCCCTCACCAATTCCTCCTCTTAGCAATCTGCCTTTATGCTCTGCCCCTCCCCCAAGCCATCTGGACCTCAAACTGGGAAGCAATGAGCTGTCCTCATGCAGAGCCTACCCCTTGGTGGTAGAATTCCTGGGGTTTGGTTTTATAGAGGAGTATAACTGCTCTCCTTGTCGTTCAGGAAGTGTGTGGAAGTGGTCCTCTAACTCCCTGACTCACCAGGATCCCAGTCCACTTTCCCACCGTGTTTTCCATCGTGCTAACATTAGCGTGAGGCTGAGATTTAGACATCTGCTATCCTCCAAGACACAGTGTTATCTGCCATTTGTTATCTTGGAGTGCTGGGCATGGGCAGAAAGGATGACTCCTAGTCTTTGTTTTGCTTTCTGCCTCCAGAACTGCCAGATTAAGCTGAAGGCCATGCTTTTCCTATACAACCTTTTTTTTTTCTTTTAGGGCCATACCAGAGGCATATGCAAGTTCCCATGCTACGGTTCCAAACGGAGCCATAGCTGCTGGCCACAGCAACATGGGATCAAAGCCGCGTCTGTGACCTACACTACAGCAGCCCACAGCAATGCCAGAGACTTAACCTACTGAGCAAGGCCAGGAATCAAATCCACATCCTCATGGATACTAGTAGGATTCTTTTCCGCTGCACCACCACAGGAGCTCCATTTCCTATGTATTCTTACTGAAGGCTATAAGAAGTAACCAGCACATCCTAAGATTCTTTTTATTCTGTTCCCTAAAACTCTACTCTTGTATTTATGTGATTTGAGTTCCAGGATACACTAGATACCTTTTAACTGGCTGCTTTTCTATCAAATAACAGCTTTTCCCCATTCCTAGCCCATGATGGGGAAATCCTCCATCTCACCTCAGCTCAGTCATTATCACATTTTAAGGTATGTTATTTGTAATGCTGTACTTCCAGTTATCAAATTCTGTATTGTTTAGGATTTGTTTTGGCACAAGTGGTAGAAATACAGTACATAAAGTTTTATGCAGAAGGAATTTGTTGGCTTCCATAGCATGAGGTCCAGATATGGAAGCAACCTGTGTACTGATAGATGAATTAGATAAATGGATAAAGAAGATGTGGTATGTTTGTGTGTGTATTATATACATATATATACATATATATATATATATATAGTATTTAATATACATTATATTATATATCACATATAATATACTTAATGGAATATTATTCAGTCATAAGAAAGAAGGAAATCTTACTATTTGTAATAATGTGGCTTGACCTTGAGAGCATTATTATGCTAAGTGAGATAAGTCAGACAGAGGAAAACAAATTCTGTATTATTTCACTTACAAGTAGAATCTAAAAAAAGCCAAACTCAAAAAAACAGAGTATAAGATGGTGTTTCTCAGGGGCTGAGAGGTGGGAGAATTGGGGAGATCTTTTTTTAAGGGTACAAACTTAAAATAAGTATATAAATAAGTCCCGGAGATCTAATGCACAGTATCATAATTATAGTCAACAGTACTGTATTATAAACTTCAAAGTTGCTAAGAGACTAGATCTTAATTGTTGTTACTGTAAAAAAGAAATGATAATTATGTGACATGATAGAGATGTTAGCTAATCCTATGGTGGTAGTCAAAATTGTAATATATAAATGTATCAAACCAATACATTGTATACCTTAAACTTATATAATATTACATGTATAGCTTAATAAAAATAAAAATTAATTTTTAGAGCCTATTATATCCTATATTGGTTAAGTCACCTTAACAGAAAAAGGGAACACTACACGTAATTCAATCTTAGTTATATGTCATCATATAATCATTAGACACATTATTTCTATAGCACAGTGATTCTCAAATATTTTGGTTTCTGGACCCCTTGACTTTTAAAAATTATCTGAAAAGTTTTCTTTATATGGGGTATAGCTATCAATATTTACTGTTTTAGAAATCAGAAATTTTCTATGTTTGAAATTAGAAAATAAATTTAAAATTATTTTTTCATCAATTTATTTTAAAATAACAATAATAAACCCACTGCATATTAACATAATCAGATTATTTTATTGAAACACTACTATAGTTTTCAAAACAAAAGTAAATTTAGGGAGAAGATCATTATATTTATAGAAACTGGCTGCTTTGTTACTTTTTTCACATTTATATAGACCTTGAATGTCTGAAATCTTGAGTTTTATCATTGGCAACAAATATTGTCACTTTTCCTTTAAGTGACAGCTTCACTTCGCTAATTTTTGAGGAGATGTCTGTCGAACATTCAAGTCTGATAGCCTGTCCATTGTTCATTCAGGTAGAAATGGTCCTCCATGGAAAAAACTCCAATTCAGCTTGAAACTCACACACACTTTTCCTCAAACCAACCATCAGACTTTCATAAGCAATACAAGTGCTTTCTGCTTACTTCGTATATATTTAATGTATACTCAGGGTTTAGTTTTTTTTTTTTTTTTTGTCTTTTTGCATTTATGTAGAGCTGCACCCGCGGCATATGAAGGTTCCCAGGCTAGGGGTCTAACAGGAGCTGTAGCCGCCGGCCTTCGCCACAGCCACAGCAACGCGGGATCCGAGCCGCGTCTGCAATCTACACCACAGCTCACGGCAACGCCGGATCCTTAACCCACTGAGTAAGGCCAGGGATCGAACCGTCAACCTCATGGTTCCTAGTCGGATTCGTTGAGCCACAAAGGGAACTCCCCAGGGTTGAGATTTTAATAAGATAATTTTTACTGCATTGTCAAGGACATTCTCAAGTGAAGTGTGTACTGTGTTTTTCCCCTGCTAGTGCGAGACATTGAAGTCTTTGGAGACTACAGGTGCAGTCTGGGGCCACTTGTGCTACTTGAGCAGTTTTACTCACAGTGTTATGCACCATCATTACAAATATTAGCATATAAAAAAGCCAAATAATCTTTTAGCATTAGAAAGAAAATAATTTTGACCTCACAAACCTCCTGAGATGTCTGAGACCTCAGGGCGTCTGTGGGCCACACTTTGAGGATACAGCCAATCTTGTAAGATTGGAATAAAAAAATTTTTTGGAGATCAACTATAAGAGGCCCCATGAGCATGAGCTGCTATTTTGTCACATCCTTTGATCTTTATCTGCCATTTTGTCATAGTGACAATACATGTCCAAACTAGACTTGAAAATTTCTGTTCTGAATTTCCTTTGAAATTGGGGGATGGGGGTGGGTAGCAGCAGTGCAGAAGTCAACAGAGGAAGTCCAGAAATATTGATCCTTGGTAATCTTGTTTGCCAGACAGATTTAAAAATTATCTTACTTTTATTTAAAATGTTTTGTTCTGGGAGTTCCCGTTGTGACTTAGTGGGTTAAGAACCCAATTAGTATCCATGAGGATGCAGTTCGATCCCTGGCCTCACTCAGTGGGTTAAAGATCCAGTGTTGATGCAAGCTGTGGTGTAGGTCACAGATGCAGCTCAGACCTAGCATTGCTGGGACTTTGGCATAGGTCAGCAGCTGCAGATCTGGTTTGACCCCTGGTCTGGGAACTTCCATATGCCAGAGGTGTGGCCCTAAAAAGAAAACAAACCAACAAATAAATAAATAAAATATTTTGTCCTTAAGAATAATTTTAAAGGCTATTAATGTTTTGGCATAATTTTTATAGGTATGCAAAACCATAAACAAATTATCTTTTTTATAATATTTAATTTTGTTTTACTATATGTGAAATTTCATCTTTTTTGAAATGACTGACTTTCTTTGAAAACATTCGTGAGTTAATTCTGTATGCATTTTTAGTTCCCTATTTAATTACAAAGGGATTTTTTTTTAAGAGGGAGAGAAACTTTATACCATTTGCTGACTGACTGATATTGGATTTTTAACCTCTGTTAGCCTCAGCTTCCTTGTTCATGGAAAATTGGGGACATTTTGTACAAACGCGGTACAGTGGTATAATAAATGTGAAACAATGCTCTACTTGCCACATAGGGGGCACTCAATATTCATTTCCTCTTTCCATCCATTTAGTTTTTCGGACGTACTTGCAAGAGCAACAAGTGCTGGATGTAGATTAATGTGATTAGAAGATAGTGTTGGTCTTGCTCCATGGTCCTGAGCTGTACTTGAGGAGCAAGGTTTCTTTGAGGCCAACCAAAATGCAGGCTTTAATTGAAGGACTTTATCACAGACATAGGACCTTTCCAGCAACATCTCAAATAAAACAACTCTTTTCTCCATCCTCCTGATGTAATTGATTTTCTAAGAGAATATATGGAAAATTTGGAAGGGAATTAAGACTGGTAGAGGAGAGAAGTGTGATATGGTGGAATTTTTGTCTTATTTTTTCAGTTTTTTTTAAACATAAATTTTTTCCAGTATTCAATAGTTTTCCTTAAAGAGCAAGCATCCTATAATTATAACATACATAGTGAAGCATTGTTTAATAATCCTTAAAATAGGTTCATTATCCTAATTGTACAAGTTTAACAGAAATAAAATCAATATATTCATATCATGAAGTTAGAAACTAGAATTATGGTTAGAATTTTCCAACTCACCGCTTAACTTCATGAGCAATGCTGCCCTCATGCCCTGCTGTAGTTGGTTCTACTTTATTAATACTCGGCAGCCCTTGATTTCTTTTACTGCTAAATATATAAACAAAATGTTAGAAGAAGTCATCACAGACTGAGGCAGAACGGATTTCATCAAGCACTTAAATCGATCGTGTCTGAAGAAATAAACCAGCCATAGAGCACCAGAATGGATTTATTTAGCAGCAAGAAAATTTTTCATTGATCATCTCTAAAATGTTCTGTTCAGGTGCTGTTGAGGCTAATAATTTTAAAAGTAACAAGCTAAATGATATGATCTGGATAACAGACAAAAAATTCATACATATAACTATACAGAACTATGGAAAATTGTCCATCTCATCTCACTCCTCAGGTGGTTTTCAAATGCTTAGCTTTATTTTGATTCTTTAAAGAATTGTAACATAATTCATTGTAAACATTAAATAATGTAAATTAGATTGGACTGATGATTTAGTCTGAAGAGATGGCTGCCTAGACTTCTGTCCCTACTTTCACTCCAAAAATTTGTCAACACTTTAAAATCACTCAGCTTCTTTCACCTCACTTCTGTCATCCATAAAAATAAGGGTATTGGACTAAATAATTTCTAAGGCTCATTCATGATCCAGGATTTGAACTGCAGTGTACTCAGAATAGTTTAGTTGTGGTGAGAGAGTTGGAAACTATTTCAAAGTTCCTCCCAACTAGTTAGTATTTCCAAAGCATTGCTTATGAAAACATGCAATATGAAAATGCAAAGGAAGCACAATGAATGTCTTCATCGTCATTTTATAATGTTTGCATCACAGCTATATGTAGGCTTTACTTTTAATTCCTCTTTCTGTACAATTTTCAGCACTTTTTATTTAGTATGAGAATTATTTGTCTTTCATCTTGTAAGGATGTTATCTGAAATAATCATTTCATGTGTATTATTAGAATGTCTTTCCTAGAAAGCATCTAGATTCATTTAGTCTTATTGGTTATCTTTTATACCTAAAGCCAATCTTATCTTTTTCTCAGTATAATAGAAGTCCTCTTACTTATCTCTTGACTCTCACAAAAATGAAAGTATTTTTAAATGTCGGATTCATTACACACATCAGTATTCTGAAATAAAGGGACTCTAAGAATCCCTAATGTAAAGTGATTAGAGAAACTTGAATTTTAATCTCTTTAACTCCCACCTGTATCATCTCCACTATAACTTTTTTTTTTATTAACAATGAATTTTATTTCAGTTATAGGTGTACAAAGATCATAAGTCAATACAATAGATTTTGTGTCCCAAACCCACAGTGCATCCCCCCACCCCCCAGATTGTCTTATTTGAAAACCAAGGTTTTCCAGAATCTGTGAGTCATTGTCTGTTCTTCAAAGAAGTTCATTGTGTCTCTTTAGTTTCCACATGTAAGCAGTAGCATTGGGTGTTGCTGTCTAATTGTCTGACTGGTTCCACTTTGAATGATAATTTCTAGGTTCATCCATGTTGCTATAAATGTTATTCCGTTCCTTTTAATGGCTGAGTAATATTCCATTATGTGTTTGTACCACATCTTCCCTATCCACTCCTCTGTCGGTGGGCATTTAGGTTGTTTCCATGACCTGGCTTCTTCCCTCTCTAGCAGCTTTGGATGTAAAATTAGGTTGTTTATTTGAGCTTTTTCTTGTTTCCTGAGGTTGGCTTGTATTGCTATATACTTTCCTCTTAGCGCTGCTTTTGCTGAATCCCAGAGGTATTGGAGTGTCGTGTCTTTGTTGTCATTTGCTTCTAGGTATTTTTTAATTTCCTCTTTGATTTCTTCAGTGATCCATTGGTTGTTTTC
>PVHT020004944.1:36028003-36073369 GCA_004024745.2 Catagonus wagneri
TTTACAGTCCAGTTGGTTGAAGGCTGCTCGGCATTTGGTTGTAGTTTTGTTGTTTTTCGGGAGAGAAGTTTAGCTCCAGTCCTTCTATTCCGCCATCTTAATCCCTCCACTATAACTTTTTATCAACATTGAGACAATACTTCACTCCCTAGCACAAACTTAGCAGAGGAGACTTCCAAATTCCTACAATTGAAACCTATCAGTTGTCATGCCGTACTTGTAAATTTTTATGTTGGCTCAAGGCTCAAGAGTAAATGTGTTATTTTTCTCTGTTTGCAAAGAACTAGATGCTTTTAAAACTTCAGTTCAGATACATGGAGGTATCAATGGCATGCTATCTGGCTTTAGGAAAATCAGTCTGTTGATAATTTATCTCTTTATTGGACAGTATTTTAAGGGCATGTTATATTTTACTAGTAAAAAGCTGGTTATTGATACTCATTGGGAAAAGACTTAAACCATTTCATATTATAGAGCCTTGTATAACTGTATTTATGAACTCCCATGGTACTAAAGTAACATACTAGAACTACAAAAATAACCCCATGTCTCCAAAACCATTTATTTTTACAATGTTTGAAGCATTGTACACTCCAGGAAACCATCACACATTTAGCTTGGTCTTCACCAAACCCAAACCTCTCCATGGTGAGTGGGATTCATGGGCTTATGAAAAGACACAATAGTTCCTGCCATACCTGGTGGGTGTGAAATATGGTAATTACCTCTAAGTAGAGCGGAGAGGGCGGAAGACTGGTGACGGGCTTTATAACTGATAAGACATAAAACAAATTAGCTAATTTGGCCACCAAATGAACTTGAAAGGTTTTCCATTGGAAAGACAAAATAAATAAATAGATCGATGTAAAGATAAATAGGAGGGCTGAATTGTGGTTTAGCTGTAACATGGCACTACAAATAGGTATCCCCAACTGTTTTCTAAATATTTTTATGATATTGGAAAGCTTTTCCCACTTCCTTCTCGAGATGAAGATGGCCCAAGGTAATAGACATAAATCCCAAGTTCAGACTGGATTTCGGGGTGGGAGGCTCCTTGCCACAATGACAGCTGCATTCTCTTGGCTAATAGTGGAAATGAAATGTCAAGCTGAGAACAGTCTTGTACAGGGTCCTCAAGATGACTGATGGTATTCAGAAAACAAACCGCACATTTCATCTTCACAGAAAGAAAGCAGACTGTATGTTTTTGGTTTCATCTGGGTTTCCAGCCCGTAACAACACCAACTACATCTGGGCATAAAGGAATGAGTGCTCTAGATCAGTTTTTCCAGGACAAAAATTAGATTAATGATTTTGGAAACTTAAAGTTCTCAAAATATGATGTGACTCATTTGGAGTTATTCTAATTAAGCTAAGTATGTTTTTTTCATCCTCAGTATCTGTAAGGAAAGCCAACGTCTATTTTTCTTGCCATAAAAGAATAACCACAATGGAAGTCTGCAGTGAAAATAAGCCCAAACAGACAGCTCACTGCAACGCTGGATCCTTAACCCACTGAACAAGGCTAGGGATCCAATCTGCATCCTCATGAATACTAGTCGGATTCATTTCCGTCGAGCCACAGTGGGAACTCCCACATCTATTTCTTATATATCTAGGGTTTATTTGAGAAAAATGATACTTGTAGGATAAGAGCAACAAAGCAGAGTAGATTATCACTTAACCAAAATTTATCTTTAAATGAGACTACATCTAGTCTAAAAAATCAAAGATATAATAGACTTTGAGGCTTGACCTTGGTTATTGAGACAAAATGGCTCATATTTATTCTTTATTTAAAAATAGCAATGAGGGGTTCCCTGAGGGCATAACTATTGAGGATCTGGTGTTGTCACTACTGTGGCTGGGGTCACTGCGGGGTGCAGCTTTGATCATTGGCTCGGGAACTTGGGCGGGTACAGCCAATAAAACAAAAAACAACCAAAAAACCCAGCAAGGAATATGCAGAAACTGTGTTAGTAGCAGCAGCAGAATTACAAAATTTAAAAGCACTTTTCAGAGTTCTCTTATGGTGAGTTGGGTTAAGGATCCAGCGTTATCAGTGTAGCGGCCTGGGTTGCTGGTGTGGCATGGGTTCGATTTCTGGCCCAGAAATTTCTACATGCCACAGGCACAGCCAAAATAAAATAAAAATAAAATAAAAGCATTTTTCTGTATATTCCTCTGTCCTAGGTATCATAAAAAGAGAGTTAACAAAAGTCATTCATATGTTTAACACTTAAAACTGTATAATGGAATTCCCTCAAGGTTCAGAGGGTAAAGGATCTGTGGGGTGATTCAGCCCCTGGCCTAGGAACTTCCACATGCTGCAGGCATGGCCAGAAGAAAAAAATATATATTATAGCGTGTCTTGTCATACAAGTTATTCAGACAAAGAAATTAATATGACACAAGTGGTTAACATGAATAAATTATTGAATACTAATATTAATATCATGTATGAGAGGAAGGGAAATTGCATAATCAAGTAGGATGATTTGTTAGGGAGAGATCTGTACTTTAAGAATGAGACCCAAGGGAAATTTCCACCGTGAGGATATTTTAGGAACTGACCAATTATTCTAAGTAATTTAGTAATAACAATTCTCATTATTACGTTAGTAACTATGATATTGTATTTTCTTATTTTAAAACTCACTTCAAAGATATCCTTGTCTGAAATAAATGATAAAATGTATTAAATGTAGAAAGATATTTAGCCTGAGATGAAAAATGATTTAGATCATCCCTTATAGGAGAAAGATAGAAGACAAGGAATAATTCAAAACAATTCAGAACCATCCATAACCTCCTCCTTCTTTCTACCAGCTTTACTCAAAGGTAATATATACACAGCAAGTATTTCTATCCTGTTTAGAAGATGGTAAAACTGAGACATAAATATTTAAATATTTTACTCAAGGCTAGTAAGAAAGTAAGAGATCCACATAAAGAAAGTGTTCAAATTTTTCAGTCCTTTAACTTTATCTCATGCTGCCCTTGTAAATGTTTATCATTTATCTTTGAGGGTTTTTCAAAAAGTTCCCTGTATAGAGAAACTCATATTAAGTTAGCATTTTCATAACAATTCTCCAACGTAGAACACAAACATTTCTTTCCAACGTTTCAAGTGATATCAAAGAAAACCTATGTGACAGGAAAACCTGATGTGAATATTTTTTTAATTGGAAGTACAATTACAAGAGTGGATGAAATAGGGAAATAAGTTGACTTCTGATTTGATTCTCACATGTAGTGTATTCATTCTCTGAGCAGTATTTATGGCCTACACGAGCTAAGCTAGAAATATCTACATTGCTGCACACGAAAGCCAAGCACACAGTGAGGTCCCGAGCTGAAGGAAGTGTAGGCAGGAAGTAGAGTCACTGAGTCATGTCGTGGGAATGTATGGCTAGTAAGCTTTGATAACATTCAGCTAAACCACACTGTTGATTTTGGAAGATTTTTCGTGGGAACCCTAAGTAGAGTTCTTACTCTCTTGGGGTGCATTTGTTTTTATGTTTCCTACTGTATTTAAGTGGTTTGGATAGTTATTTCTTTTTTTGGTGTGGTGGCAGAAAAAAACCTTGAAATTAAACTTCTATAGAATGTGTCACAGAAGTTCTCTATTTGGCAGTTGTCCTAAGTGGCCAACTGGTCACTCTTATTTTGCTAACTATAGTGAGAAAAGCCAAGCAAGGGCTCCACTTCAATCAAAAAGCTATTTCGCTCAAGCCTCCAGCCAGTCTAATGAGTTACAATCTTATCATCCAATCTTGTTGACCCCTTTCTGACTTTCAGCTCTCTTTTTATTGGTAGTAGATGATGAGCCAATGCGGTGTGTCAAAAATAAACTCAGAAAGCTAGTGCAAAAGCCTGGGGAGATAGAGCGCGAGAGCCATAAACTCTAATGGTTCTATTTTAAAGTCCTTTTCATGCACTCTGACATTTTCCTCCATCAGGGTTGCTGCTTCTCAATTCCCTACAACCTGGGCATCTGACACACCTTCCTTTTTAGACCCTGTCCCAGTTTATTTTTTAACAGATATGTATACGAGGCATACTGAATGCCAGGTTTATCCTTCTAGAGACTGGGATACAAGAGTAAATGCAAAATCTCTGTCCTCCCAGTACTTACACTAGTGCAGTGAGACAACAGTGAACAAGGTTGAGTAAAATGTGTACATGCTGAATGGTGACAAGTGTGCTAGCAAAAAAAAAAAAAAAAACAGAGAGAGAGAAAAGAAAAGTAAAAAGAAAAAGAGGGTAGGGAGTTGGCAGGAGTGGAGAGTTTGCATTTCTAGATTTGGTGGTTGGTGAATGCTGCACTGTGAAGGTGGCGTTTGATTCAATGTAGGAAGGAAATGTCTGCTGTGCTTCCGTCATTAGGGCTGGAGGTCTGGAGCTTTTTCTGTCCCAGTTGTAAAGGGACCTTTGAGATGAGCAGCTAACCCTGGTAATGTGACATTCTGATGAGTACAGTAGTCCAGTCCCAAAGTAGTTCTGTCTTTCTGGGTTTACCACTCAGTCTTTGAGGTATCTGCACCAATTCGTTTGGGGTCTCATGGGGAGGCATCAAATATTACCTTTCTCACAGGGCTCTTCCTCAGGCCCTACCCTTTGACCTTCAGTGTAATCAACCTCTGGCTCCTTTCTGTGAATGAGCTGGAAACTGTATTTGGGGGCTAAACAGCTAGAGGCTGAATAGATCCTAGATTTATATTTTCTGGACTTTAATTTTTTTTTCATTCTTTGAACATGCACTTTGCAATGTTTTATACAATTGATACAGGAAATAACTATTAAGAAACTAAATTTTGGTGAGTTCCCTGGTGGCTCACTGGGTTAAGGATCCAGTATTGCCACTGCTATAGCATGGGTTCTATCCCTAGCCCTGAAACAACTTCTGCATGGGTAGGCACAGCCAAAAAATAAAATGAAATAAATAAAAAATAAAAAAACTAGGAGTTCCCATTGTGACTTGGCGGTAATGAACCTGACTAGTATTCAGGAGGATGCAGGTTCGATCCCTAGCCTTGCTCAGTGGGATTAGGATCTGGTGTTGCTGTGGCTGTGGCTGTGGCATAGGCCAGAAGCCACAGCTCCAATTCAACATCTAGCCTAGGAACTTCCATATGCCATGGTGCAGTCCTAAAAAGAAAAAAATTTTTAAAAGAAAAAAAACCCTAAAACCTAATTTTTAGAGTTTTTAGAGAATCCTAAAGACTCTACCAGAAAACTGTTAGAGCTCATCAATGAATTTGGCAAAGTTGCAGGATACAAAATTAGTACACAGCAATCAACTGCATTTCTATATACTAACAAAGAAAGATCAGAAAGAGAAATTAGGGAAGCAATTCTGTTTACCATCGCATCAAAAAGAATCAAATACTTAGGAATACACCTACCTAAAGAGACAAAAGACCTGTACTCTGAAACCTACAAGACACTCATGAAAGAAATCAAAGATGACATAAACAGATGGAAAGACATACCATGCTGTTGGATTGGAAGAGTCAATATTATCAAAATGACTACACTAACCAAGGCAATCTACAGATTCAATGCAATCCCTATCAAATTACCAAGGACATTTTTCACGGAACTAGAACAAAATATTTTAAAGTTTTTTTTGGAAGCATAAAATACCCAGAATAGCTAAAGACATCCTGAGCTGGAGGAATCAGGCTTCCTGACTTCAGAGTATACTACAAAGCTACAGTCATCAAAACCATATGGTACTAGCACAAAGACAGAAATATAGATCAGTGGAACAGGATAGAAAGCCCAGAATTAAACCCACACACTTACAGTCAACTAATCTATGACAAAGGAGGCAAGAATATACAATGGAGAAAAGATAGCCCCTTCAGTAAGTGGTGCTGGGAAAACTGAACAGCCACATGTAAAAGAATGAAATTAGAACACTCCCTAACACTATACACAAAAATAAACTCAAAATGGATTAAAGACCTAGGTATAAGACCAGATACTATAAAACTCTTAGAGGAAAACATAGCCCAAACACTGTCCAACATAAACAACAGCAACATCTTCTGAGATCCACCTGTTAGAGTAATGACAATAAAAACAAAAATAAACAAATGGGACTTAATTAGACTTAAAAGTTTCTGCACAGCAAAGGAGACCCTAAAGAAAATGAAAAGACAACCCACAGAATGAGAAAAAATATTTGCAAATGAATCAGCTGACAAGGGATTAATCTCCAAAATTTATAAACACCTCCTATAGCTCAATACCAAAAAAACAAACAACCTCATTAAAAAATGGGCAGAAGATCTAAACAGACAACTCTCCAGAGAAGACATACAGATGGCCAAAAAACACAAGAAAAGATGTTCAACATCACTCAGTATTAGAGAAATGCAAATCAAATCCACTATTACATACTACCTTACACCGGCCAGAATGGCCATCATCAAAAAGTCTACAAACAACAAGTGCTGGAGAGGTTGTGGAGAAAAGGGAACCCTATTACACTGTTGATGGGAATGTAAATTGGTGAAACCACTGTGGAAAACAGTATGGAGAGTCCTCTGAAAACTAAAAATGGAATTACCTTTTGATCCAGCAATCCCACTCCCAGGTATCCATCCAGAGAAAACCATGACCCAAAAAGACACATGTACTCCAATGTTCATTGCAGCACTATATGCAATAGCCAAGACGTGGAAACAACCTAAATGCCCATCGACAGAGGAGTGGATAAAGAAGATGTGTTACATATACAAAGTGGAATATTACTCAGCCATTAAAAGGAAAGAAATAACAGCATTTGCAGCAACAGGGATGGACCTAGAAATTATCATGCTAAATGAGGTCAGTCAGACAATGAGACACCAACTTTAAATTCTATCACTTACATGTGGGATCTAAAAAAAGGACAAAACGAACTTCTTTGTAGAATAGATACTGACTCACAGACTTTGAAAAAATTATGGTTTCCAAATGAAAAGGTTGTGGGGTGGGAGGATGTTCTGGGTCTTTGGGATGGACATGCTATAAAATTTGGTTGGGATGGACATGCTATAAAATTTGGTTGTGATGATTGTTATACAACCATAAATGTAATAAAATTCATTGAATAATTAAAAAAATAAAACCTAATGGATGCTTTAAAAAAACTGATAATGAATCATGCAACGTGGAATTAGATGAGAGAATTTACTTTGACCTTATTATGTTTTTATCCTAAATAGTGCCAGCTTGTAAGATACTGAAGAGTCATATGGTGACGGTCTGAGAATATATTAAATGTAATAATGAAAACTAAAAAAAAAACAAAAAACTAAAACTTCTTCTTCTTTTTTTTTTTTTTGGTCTTTTAGAGCCATACTGGCGACATATGGAGGTTCCCAGGCTAGGGGTCGAATCGGAGCTGTAGCCACCGGCCTACGCCAGAGCCACGGCAACGCTGGATCTGAGCCATGTCTGCATTCTATACCACAGCTCATGGCAACGCCAGATCCTTAACCCATTGAGCAAGGCCAGGGAATCAACCTGCATCCTCATGTATGCTAGTCGGGTTCGTAAACCACTGAGCCATGATGGGAACTCCCTAAAACTTAATTTTTAGAACAATCTTAAGTTTGTAGGAAATTTGAGCAAAAAGTGTAGAAAGTTCCCTAATACTCCTCACCCTCCACTCCCACACAGTTTCCCCTATTATTAGCATCTTTCTCTAGCATGACGCATTTGCTACTGGGATGAACCAATATTGACACATTATCATTAACTGAAGTCATTACTTACATTAGGGTTCACCCTTCCTGTCAGTTCAGTTCTTTGGGCTTTGACAAATGTGTAATCAGCTTTACCGATTATGTGATATTCTATCCGTGTTTATTCTGGGGCTTTTTGGGAGGGTGGGAGGAGTGTTGATCCATGTTGGGTCAGGCCCCAGACCACAGGTCTGCTTTGTAAGGGGTTGTGCCAATGCCTGAGAATTGATTCCACAAGGAGGTCATACTTGCAATAATTGTCTATGGTTCCTAAAGGTCAGGTGATCATGGTGACTTTTTTTTGGTATCTTATCCCTAAATGCTGATTCTTTCTGGGAGATATGACCTGTTTAAAATTACCCACATCCTTCAGGATCACAAAATGTCATTTAACATCAGAGGACCCCAGAAAATGTTTGCAGTAAGAGATGCCTGCTCCTTAGGTAGGACATATTTGAAGCAGGTTGGTAGACTCAAAAATGCACAGGGTACATTTAGCATTCAAATGACTTTGGGCGAGTTAACCTCTCTGAGCCTCAGCTTTCTCATTAAAAAGACAGCTAATGATACTTAACTCAGCATCAATGAAATAAACTCTATATTTAGATGTAATAGACACTTGCTAAATAGTAACTACACTCATATACTATTCAGCTCTACTTATTTCTCTAACCAAAGGAGTTCTTGCTTTTAGTTTCCTCCAAAAATCTCCTGGTACAGTGTTTTTCACACTTTATTCCTCAGAAGTCAGGTCCTCCTCCTTACATTGCGTGGAATGTCATGGAAAGACAAATGGGCTGGACTCCAAGTTTCCATTTTTTGAATTTTTATTTTGGGGTTGCATTGTCCAAATAAAATTTATAAACCACTTTTCTATGAGAATTGCCTTTAGATAGTGTCTTTTTGGCATCTTATAAATTCTACAACAGAATGGGGCTAAGTTCCTTGTACAGGTTAGACTGTTCTCTTAAACTTCCAAGGCCCAATTTCGGCATTGAACTACAACTCACAAATCACTGATTATGCACACCACACTCTTTGGAATTTTTGCTAAATCCTTTCATGAGATTTTCAAAAGCAAAGCAAAATAAAGCAAAGTATTTCTCCAGATTAAGGCAGCTCTTCCTCTAATAAATTATTAGGATCTCTTCCTGATAAAGTAATCCAACTCCTAGGATCTTACGTAATCAAATCACTAACATTTCCAATGTCATATTAATGCCTTCTAAGCTGACTCAACCTTCTTTTATTCATTTATTCAAAAATTCTTGTTGAGTGCCTACTGTAGTGCCAGGCACCAAGAATACAATGGAGAAATGTTTTTCCATTTTGCATCTGGAATTTTTCCAAGGTCTGTTCCTCTTCCACCAGTTGGCCTCAGCTTAGAAGTTTCGTTTTAATCTTTTACTCCACACAGTCTGCCCATCTGCCATTGATAAATTCTCCAGTATGTTGTAAGCCTGTCACATGGCTATGTGGCATAGTTAATGGCTATTAGCATCCTCCAATGTATGACTTCAGGTGATTTCCCCAGAGCAAAATGAACATGTGGAGTTCCTTAAAACAAAACCAAAAAACCTCACAAACTTTTGAAATAAGGTTGCACACTGTTATCATTAAAGTCAATCATAAAGTCAAATTTTAACTGATAATTTATATTTCAGATAAAATTAATTCCATTATTTTTAAATAATTTGAAAGTTTAAAACAATACGTTTAAAATAACAATATTTTTATTTCATGACACATCCATTTTTTGCTTAGTACAAAGTTTCCCCTTAAGCTCAAAATTATCAATCCATTTTTTTTCTTTTCATCAATGTTCCAGTTTAAACCATGACCTCAAAAATTATTTTCGTCCCTAAGAAAAGGGAGAATATGATAGTCATTTTCTGGTCTGATAATTCTCTGAGAATCCTCATGCAAATAGTGAAAACTAGGCAAGTGACCATAGATGAAAAAAAAGTAAGCTGAAGTGATTAGCCCGTGACCCTTAGCTGTTTCTTGAGTTTTTAAAATTCAAAGCCACCACTATTCAGATTAATAAAATTAACGCATTCAATTTTATCCTAGAAGATGATGAGTAGTAAATTACTTGGTACTTTCAACTAAAATCTAATTTAAATACTTTAAAAAGAAAGTATAAAGGGAAGTTTTAATGGGTAAATTGTTTTCAGATATCTACATTTATCCTGTTTTTTCTTAATTGAGTGTAGTGAAAACACATAAAGTAACATTTACTTTCTTTAAGTCACTTATTAGAAATTGATCAGAGGAAGAAAATGACCAATAATATAGTGTCTTCTAAACTTTTATTACAAATAAGTGTACAGATGTCTGGATACTAAACCACTAGATTAATTTTTATTTGGTTTACCAAGAGATAACTTTCAATAACACCCTCGAAAGACTTAATTATAGTGAGTTGCCTTATGGAAGTTTAAAATGAAAACAGAAAACCATAAAGATTAATTGACTAATAATGGATTATATAATTTGATGTTTATTTTTATAAATCAAAAATTGATTTTTATTAGCAATTCTAATAATTGACTAATAATTGATCAGAGAAAGAAAATTAATAATAAAATGTGATGGTCTGAACTAGTTTATTAGTAATGGAGAAAGAGGTGCGAGTATATTTGAAAGATGTTTAGAAACTAGTATCAAATAGAAAAGGTATATAATAAGAAGCGGATGGAAGAATCAAGGATGATACCGTCATACTCTGACACAGTAGGAAGACCAAGTCCAGTCAGAAAGGGTGTGTTCACATTGAGATTTATTAAATTTGAGGTACTTGAGGGTTAACCAAGTGAGAAGGTTATTGTACAATTAAATATAAGTCTGAAATTCAAGTGGAAAACATTTTAAGGAAGCATAACCTAAATGTTTTAAATGATTATTAACACAAAGTCCTAAATGATCATAGTATAAAGAATGATTAATTTTGTGAGCCACCGTCGAAGTCTACAGAGCAAAAACGGTATTTGAACTTACGCGGGATTTCAGTAGATGAAAAGAGGCAAATTGAGGCAACATCATGAGCAAAGATTCAAAAGCTTGAAAATGATTGATGTTAACAGGAAATAGCTAGTAGCAGAAAAATCAAAAAATTCATTAACAAAGCTAATGAGGATTGAAGTAAAAGAAAGATTACTGTAAAGTACTGGTAATCTTTTAATCTTACTCTAAAGAATTTTCGTTCTGTTCTCTTGGGGCAATTGGCATCCTTTGCAAGTTTTTGAGAAGGAAAGAACCAGATACTAGAAATGAGATATTGTAGACATGGAAGTAATTGGGTTTGTTGGCTAATTTTATGTAACTTTGGGACATAAGTACAAATCGAATATAACATCAGTATGTCTACATTGGAAGTGTAGAGATAATGGAGGCACCACTCTTAAAAAAGTAAAGCACAAAGAGAGAGCATCTCTAAGTGGAGGGATACTTTAAGGAGCCAGTAGACACCTAAGATGCCTCTCCAGAATTGTTCAGTTGGATATGGAGATTTTAAGTGATTTGAGTCTTTATTATTTATTTATTTATTTGCTTTTTAGGGCTGCAAATAAATAATTTCTGTGGCATACTGAAATTCCCAGGCTAGGGGTCTCGTTGGAGCTACAGCTGCTGGCCTACACCACAGCCACAGTAACTTGGGATCTGAGCCACATCTGCAATCTACACCACAGCTCATGGCAATGCCAGATCCCTGACCCACTGAGTGAGGCCAAGGATCGAACCCACATCCTCATGGGTACTATTTGGATTTGTTTCTGCCATGCCACAACGGGAGCTCCCTTCGGTGTTTTGGGTCTTTAAACCTGTAGTTATAGAAGGGAGTAATGAGAAAGTAGAGGACTAAGGATAGAATTTAAGGCATGTCTGCGTTTAAGGGGAGGACAGAGGTAAAACAGGAGTGACCAAAAACACAGGAGAAGAACCAGGAGAGGACAGTAGCATAGAAGCCAAGGAAGAAGCTAAGATTAAAGGGGAAAGAGAGGTAGACACCTTAAAGCAAACTGAGAAGAGACTTTTGGGTTTGGCAAATAGGACATGTCTGAGAGAGAGGTCACAGAGAGAATACTTTCAGTGGAGTAACGAGACCAAAAGCTAGATTACAAAAAGGTGAATGAGTGTCAGATAGGTGAACAACACATTGTAGCAAGTATAAACTTTGAGAAGTTTGTAAAGTCAAAGAAGTGACCCTAGTGAGGCAGGGCAAGAGATTAATTGAAAGTAAGATCTGGGAGTTCCTGTCATGGCTCATTGGTTAACGAATCCAACTAGGAACCATGAGGTTGCGGATTCGATCCCCGGCCTCGCTCAGTGGGTTAAGGATCTGGCGTTGCCGTGAGCTGTGGTGTAGGTTGCAGACACGGCTTGGATCCCGCGTTGCTGTGGCTGTGGTGTAGGCCGGCAGCTGTAGCTCCAATTCAACCCCTAGGCTGGGAACCTCCATATGCCACGAGTGCAGCCCTAGAAAAGGCAAAAAGACAAAAAAAAAAGAAAAGAAAAAGAAAGATCTGTATATTAGAAAGGGTAAGGATGCATACATTTGTGAAATGATCATTGCAGGAATAGGACTAACTGAGCCCAGGGACATTGAAAAAGCTTATCTGTTACTCATATAATGATAACAACAAAATCAGCAACTACTACTGCTGTAGCAATAGCAACAGCAGTTGCTGCTAAGATTTCTTTGACTTTGTGCTAGGACAGTGTACGTGCTTTCAATGGATTATCTCCTTGAATCCCACCACAATTCTATGAGGCAGGAACTATTAACATCTATATTTTACAAATGAAAAAACCATATTTAGGGAGGTTAAGTTGCCCAAGGTCACAGAGCTTGTGAGTGGTAAGATGATAAAACAGAGATGGGTATTATACTTTTTAAAAATTCATTCTTCTAATAATAAATGATTACTCCAGGCTAGCGGTAAGTTTAGAAAAATACCATTGTTTGAATAACTGGTTCCCCTACAGACAAAGTCAGGTTTCCAATGGTTCAATATAGCAGACAGCAGTACTTGCATGCAGGGAATCTTTCCAAGGTCAAAGATGACCTGCTTATCCTGCTTGAGCCGGAAAAGGTCACTGTGGAGGTACTGATCGGAATGCATTCCCTTTTTCTGGCAGACCAGAGGCAGGCAGCATTAAAATGCACTGGACTAAGTGCTTTGGAGGAAGAATAGGTGGAGGGAGGAGTGACCACAATGAGGTGAAGAAATGTGTCAGTACACAGGATTGTAAAAGACTTAAGCCATTCAGATCACATACTTGGAAACAAATGTTGATAAGGAAAGATGCAAAAAGTGTATTATATAGGAAAGGAAGAATTCCAAGCTTCTATTAAGGAGCAGCTGGTTTTCTGGGTCCCACCTTAGCCCTTTTGCATTCGTTGCCAGGCAACCATATTTATACTGCAAAGCCCATGCACCTTCTATTAGTGGCCCTTGAGGTCTGGGTCCAAATCCCAATAAAGCACTCCAGTCATCTGTCCTTATGGCTGTTTTAGGTCAGGATTGAACTTAAAATGTGGGTGAAACCTTTGAAGAAACTTTGGTGGTGATTTATAAGGAGTGCAGTCAAGGGTCCACGATGAATGGTTTTCATCTTCAGGAGTCTAAATTGCAAACTTTCTACGTTTCCACATTTTAATACTTCCAGTTCACCAAAATACACCCGATAATTAATTCATTTTATTTTACTGTAACTTTTGTTTCCTTCTCACATCTTTGCAAAGAACTTCTTTGTCCTTGAGGTATTTTGAAAGGTTGTATGATAATTCAGCTATTAGTAGCAATGATAGTACCTTATATTTGTATAGACATCCTTACAATTCAAAGTGATTGCATATCTGTTACCTCATTTACTCTTGTTTGAAGTGAATAATGGAGATTCTGTATCCTTAGAGAACCAATTCCTGAGCTCTTTTTCAGGAAATTAGTGAGACTCAGCCATTTCTATAATACTATCATATAGCACAAGAAATTTTCCAGTACTTTATAATCTTTGTTGTTTTCCTTTCAAAGCATTAATTCTTATTTCTTTTCTAATATATTTATGCCATCGAAGTATTATTTTTATGTTTCAGTGCTAGATATTGTGTGTATGTTATACATAATGAGATAATTTTCTAATTTTCTGGAGCATTCTTTGAAGTCAGAAATATTATTAAAATAAATATGCTTTATCTTTTAAACTAGTCTCACTTGAAAACATTTTGTAACATCATGGACCATTTTACTTTGGTAATTAAAAATGCCTTTGAGTTTCAGAAGAACTAAACAGTAATAAAATTATTAGTCATCTGCTTATTTTTGACATTCATTTAATTTGAGGCAGTCTGAATGCATTTTCACTAATTGGGCTTGCAATTTACCAAGTAGGAGTTTGGGGGGAAAATATTTGTAGTTTTAATTTACAGATGTCTCATAATAATTCATTTTAAATAATAGAGATCAGTTCTTCAGTATGTGAATCTGCCATTTCCTCCTTCCTACGTCAATAAGTTTACTTCTATTTGTCTTAAAGACCATGAATGGTAAAAAGAGATAAAACCTGTGTTGGAAGAAAGTGTCTCTTTAAGTGATTTTTTTGAGGTTTAAATGAGTTAAGACTTTGAGCATGAATTTAGATCTTTAAGTATTATCTTATAAGGATATATTAGCTTTACTTCTTGATTTTTTTTTTTCTTCCTCAACTCCCACCCCTTACCCTTGGAAATGCCTTCATCCTAATTGTATGTGAAATATTGAACTCATTATATTGGAATATTTATTTCAATAATAGTTTTTACATGTTATGTAACTCTAAAACACTAAGAATGACTTTTATTTGGGTAAATGTCTCATTCCCTTTCATTTTACTAAGGAAATCTGTTTACTTTATATATCCATATACTTTATATATAATCATACCTAAAATTATCAATAATTTTTAGTATCATCAAATATCCAGTAAGTGCTTATATTTCCAATTCTGAATATTTTTAAGTTTGTTTAAATTAGGAAACAAATAAAGTCCCTACATTAGAATTGTTTTTATGACTCTTATGCCTGTTAATATATAGATTCGATCTTCCCCCTTCTCTCTTTCTCTCTCAACTATTTTTTCTCATCAAATTATTTGTTGAAAAAATTGGGTTCTTTGTTCTACGGAGTTTCATACAGACCGAAATTTGATGATAGCATTTAATATATTCCTTTGTCCTCTGTTTTTCCCGTAAATTGGTAGTTGGATCTGGATCTAGAAGCGTAATTAGACTGTGGTTCAATATTTTTTGGTAAGATTACCTCATAGATAGCATTGTCTTCTTGCATTAGGAGGAACCTAATATTTGCTTAACTTTCTTTTTTTATGTTAGTCAGAAGAAGCTAATCAATAAATAGATTTATTATTTCATTACGGATTGGAAATAGCAATGTACAGAATTAGTATGTTCTAATTAATCATTAGTATGTTCTAATTATTTTTTTTTAATTAACTTCTCATCAACTATTTGGTTAGGTCTTGATGCAATGCATATAGGGATTCTGGGATTAATGCTTGGCTTTTTCTTACTCTTTACCACTTTTCACAGTAAGGAGTTTATCTACCAGCATTCTCCAGTGGTTGAACTATTAGCTGTCAGTTTTTAGTGTTAATAACAACTCATGGATGTAAACATATTTGATGTGCTTTAATCCATTGCTGTTAATATTTTTTTTTCTCTTGAGAGTTCCCATCGTGGAGCAGCGGTTAACGAATCTGACTAGGAACAATGAGGTTGCGGGTTCAATCCCTGGCCTTGCTCAGTGGGTTAACGATCTGGCGTTTCCATGAGCTGTGGTGTAGTTCGCAGACGAGACTCGGATTCCGCTTTGCTGTGGCTCTGGCGTAGGCCGGCGGCCACAGCTCCGATTAGACCCCTAGCCTGGGAACCTCCACATGCCGTGGTTGCAGCCCTAAAACGACTAAAGGCAAAAAAAAATTTTTTTTCTGTCAATTTTTCCGTCTTTGGTCAGTGGGCATCTCTAGAAGTTGGATCCTGGTTCTTTTGATATGATCATGGTAATTAATATTTGATAGTTCCCTTGCTTTCAGATACGGCAAGACCCGTTAGGCTCATCATCAACATTTTCTGCTCTAGACTTGAAATCAGTCATTTCTCCAAGGAACTCTCTTTGCATTTAGTCAAAATGGAATTTGGAAATCACGATTAGTGTTCTCATTCTTCCTACTTACATTAGTCATTATTTTTAAGCCTTCTCAGTGGATAGGTAAAAGAAATATAAGCCTGTGTGTAAATATCCTTCAGATGAAATCATCATGTGTTAATATTAATGATTTCAATTCAAATTCAGTACTACAGTGTTTGTACCTCTCTCCTTTGAGTTTATATTTGTGTTCTCCTTTCCCACAGCAAAAATGCAGTTTCTCAAAAACAATGGGAATGATAGACTATCACACAACTTGTCGTATGTTTTTTTCCAAAATATACACACATGAGTTTCAGAATGAGATATCACCACTACCAGTGTAAGTACTCAAAACACTTCATGTTCATTAGCAGATCACTACAACTGGTTCCTTTCTGTATATTACCAGCTAAATAAGTTTTAGCTTCATTTATTTTATTTTTTATTTAGGTGGATTTCTTTTTTTAGGTTTAGTATTATTCTATATGTCTGTGAGATATTAATGTTCCTAAAACTCAGAAAAGTAGTGCAAGGAAGTCCTTGCTCCTATCTCTATTCCTTCCACCCTATTTCCTTTCTCCTTCAACAGATAGCTATTTAAAACAAATTATAGGAGTTCCCACTGTGGCTCAGCAGTAACAAACCTGACTAGTATCCACGAGGACGTAGATTCGATCCCTGGCCCTACTCAGTGGGTTAAAGGATCCATTGTTGCCATGAGCTGTGGTGTAGGTTGTAGGCATGGCTCAGATCCCACCTTGCTATGGCTGTGGCATAGGCTGGCAGCTACAGCTCCAGTTTGACCCCTAACCTGGGAACTTCCCTATGCTGTGGGTTTGGCCCTAAAAAATAAACAGATAGATAAATAAATAAATAAATAATAAAAGAATATAAAACGAATTATAGACTGTCCTTTCATTGTGACTTAAAAAGTATATGTATATATGTGTATGTATTTGCATACTTATGTGGTATATACATACACACATATAATGCAATATAATATATGTATTACCCTTTCTTAAACTACAACAATATGAGACAGTCCTTTTTTCCCTCTTGCATTTTTCCTTTAACTGTATATCCTACAGTTTACTCCATAGTGGTTCAGAGAGATAATCTTTATTTGTTTTAAAAAACACTATAGCACTCTGTTGCATAAGTGTACTATAATTTATTCAATCATTTGAGTGTTTTCAGTATTTAGCTTTTAGAAATAATGTTGCAATGCAGTGTGCATCTGTCTTTTTGTATGTGTATGCTGAAACCTGGGAAATACATCCATCTTTCTGCTTCCCCCCCTCCCCCCGAGTACCTTTGGGATAAGTAGAATAAATGCATTTCTGGATCCAAGGATAAGTCCATTGATAGCTTTGTTAGATACTGCCCACTTTTCCTTCATAAGGATTATAACCTGTTTGCTTTCCCACCAGCAGTATATCCTCTTGCCAACAGGGAATACTGTTAAGGTTTTGGAGCTGTGTTAATCTAATAGGTTTTAAAAAATGGTATCTCAGTATAGTTTTATGTGCATTTATCTTATTATGAACAAAGCTGATAATCATTTTATATTGTTATAGCATTGTGAATATTTTTCTATGAATTGTTTTCATTTCTATTATTCATTTTTCTATAAAGTTATTGGGGTTTTCCCTCTACTTTTAGAACTTATTTATATGTTCAGATATTAACCCTTTTGAATGTGACATGCCACAAATACTATTTTCCCAATTTGTCATCTGACCTTCTGTTTTACTTCATTTTTTAAAATGAATGATGGTAGAAATCATAATTCTGTTGGGAGTGTAATGGTGTTACATCGTGGTTTTAATATTTCTTTCTTTCCTGACTAACGGTATTGAACATAATTTCACATGCTTGTTTGCCATTTGGATATCCTTCTATGTATCTCTTCAAGGATTTTATTCACTTTTCTCTTGGGTATGTATTTTATTTGATGTGTAAGATATATATATGAATACTTTTTCATATATATTTATAAAATGTGTATCTTCTTCCACACTGAGCTGACTTTTTATTCTTAATATCTTTTGATGAATAGAAGTTTTTCATTTTAATATACCCTAATTTATCAGTTTTTTCTTTTGTGTCCAGTGTAAGAAAGCTTTAGACTTCTTCAAAGTCATGGAGATGGTCTTCTGTATTTTACCTATAAAATCTTTATTTTACTTTCACATTTATATCTGTAATCCATTTGAAATAGGTTTTTTGGTTTTCTGTTCTTCTCAGTTCCTAATAATGTCTTCTACTTAACACTGGATAGACTCAATTTTTTTTCCATTAATTGAAGTCAGAGCCCATACCCGAGTGAGTGTAGTGGGATTAAAGACCGAAGAAAAAATGTGATTAGTAGCTACAACAAGAACCTGAGAATTTTAAGCCTCTTCACTTTTTATCTCCTCAGTGAATGCTTCTCCAATTGCCCCATCCTAAGGATTTTCTATTTCTTTTAAATTTGATGACACTTATTGTCTGTAGCAGAGTTACCCAAACATTTTGCGCTATGGTTGTCAGAAAAATAGATATTCTGTCAGCATTTGGGAGTATATTAATGAGGCTTCTTATAGGTGGAAATGAACTGGGGCATTGGCTACCCCCAAACTCTCCTCATTGTTATAGGGATGGAGATGATGAAGGTCTTAGCACACTTATAACCCATTCATGGCACATGTATTAGAAAGGTCTGCTTTATACCACCAATTTCAAGTTTATTTGCCTTCTATTTAACAAATTGCTGTGTGGTGAATTGATCAGTGCTTCTTAACTTTCAGCATTCATCATAATCACCTGAAAAGCTTATTAGAATACAAATTTCTGGGCCTCATCCCCAGAGCATTTGCTTCTATATTTTTGGGGTGGCACCTGAGAATTTTCATTTCTAACAAGTTCCTGGTGATGTGATACTGCTGGTCCAGGGACCACACTTTGAGAAGTAATGCCTAAACCTCCTAACTCTTGGCACAGTGCCTTTATACATGATTGACTTTCATTATCTTTTCGTTGTTGCCATGTGAACAAGTCAATAAGAAATGAGGAGTTCTCGTTGTGGCTCAGTGGGTTAAGAATCCGACCAGTGTCCATGAGGATGTGGTCAATCCCTGGCCTCGTTCAGTGAGTTAAGGACCTGACATGGCCCCAAGCTGCAGACTAGGTTGCAGATGAGGCTCGGATCCTGAGTTGCTGTACCTATGGTGTAGGGGGGGCAGCTGTAGCTCCAGTCTGACTAGAAACTTCCTTATGCTGCCGGTACAATCCTAAAAAGTAAAAAAAAAAGAAGAAATGAAAAAATAATAGCATATTTATCCTTAAGAATTTGGTGTAAATACTCCTCTGTGAAGTGACCTCTTACTTTTCAAGGCAGATTTAACCTCCTCTTCATCTATGTTATACATATTTTCGTTGGCATACATATCATATTCTTTTGTAATTATAGTTTATAGACTGGTCTCTAGAGATACCTTTGAACTGGGGAGGGGTCAAAGATATTGAGAAAATTTCATATTCCTCTCGGACTTGGCCAAGACTAAATCGAACCCCAGGACTGTGGAGAAACCACAAGGTGAATAATTTGTTCATACATATTCTCTTCTCACTTAAAGAGCCCCAGGTCCCATCTTTGCATACACATGATTTTACGTTCTCTGAAATGGATTAGAAAGCTCAGTAGCTGAGGGCATTTCCTGAATGCATGTTTGCTGCATGATGGATTATTGTATGTCTTCATTTTCAGTAGTGAACAAAAAAACTGCATTGCATTATATAGCAGCATCAGTAGTCGGTGGTTCTCAACCAGGTGATTTTGCTCCCTACACTCTGCCCCCACTGAAGAACAGTTGACAATTTCTGGAGACGTTTTGGGTACTACAAGTCACGACTTGGGGGAGTGTACTACTGGCATCTTATTGGTGGAGACAAGAGATGTTCCTAAGCATCCACAACACAAACACCCAAACATCTCACTCAAACTCCACTATCACAAAAAAATTTCCAACCTCAAATGTCAATAATGTCAAGGTTGAGAAATTTTGGCATGTGTTTTTCTTTTTTATAATTAAATGTTGGAAAATGATTATAAAATGGTGGCAAAGTTCTAAATAAAAAAGTCTTGTTATAAAAAGTAAATAACAATAACAACAAAAATTGGTTAAATCCATACTCCTAGAGAGATTACATGTAAAAAAGAAAGGCACCATCTGCTTCATAATTTGATGAAAGCTGAATGTACTTACTATGTAATTTCATTCACCAGACTTTTATTTTAGAAATGAATTCATAAATACAGATATTATATCTTTCTTTGAAAATTGCCTTTATATAAGCGTCTACAGTAAAAGAATATGCTTTCTGTATATTTAACTTCATTTCCTATTTTAGCTATGTATAAAATAGTAAATTTAAGTTAGGAGAGTCTCTAATGCTTGGCTTAATAATGCTGCACAGATTTGTGCCTATTTCAAAAAGATCCTTGAACATTTCTGAAGAAGGTCATTTTGTTTTGCTTTAAAAAATGAAAATATGTTTGTCTGCATTGCAGATAGGCATAAAATCAGATCGTCATATGCCTTTTCCCCCATGGAGCCAAAAAAGCAGGGACTTAATGTGACTGAATGGTGACTGTATATACTCTGGTAATCAATTACTTCTGGAGCACAACCATGCACGTGTTATATTTTAGAATGGAAAGAATGCTCTGAGGGAGTGTTAAGTATTCCTTCCCATTCTAGAAGTAGAACTTGCATTGTGAGCCCAGCAAATATAAAAAGAAATAGATTTGGGAGTTTACCTAAATTGATCTGTGTGCTTATAGGTTAAAGATGAAATACTAAGATTCATCCATTGCTATAATGCATTGCCAAGAATCAGGTGCTGCTGCCCTGCATGACTGGTTTCTATTCTATGTTCTTCATCACGCAGAAAGACTTTTGGAGCCCATCACTAAAAAGAGTCTCTGTCTCTGTTTGACTGTAGAGTGAGGGCAGTTTCATACTTTTTGTCTATGAAAAAATGGAGGCATTTGGCTAAAAATCTTATGCATATTTTAAGATCAACCTAACGGTGACTCTTTAAAAACAGTACAGCTGGTATCTTATGGACATCATCTCCTCTCATCTCCATCTTGCTTGTAGTAGATTATTCGGTATGTTTGTGGTCAGGTGACCAGCATCCTACTTTTGGCCCTGTCACTAGCTCATTGTGTAAGATTAGACTAATCTGAAGACAGATGTCTCAACTTCCTCTTATGTAAAGTGGGATGATAATTCCTGTTCTTGTCAGCTCACAGATTGTCGTGTGCAACTAATACCTTTATTAAGTTTTTCTACCCTCTCTGCTCTAATATTATATCTTCACCAGTGTCTCCACTTCACAACCATGTACCCAGTGTCTATGGAAGTACGTGGTAAACACCATTCCTGAAATATTTGTTGAATGAAATGTAAATTATTCTAGTTTTATAATTCTTCCTGCTCAGGGTGAGGGGGCCTCCTTTTTAGCTAGGCTTTCAGTGATTCCACAAGCCAAAATCTCTTTAAGATTTCCTAAAAAGGTCCAAGGACAGAAACCATGGCATTGTAACTTTAATTCTTAAAATTACTGGGGTTTATTTATGTATTTACTTTTTAAGGCCACTCCTGCAGCATATGGAAGTTCCCAGACTAGGGGTCAGTTCAGAGCTATAGTTGCCAGCCTATGCCACAGTCACAGGAACATGAGATCTAAGCCGTATCTGCGACCTACACCACAGCTCGTGGCAACACTGATTCCTTGATCTACTAAGCAAGACCAGGGATCAAACCCACATCCTCAGGGATACTAGTCAGGTTTGTGACCTGCTGAGCCACACGGGAACTCCTGTTTTTTATAGGTGAGAGGGATTATGTAGTATTGATTAATAATGGGCATTTGAATCAGGCAGTTCTTCGTTGAATCCTGCTTCTGAAACTTACTCATGAGCACAAGTTTCTTTTTCTTTTTAGAACCGCACCTGCAACATGTAGATGTTTGCAGGCTAGGGGTCCAACTGGAGCTACAGCTGTTGGCCTATGGCACAGCTACAGCAATACCAGATCTGAGCCGCTTCTGCAAACTACACCACAGCTCATGGCAACACTGGATCCTTAACCCATTGAGCAAGGCCAGGGATCGAACCCACATCCTCATGGATCCTAGTTGGGTTCGTTAACCACTGAGCCATGATGGGAATTCTGAAGCACAAGTTTCTTGAACTACTTAAACTTCAGTTGTTTTTTGTAAGGAAGGAATGGTAATAACACATGCCTCATATTATTATTCTAAAGATTAAATGAGCTAATCCATATAAAGTGCTTAACACAATGCCCAACACATTGTAAGTATATATATTAGGGTAGGCTAGTTGAGATAACAAATAGATCCCTCAAATAAATAATTACCCAACACATTAGTCTGAGGAATGCATTCTTGGTTAGCAGGTGGCTCCCCTTTATGGAATATTAGGAAGGAAACTGGTGAAAACCTTGGCCAAGAAGTTACCGTTATCCCTTCTGCTGTTATTTCCTTGGTGAGAATTATTCACAGAGAAGAAAGAACAGATGGTTGCTCAGTATTATAAGAAGTGTCGGTGGATTAGTTGAATGGAGAGTGCAGTTAAGAGATAAAAACTGAGGATTAAAATGTTTCAAATGACTATAAAGATATCAATGTCCTTACAGGTATTCGAAACACAATAGAGAAAATCTTTGCAAACAATGCAACAGACAAAAGCCTAATCTCCAAAATACATAAACAATTCATACAATACAACAACAAAAAAACAACCCAATTGAAAACTGGGCAGAAGACCTAAATAGACATTTCTCTGAAGAAGACATATGGATGGCCAACAGGCACATGAAAAAAGGGTCATCACTAATTATTAGAGGAATGGAAATCAAAACTGCAATGAAGTACCACCTCACACTGGTCAGAATGGCCATCATTAACAAGTCAACAAATAACAAATGCTGGAGAGGCTATGGAGAAAAGGGTACCCTCCTTGACTTTTGGTAGGAATGTAAATTGGTACAACCACTGTGGAAAACAGTGTGAAGGTACCTCAGAAAACTAAATGTAGAACTATCATATGACCCAGCAATCCCACTCCTGCGCATATATCTGGACGAAACTTTCATTGAAAAAGATATGTGCACCCTGATGTTCATCACAGTGCTCTTCACAATAGCAAAGACATGGACAGTCTAAATGTCCACAGACATATGAATGGATTAAGAAGAGGTGATACATATATTCACAGTGGAATACTACTCAGCCATTAAAAAGAACAAAATGATGTCATTAGTGGTGACATGGAGGCGACTAAAGATTCTCATACTAAGTGAAGTAAGAAAGAGAAAAATATCATATGATATCATTTATATGTGGAATCTAAAATATGGCACAGCTAATCCAATCTACAAAACAGAAAGCATCATAGACATGGAGAACAGGCTTGTGGTTGCCAGTGGGATAGGAGGAGTTAGATGGACAGCGAGTTTGGGGTTGGTAGATACAAACTGTAACATTTGGAAGGGATGGGCAATGGGCCCCTACTGTACAACACGGGGAATTATGTGTGATTGGGTCATTCTCCTATACAACAGAAATGAAAGAAACATTGTAAATCAACAATACTTTAATAGACAAAAAGATATCAGTATCTTTTATATAAATTAGGCAGAAGGGAGGGTAAGATGGGAAGAGAAATTATAAATTCTGATTTAAAAATTGAAGCAGATGTCCAGAAGAATATACACCTGGAAGAGTGTTGTAGAAATTTGGAGATGTAGGATTGGAGCTAGAGGGAAGAGTTTAGGGTGGTGATGGCTTCTTTGAGGATCATTCACACGGAATCAATGGTTATATCCCTGTGAACATATCCAAGTGCTAAAAAGTGATGCATCAATTTTAATTTCCCTGATTTCTGGCACCTTTGACACTAGTTTTGCTCTAACATTTACTTAAATGGCAAAAGTCTGATAACTCACCAGAATTTTCTAAAAGGTGACTGAAGTAGAGAGAGTTTAATGATCATCCTGTTGACCAGCAGGATAAAGATGCCCTTTTTTCAGTCCCAGAGATTGAGAAGACCAAGACCTCAAATTCAGACATAGTGTCAGATATATTTACCACCTATGAAGTGGAGATATAATTACATCTGCCTAATGGAATTTTTCTGAAGATTAAAATAGATTGTACAGTTAATTGTCTCTAAGTGTCTGGCATGCGGTAAATTCTACCATCCTACTTACCTAATTCCAAATGTTTCCCATTGTTATTTCTATGCCCTTAGCCTAAATATGCAACCCAAAGACATCCAGTCTGAGACAAATTTAATAAGTGCCCCCATTTTGCCCTGAGAAGAAAATTCCTGTGCTGTACTTAGATGATTCCAACTTCACCATCAGTCCCTTGAATGATTCCCTCTTCCACCAAACAGATCTCCCTTCTGTTCAGTGTCCTCTTGGAAAATAATAGGATCTGTTATCCAGCCATACACTAGTTTTACCCTTGGGGAAATTTTTTGTTTTTGTTTTTGTCTTTTAAAGCCACACCTGTGGCATATGAACCTGTACCACAGCTCATGGCAACATTGCGTCCTTAACCCACTGAGCTGGGTCAGGGATCGAACCTACATCCTCATGGATACTAGCCAGGTTCATTACCACTGAGCTATGATGG
Source organism: Catagonus wagneri (assembly GCA_004024745.2). Classification (NCBI taxonomy): domain Eukaryota; kingdom Metazoa; phylum Chordata; class Mammalia; order Artiodactyla; family Tayassuidae; genus Catagonus; species Catagonus wagneri. Next base: position 36,052,647 of record PVHT020004944.1, read on the forward strand.
AAACTCCCACCTTGGGGAAATTTTTATTTTTATTTTTTGCTATTATGTAGTCCAGGGGTCAGCAAGAAATGCCAAGTATATGTTTCTCTTTTGAATTGTCTTATATTTGTATTTAGGTGTTTAAAAGACTTTCAAGTTCACAGAAGCCTTCTTCTGCTCCCTAGGGTTCTTTTATTTATGTTGCATTTTCTTTCTTTCTTTTTTTTTGTGTGTTTTTTTGGGGGGCCACGTCATGGCATATTCCCATGGCATATTCCCAGGCTAGGGTCAAATTGGAGCTGTAGCTGCCCACCTACACCACAGCCACAGCAGGATCCAAGCTGAGTCTGCGACCTACACCGCAGCTCATGGCAATGTCAGATCGTTAACCCACTGAGCAAGGCCAGGGATTGAACCCATGTCCTCGTGGATGCTAGTTAGTCAGGAGCCAAGACGGGAACTCCTATGTTACATTTTCTACTTTTAAAGCAATTTAGAAATACCACCTACTGATAAAATGTTATGCTACTTTTCTAGGTTAGTTAGCTTGTTTGTTGACTTTTTGTTTATAGTTCACTGTTTTCACTTAGAGATTTTTATTTAACTGCTATATAACCTTTAAGCTTTCATGTGATGTTAGTATGCAAATATGCGAAAGCTCAGTGAGCTGTCATAAAGTATACAGAAATAGTAAGCACGTTCATTTCATGAGTGTAATGTTGAGGTTCTAAGTCTGAAAATACTTCATAATTACTTGCTAGTAATTATAATTTATTCTTATTTTTTTATAGTTATAATTTATTCTTATTTTTTTCTTAATATCAAGCACATTAACCTAACAGCTGATAGTAATCTGATTTCAGCTGTGCCAGTTATATACTGCTGTATTCCTTTAGGAAAGATAATATATAATATATGCGGTAGTTTGCAGATTTTAGTTGCCAACCAACCTGGAACACATCTGTAGTGTAGCACAAGTCATTTCTTCAGACAGCCCAGCAGGTCTGCTACGGAGTAAAAGGTAGAGTGTTGTGAGTTCAAATCAGAGCGGCCAGATGCTGTTAAGTTCCATCCTAAATGCAGTGGGAAACTGTTAGAGGCCTTTAGGCAGTGGGGAGGAATATTATCTGAGGTATGTGTATATTGAAGATTACTCTTGGAAGATGAATGATCGATTAGGAGACTGCTGTAATCCAGGCAACAAAACAAAATGACTCCTGCCCTCCTATAATTTAAAATGCCAAAGAGTAAATGTAGTGTGTAGACAAGGTGGTACGTTGTCTCTAAGGGTTAAGTGAAAGGTACAAACAATAAATATCTCTAGAACTGGAAACAAGAAATTGATCATATCTGGTCAGGATGAACAGGAGGAGCACCAGGCTGAGGGAGGCTTTAAACAAATCTTTAAATAAGACTGAAGTTTTTAAGGTGGACTTTATTCTAGGAAGAAAGTGTAATACAAGTTCAGAGGCAGAATATATGACTAGTGAAGGGGGTAATGGAACAGACTGGGCATAGTACAGGGTTTTTGAAGGAGAAGCATGGGAGGCAAGCTGGAAATTATTAATATTGAGAGAAGTAATATCCAAGTTCGTGTCTTTATTGTGGTTGTATGTTTACAATACAAATAAAAAATCAGAGAGAAAAACACGTAGTTCTATTTTATGACAAAACAAATTCCATGCTGTTACTCAAACTACTCTGGACTTTAACAGAGGGTGGACCTTGTTATAGTCTTTAAATGGCATATTAATTTCCAATTCTACTTGCCATTCTACAAGGGGTATCTACCTTAAGGCTTTCAATTTTATATAAACACACATATCATGACCAATAAAAAGAGACAAAAACCATTACTACAAATTCACATATTTCATCTCAATCTTTCTTTTTTCTTTTCTTTCTTTCTTTTTTTTTTTTTTTGGCTTTTTAGGGCCACACCCATAGCACTTGGAGGTTCCCAGGCTAGGGGTTGAATCTGAGCTGTAGCCTCTGGCCTACACCACAGCCACAGCAACTCAGGATCCAAGTTGCCTCTGCAACCTACACCACAGCTCATGGCAATGCCGGATTCTTGACCCACTGAGTGAGTCCAGGGATTGAACCTGCGTCCTTATGGATACTAGGCAGATTTGTTTCCACTGAGCCACAATAGGAACTCCTTTTTTTTTTTTTTTGTCATCTCAATCTTGAGTAGTCTGTAAAAACCATCTAGGATAAAAAGCCTAACTTCGGAGTTCCCCTCGTGGCTCAGCGGAAGCGAATCTGACTAGGAACCATGAGGTTGTGGGTTCGATCCCTGGCCTCGCTCAGTGGGTTCAGGATCCGGCGTTGCTGTGAACTAAGGTGTAAGTTGCAGACACGGCTTGGATTCCACATTGTTGTGGCTGTGGCGCAGGCTGGCAGCTGTAGCTCCGATTAGTCCCCTAGCCTAGGCCAACCGCGGGTATGGCCCTAAAACGAGAAAAGGCAAAAAAAAAAAAAAAGCCTAACCTATAACTTAACTTTATAAAAAAAATAAGTGAGAATATTGTTACAAAGTTACATTTATAAATAATCCTTAGGATTCCTCATAGGCAAGAATGCTCTGAGAGGCCTGTACCATGGTAGGAAAGGCAAAAATCTGAAATAAGAATTTAAATTTCAAGGTTCCCACTGAGGGGCCCTAAATTCCCCAAACCTATGTTTCCTCATTTGCAAAGTATGGAAATTGTAATGCCAGCTTCAGCCAGTTGGTTTGAAGTTTGGATGACAAAATCTATCACAAGCACTTAGTACTGCCTAGCATGGAGCAGGTGTTCAGTATGTCCTAATTTCCTCTCCTCTGTGAATTTACAAGAGATATATGTCACAATTTTATTGAGGTGTAATTAACATACTACACACTGCACATATTTGAAATATACAATTAGTTTTCATTTTCTAGACATTTACAAATATGAATTGGAACAATATGATTTCTTTTTATCTGGTTCTTTCACTCAACCTAATAATTTTTAGAGTCATCTATTTATTGAAAGTTCATTCCTTTTTATTTCTGATAGTATTCCATTAAATGGATATCAGACATATTTACGTCTTTAAGCAGGCTTAAAATCGGCAGGATTTCAAGTAAAAGAATATAGTTCTCAAGTACGCAATTGGTAATTTTGGTTTAGTGCAAGAAAGATATTGTTCTTTACTTCACCAATTGTTAAAGTGTTTTTTTTTTTTCTGCACGATACTTTAGAAATCAAGGGAAAATTACATGTTAATGCCTTTAAAAAAGGTTTTGAGATACGAAATGCTCTATTAGGGCCAAGGGTTATTTTTAAAAGTAAAAGTGATATATCATCGATATTAAAAATTAAGAAACAGAAAAGCACATAAAAGGAAGTAGAATATTATCCCGATTCCTTGACCTAGAAACAGCCTTTGTTAACATTGTTGACCTCCCTCCATGAATCTTTTGACAGAGAGATGAATGGATAGATGATAGAAAATAATTTTACAAAAACAATTTGGAACTACCACTTCCAGGTAAGATAGAATAACGGGAGCCAGAGAAGCCCTCCCACTAGGAGCAACTAAAGCAACAGTTGAAACATACGAAACAAAGGCGTTAAGACACTGGACATTAGGCAGCACAGGACAGTGAGCCCTGGAAAAGAAGACACAAGCCAGGTGAACCTTACAGTTGTCCCAGTTTACTGCATGAGGAAAACTTCTAGGCTGCGTGCGATGCATGGAGGGGGACCTCAAAGGGAACCTGACTGTCTCCCTAATGAGTAGAAAACATTCTGACCACAGGGAGTCTAGGTCAGCTAGAATTCAAGGCAGAGCAATAGAAGGAGAACTGCATAGAAAGAAAGAGCTACAGGGGGCTGTAGAGAGCTTCCCCATCCCCAAATTTGCAGCTGAGTACTGATCAGCACAGGCAGGTGAAGAAACTACCCAAAGACAGGGAAAGAACCACCGGCAATGATTAGAGGTAAGAATCTCAGTGTTTCCTGGGATTGAAACTAGTCCTTGTTCTCCTTAGCCAGAGAGAAAAAAACCACAAAACCTTGTAATTCACAGGAAATTGTATAGGATACTCAAAAGGAATTGATTAACTAGTGGGGGAAAATTAATCCTAGAATAAAGGCTGCTCTGATGCCACATAAAAAAGCTTTGGAATGATTAAATCATTTCCAACCTAGCTACATCCCAGAACAAGGTTAAAGAATATTTATAGGAGTACAAAAGTATTCAGCACTCAACAGGGAACAAAGACTGACTTCCAATTAAAAATTACCAAGGGTGCAAAGCATGCATCCCAAGAAAACATGACTCATAATGAGGAGAAACATTAATAAATAGAAGCAGACCCAGAAATGTCACAGGACATTAAAACTTACAGTTATGTTACACATGTTAAGAAGCTAGAAGAAATATTGAGCATATTAAGTAGAGATGTAAAAGATACAAAAAATAAAATCCAAAACAAACTTCTAGAAATGAATATGAGGTTTAAAAAAAATGCATTGCATGGAACTAATAGCAGTTGAGATATTACAGAAGAAAAGATCAATGAAACTGAAAACATAAAAACTAAATGAAACACACAGAGAAAAGAGTGGGATGGAGGGAGAGCACTTTACCAAGGAAGATATAAGATGGCAAAAAAAGCATATGAAAAATGGTCTATATCATATGTTATGAGAGAAACTCAAGTTAAAGCAACAATGAGATATGTTACTACACGCCTATTAGAATGGCCAGAATTCAAAATACTGACAACAGCAAATTCAAACAAAGAAATGGAGGCATAGTTTTCATTAAAGTTCAGTCCTAGAATTCTCAATTCAGGAGAGAATGGAAAAGTGGTACAGCCATTTTGAAAAGCAGTTTGCAAGTTCCTTACAAAACTAAATATGGTCTTATCATATGATCCAGCCATCATGCTCCTTGGTATTTATCCAAAGGGACTAAAAACTTCTGTCACAGAAAAATCTTTATTCATAAATTGCCAAAACTAGGAAGCAACTAAGATGTCTTTGATGAGACAAATAGATGAATAGATAAGTAAATTGTAATACATCCAGACTATGGAATATTATTCAGTTCTAAAAGGAAATGAGCTACTGAACCATGAAAATACATGGAGGAAACCTGAATGCGTATTTCTATGTGAAAGAAGCAAATCTGAGAGGGCTGTACACTGATTACAACTATATGACATTCTGGAAAAAGCAAAACCATGCAGACAGTGAAAGACCTGTGGTTGCCTGTGGTTCGGGGAGAGGGAAGAATGAATGGGTAGAGAACAGAAGTTTCTTAGGGCAGTAAAAATGCTCTATATGATGCTATAATGTTCGATACATGCTATACGTTTGTCTAGAACCATAGAATGTGCAATTCCAGGACTGAACTTTAATGAAAACTATGCGCTTTATATAATAATGATGCATCAACGTAGGCCCCTCTGAATGTACCACCGAGGTGGGGGATGTTGAGAGTGGGGGAAGTGCTGTGTACACAGAGAGTATATGAAAACTCTGTATCTTCCACTCAGTTTTGCTTTATACCTAGAATTGTTTTTAAAAATAAAATTTATTTAAAAAAATCAATTAGTGACTGTTCCCTTGTGACATAGTGGGTGAAGGATTTGGCATTACCACGGCTATGGTGCAGGCTGTAGCTGTGGCACTGGTTCAATCCCTGGCTGGGAACTTATACATGCTGTGGGTGCATCCCAGAACAACAACAACAAAAATCGATTATCTACTTTAAATGGCATATTATACATGTAATTGGAGTCTCCAAGGGAAAAGGAAAAGGTGGCGGGGGGCAGCATGGTTTTTGAAGAATGGCTTAATTTTTCCAAATTTGATGGAAACTTTAAACGCACAGAACCAGGATCCTCAGTGAACTCCAAGCACAAAAATAAAAATAAAGAAAAAAAAATAAAGAAAACTACACTAAGGCACGTTGCAATGAAATTGTTTAAAACCAATGATAAAGAGATAATCTTAAAAGCCACCAGAGGGAAAAAAAGAGACATTCCATACACAGGAAGGAAGAATGACCTCAGATTTCATTTGGAAACAATTGCAAGCCAGTGGAATAATATGTTTAACTACTAAAAGAAAAACTCTCAGGGTAGAATTCTACACCCAGGAAAATATATCTTGCAAATAAAGGTAAAATAGTAACGATCTTATACATAAAAAAAATCAGAGAATTCATCACCAGCGGACTTGCACTACAGGAAATGTTACAGGAAGTCCTCAGGCTAAAGGAAAGAGATCGCAGAAAGAAATCTGAATCTACACAAAGGAATGAAGAGTGTGGGAATTGATAACTATGAAGATAAGTGCAATTAAAAACATTTTACATCTTTTAAAAAATAATTTTTAAAGCAAATGCAATAGCAGTGTGTTTGGGGGTTTACATCAGATGTGGAGGTAAAATGTGTGACAGTAAGTCTGGAAGGAGGAGGAAAATGGAAGTGTGGTGTTGTGAGTTTTATGTACCACGCATGAAGTGGTGTGAGACTCCTTGAAGGTAGGCTGGTAAGTCAAAGATGGAAACTATAAATCCCAAACCAAAGACCAAGAACCTAATCTTCAATAACGATGACAAAAATCAGAGTTAACAGCTTATAAATCAACTAAGGAGATAGGATGACACCATACAAATGTTAAGTAATGCAAAACGACAGACAAAGGGGCAAAGGCAATTCAGTGGAGAAAAGACAGTCTCTTCAACAAGTGGTGCTGAGTTGATTGGATGTTCGTATACAAAAATGAACCTTGGTCCAGACTTCTCACCACTAACAAAAATGATCTCAGAATGGATCATAGACAAATTTAAAATCTAAAACAATAAAACTTCTAGAACAAAACACAGGAGAAAAATCTTTATGACCTTGGATAAGGCAAATATATCTTTGACACCAAAAATAATTTGTTGTACAATAGGACACTTACATGAAGAACTCTAAAAATGCAGTAATGAAAAAAAAATAACCACTTAAAATGGACAAATAATTCAAAAGACATTTCATCAAAGTAAGTATATATATGGCAGATAAGCAAATGAAAAAATGACTTAGGCTTTTAAGTGATTAGTCATTGGGGAAATGAAAATTAAAACCACAAAAAATTAAATACCATTATATACTTCTTAGAATGGCTAAAATTGAAGAGACTGACTATGTCTATGTTGGCAAGGATGTAGAGTAATTGGAACGCTTATACACTGCTGGTGGGAATGTAAAATGGCATAACACTTTGGAAAACAGTATGGCCGTTCTTAAAAAGTTAAACGTGCACTATCACAATTCCATCATTCCATGAAAGAAAATATCCATACAAAAAATTGTTCACAGATGTTCCCAGGAGCTTTATTTGTGTGGCCTAAAGCGAAATAACCTAAGTGTCCATCAATAGAAGGATGAATAACCAATTGTAATATCTCTCTTATGGAATGCTGTTGAACAACAGAAAAGAACAAACTGTTGATATATAAAATGATATGGATGAATCTCAAATGCATTATGTTAAGGTGAAATACATAGAATACATGTAACAAAAAAATAGAATAAATAGAACAAAAATGTAATAAATACTTCAGGATTCCATTTATATAAAAATTTTAAAAGTCCAGACTAATCTTACTGTGAGGGAAGGCTGATTATCAGTTGTCTGTGGCTGGAGTCTGGAGGCAAGAAAGTGTGAAAGATGATTGCAAAAGGCATGAGAAAGTTTTTTGGAGGCAGGTGTTTCCTATCTTGATTGTGATGATGTTTTCACAGGTACGGTCATATGTCCAAATTTATGAAATTTTATATCCTTTAAATCTCTGCAGTTTATTGTGTCATTTATATACCTCAATCAAACTGTAAAAATGGAAAATAAAAAGGTCACAAGGTTAAAAAAAAAATGTTGTGCAGGTAGTTCACTGCTCAGAGGGCCCCTTCCAAGGGAAAAAATGGTGTCTGACACCCTCACACATTTCACTCCTTACTTCTCCCAAACTCTCCTGGTACTGGTTGTTCTAATTAGAGGTTCGATGGCCAGACTCTACACTATCGTGACACTTATTCTCAGCGAAGTTGGCATCCTGTTCAGAGTCTGAGGTTTAAGGCCGCTCTCAGGGCCCTTGTTCTGGCAGGGCTTCCCACTGTTGACTTTTTGTGTGTCATAGTCTGTGGTTTAGCACACGGCCATTTTCTTGTTGTATTGCTGTGGGAGGTTTTTGTTTTTTTTTCTTTCTTTCCCTTTTTTTTCTCTATTTTTTACTCTTGTTTTCCATATGTCTCCGGGCTTTAGGGGACTGAAGTAGAGTAGAAGGTCCTATATATATGTCTTTGAACAGATGTCAGTCAAATGCTTCTGGAAAGTCGGGAATAGGTCTGTTGTCACTTGTCTTGTCACAGTGTAGCCCAGGGCTGCTCCAGAGTAAATAATAATGGTGAATCAATTTTCCCTCCTAAATGCTTCCCATCTCTTTTATCCACACTGGGACTGTTCTGACGTGTGCTACCACTATCTCTTCTTTGGTGACTGCACCAGCCTCCAAACTGGCTCTCTATCATCTGTCCTTGCTCTCATTTAATTCTTTCTTCACTTTACAGAGTAATAATACTATTATATCATAAATCTGAGCATGCAACTCAAAAGGAGCCTGTTATTCTTAGGATAAGGTCCAGAGCCAGACATATAAGAGGTACTCAATAAATACTTGTTAAGTGAAAGATAGTGAGGCATCAGGAGCCTCAGGCTCTAAGATAGAGATGAGATAGATTATTGAGTTATCTCCTTCGGCAGTTTATTACCTCTTTCTTTGCTTCAATTTTTCTGTATATAAATACCTCCTTTGACTATAAAACAAAAATAAGATAGTGGATGATGAATGTGTTGGTTCATGTCTGCCAAGAGGTAGATGCCAAGGTAGGATTAGATATGCGAGGGATTATTGAGCACGGGAGCAGGGAAGAGCCTCCCTACTGTGTTAGAGGTCTGGCACCTATATGGAAGGGGAGAGAGAAAGAGGAGCTGCAGACCACAGTGCAGTTCCAGGAAAGGTTTGTATAGACCAATGGGAAGTCCTTTAACAAAGTCCTCCACAGGAAGCATCCTGCCTTTGGCTAGAAAGGGCTATAGCGATACCCCCACCAACCTCACACACTGAGTTGAAGCAGTCTGCAGGAAGTATGGCCTCAACACCAAGGAGGTGGTGGATCTAGAGGGGCTCTAGCTCCCTAAACAGAAGATCTGATGGTGCATTTACATCCACCACAAGTCAGAAGCCTTTTGAGTTGGGAGACAAGGCACTAAGTAAACACAAGGAAAGAAGAAGCCGTCTTTCAGTTGTTAAAGGACTATTTAGCTTGTGTGTTTCACATCATAAAATCATCAGCCTTGCTTTTTAAGTTTCTTCTTCCCGCTACATTCCTTTTATCCTTTTCATTGCTGGTATCAGCACATTTACGCAAAAGTTGACAGGAACAGATAGAAGAATTCAGGCCATTTGTGTGTGTGTGTGTGTGTGTGCGCGCGCGCACGTGTGCTATTGAGGACCACATTGCTGGACCCAAAATACCACCTCCCCTTTCTTTTTTTAAAATCTCTTCAGCTTTGGGAAATGATTTTCTTTTTCAAATAACAGCATGCAGCGAAGTGTCTATACAGGTAATTTTATCTAATGATGTTAAATTATATTTTAGTAGAAAGTTTTAAAGTTCCAGACTTCCATCGACACCAATAAAAACTGTTATACTCTGTTATTATTATCTTCTGTACGTTATCTCTTATTGGCATTTTCTTAAACTATTGATTTTCGTGTGGGTTTCAAGTTCAGAATAAAAAAAAAAGCCAGTATCACCAGTGTTTTTTCCATACCCAGAAGGAAACGTGTTCTTAAGAGTGCTTTTATTTCTTTAAGCACTTAGGATTCATTCAGGAAGTTACTTGAGGTGGGGCCAGACAGAGGAGTAGACCATCCAGCTCTTGACATTTTCCAGGGCTGTGTGTCCAGAACTTAGTGACCCAATTCTTCTCCGTTGGCCTAGATTCAGCTGAACAAGTCATCAGACTTATGAGGCATTTTGTTTTCTTAAAACCAAAAACCACTCTTATAAAGAAAATGAAGAATTAAATAAAATATGCCGCTATAATCTTGTATAACCTTAAAGGCTGGCAGGACTGGTCTATAAAAACAAGCCCGAAAGCCAAGGCAAATAGGCCTACGAAGCAGTCAGACCTGGGGGATGTTGGCCAAGGAAGCCTGCCATGTGGTAAGAGCCAAACCCAACTCTTGATTTGGATTTTTTTTTAAGCACACCTAACAGGGAGGAGGAAGGTGTGATCACTGAAGAATTAGGGTGTGATGGACTGACTTTTCTTCCATACCTTTTTTGATGGTGGGCAATACTTTTAAAAATTAGAGATGAAACTGAACATACTTGTTGAAGAGAAGGATATTTCCATATAGATGCATGTCGATGTTCCAGGTTCCTTTGCTTAGAAGGCATAAATTCAGCATATCATGTGTCCAACCTGGTCCTGGATGCTATGGTTGAGAGATAGAACGTAATTTAATCTTTGCATTTTTATGAGGTCCATATTACTACCTCTATTTTACATGAAAGAAAACTATGTCTCAGGTGAGAGAAGTCACCTAAAACCATATAAACTAGTCAGAGTTGGACTCAAGACTCAAATCAGTGTGCCTACCTCAAAACCTCAGCTCTTTCTGGTATAGCCTAATGCCTCTGAAGAAAGAGAGAGGCAGGTCTTATTTTTCCAGCACTCACGGTTTGCTTGAGGAGAGAGATGAGTTTGTGAAATAACTGTGGAATAGTTTTATATTTATATGAAGTATAAATATATTTGAGTATGAGTCTGTAGTCTGACGTCTACATAAAGGAAACACTGTGCTGCTTCTCAGTTGGTAAACAGATTTCTCCTCTGCCCTTTCTTCAGCTCCGGACTGCCCTCATCCTGGCCTTTATACACCTCCCCCCCCCCCAAAAAAAAAAACCTAGAGGCCCTCAGATGTGCATGCCCCCTACTTTCTGTTACCACTCCCTGCCCTCACTTTGTCAGCTACCTCCGCTTTGGTCCACCTCAGCCAAACTGTCAGTGTCCACTCTCCTCATCTTCCTCCTGGGGCCCTATGCTCCTGGACCTATCCCTGCCCTCTCCTCATGATCCCTGCTCCCTTGTTAATGCAACTGTAGTCTTCACTGAGTTCCTTCTCCTCAGGCCCTGAAATCTCTTCCCATTTACAAAAGGCTTCCATCAAACTGCCTCCCAGGTCTAGAACTTTTACATCCTTCACCCTTTCTAGGTCAAGCTTCTTGAGATTAGATTACTTTATTTCCCAGGTAGTCCTTGATTTATCCTATTCAAATTTCTATTCCCTGGCTCTAGCCAAGGTCACTTCATACTTACCAAATTTTAGCATCTGCAGAGTTATCAGTTTCTAGTCCTTTTCTATTAGCCTACTCCTCCTGGTTAAAATCTTCCCTTTTTTGTCATACTCTACCTCACTCTCTTCTCTGGCTGCTTTTCCTCAGTCATTTTCTTCAGTATTATAAATATTATGATGCCCCCAAACTTTTGTCTTTGACTCCCTTAAGTATAACCTCACTTTCCCCTGACAAGCCCATTCTCTTTCAGTGCTAGAATTCTCACTGATATTCCGTATTCATTCAGTCCAGATCACTTCCCTGAACACGAGCTTATTTATACCAACCCTAAATGGATGTCCCACAGTCTCTTCAAGTGAATGTGTCTAAAAGTAGAATTCCTTATCTTATATTCCAGACCTGACCCCCTCCCCTGTTTCTCATCTTCATTAGTGTGACACCTCCATGGACCAGGTTGCCTAAGCCAAAATCTGAAAACTATCCAAGACACCTCTCTCCCTCCTTCTCTCTCTCTCTTCCCCTGTTCTCGATCCCCTCCTAAATATAATTCATAGTGACTATTTCAGGTCCTTTTGTTTCACCAGGTCTTGATCTACTAAATAGTCCCCTGATTTGCGTCCGCATTCTTCCTCCTGCAATGCATCCCTCATGTTGTTTCCAGATTACTGTTATAAAACCCATCATTTTGGAATCATCACCTGTAGCAGTCATTCCCACTCCTTAGTGGACTATACAGATTCCTTTATTATCCCATTCACTTCTTATCTTTCTAGCCCCATCAGTTTACACTCTTCCCTATAACTGCTTTCTCCAAAGACGCATGCTTTCCGCTGCCCCTTTCCTTGGTACATGTCATTTCATCTCTCTGGAATTCCCCTTTCCTCTTATTTTCCCAGTGAGATTATTCATTAAGAGCAACCTTATATATTTATCTCTGTATAAAGCTCTCCTGATTCTCTTAATGAGGTCAACCACTTCTTTCTCTGTACAACCATCCTTCCTTACATTTACCACTATTGGTATGCTTGTTGTAAAGCATACACCATTTCCTTACGGGGCTGTCTTCTGCTCTAGACTGTGATCTCATTCAGAGTAGAGAACTCAATTTCATCCTAATCCAGCTGACTTTTCAACAGCACACCCAAATGTTGTAAAACTTCTTTCACTACTATCTAAAGATATTAAAGGTATTCTTAAATGTTAATTGAGCTTATCTAAATCAGTTAATTTTGTATCATAATAAATCCTTCATTGAATAGTTTTCTGGTGGCTTTAGGTGTATATGTCTTATCTACCCTTCTAGATTTTCAAATCTTGGAGTCTTTTTACTTTTATTGATTATCTTAGGGTAGAAATTCCCGTCTTGGCTCAGGGGAAACAGTCTGACTAGTAACCATGAGGTTGCTCACTGGGTTAAGGATCCAGCATTGCTCAACTTGGATCCCAAGTTGCTGTGGCATAGGCTGGCAGCTACAGCTCCGATTTGACCCCTAACCTGGGAACCTCCATATACTGCAGGTGCGACCCTAAAAAGCAAAAATAAATAAATAAATAAATAAATAAATAAATAAATAAATAAATAAAATTATCTTAGGGTGGATCAGTCCTCTTGTAAAGCCAGATAGCCCAATCTAGATATGGAAGCATTTTTTTATTAGGCCTGTGATATTGTCACTGGGCTAGGAAATTCATAGTTGTCATGAAACTAATCACTTTTTATGATTATTAAAGAATTCTGAACCAAATAAAGAGAAAAAAAGTATTTGATTTTGAACTAATTAGTTCACACTCCCATTTCTCGCAGATAAATCCATTATTGGCTTTGCATTCAGAACTTTTGTTTGTCACTTTGAGTGTCTCGTAATATTTCTGGAAAATGCTCATATAGGTGTAGTCATTGATTTTCAATTCCTATAACAAAATTTAATTAAAATTCATAACATGTATATTTTATATTATTGCATTAGTGGCATCTTCTAGAGAAAAGGATCAAGAGCTAGTGTGTTGGGGTCAATCAGAGTCAGAGGACAGCCCAAGTCTAGTGTCCAAGTTGGAGCAGGACAGTCAGCACAAGATCTAAAGGGAGCAACACAGAAAGTCTGAGAGGACAGGACAAGAAGACTCATATTCCAGATTCATGGTCCAGAGACAAGGAGAACATCTGGACACTCCAGATCAGTCTCTGCTGTCTCTGCAGCATCATGCTCAGCTGTTGCATTCATACAGGCTCATGCAATACCTGCCTTGAATCAAAGGATTAGTCAACTTTGCCTAGAGAAAATTCATTTTCTCAAAAGACGGAACTTTTTAGGTCCTTGTGGTTTTTTGCAGTTCTGGAAAACTTGCCTCAAATATTTATCCAGATGCAGGTTCCTTGGATCATTGTTTTAGAATGAACTTTGTTAACTAAACTTGATCCAAGAAAACTCTATAATCACTTTTGTTATTAAGAAACTTGATTTTCATTTGATGCATTCCTTCCTTCATTTATTCATTTCTGGGAATTGATCCAAATCTTATATAAAACATGCGCAGAAAGAAGGAAAACAAGTGGCCTCTTTATATAAACTTTTGAAGAAGGAAATGAGGCCACCCAAATGTGGCCTATGCCATCTGTGGTCTGTGATAAACAGCAAAACTAACATTATATTTTTTTCTTTAAATGTTAACTATAAAATATAAAATCCTTTTTATTAGCACCAGATGTCAAGCATGCTTATTAAAATGCCATGGCTTATTAAATAACATCATTTTGGACTCACTGAACTAGTAAAGTCTAGTTTTTTTTTTTGCATTTATCTTAAATGTCTAAAATTATGCATTACTTAACTACTTGTATTCAAATATGTAAAGAGTAATATACATATATCAAAATTTAAATTTAGAAGTAAAATTATGTACACCGTGGGCTGAACTGAAATACTTTTTAATCTATAAAAGTAGATTTTATGTTTATGTTTATTGAAATTTTTATATTGTCCTGAAAATAAGAATTACTTTCTATATATCAGAACTAAAGGGAACTGGGAGAAGATCAAATAAAAATAAAGAGTAATTTTAAATTAAAGTATGTATTCTCTCTAGTCTTTTTAGCAGCTTTTTCTATGGTTTTCATAGTGTAGTTATTTGTGAGGAAATCTGTTTCCTTCTTTTTCTCCCCACACCCCCACTAAGGGTTACTACAGCCTTTTCTCCGCCAGCGTCAGGGAAGGGATAGTTTTGATAAGTAGGGAAGAACCACTACATAGAATTTTTGCAGAAATCAAAAGTCTTGGAAACTTCTGTATAAAGGTATGCTTGGGATATTTTGAATTCAAATTTAAAGTCAATAATGAGAATTTAGTATGGTTATTAAGGAAATTAAATTTTCATTTTATTTTTTGCATGAAATGTTACTCTGGTTGAGCTTCTTCTTTTAGCAGAGCTCTTTGAAATGACTCTTGAAGTGCAGATTATAATGTGTCTAAATATTTCCTTTTCTCTTTCACTGTTATATATAGTTTGAGCATGATCTTTTAAATAGCTAACATGAGGGAGATTAGGAAAAGGTCTTTTGAGATATAAATTCACCGACATCACAGTCAGTCAGTCTTATATTTTTGGGGCCGAAGTCAGTGTGTAATACTCACATCTTTTATAATTGTCTGAAGAAACCAGCTTTCCAGTGGTAATCTGGTGATTAAACTTATCTGTTCTTTGCTACTTAGACATTATTCTGTAAGGTTTAAATCAGGGTCACTGCTGAATATAATTTACTGAGTTTGAAACTAGCAGGTGTATTCTGGACAAAGTAAAGAGCAAATAGTAAAATGGCTTACATCTTTTCCCAAGAATTTATTTACTTTGGGATTTTATCTGCTGCTTTTGATTTTAAAGTTTTACTACAAGGGCACTGGGAACAAATGCACCCTTTGTGTCTCAGGAACAGCAGGTGTTGAAACAGCTTTTTTGTTTCACTTGGACAATAGTGGTTAATGTATTTATCGAACCTGATTGATCATCACAAGCCCCAAGGGCCATAGCCTCCCAATAAAAAATTATCTGGATGTTATTATGGTTATCTAGTGTTGTTCTATTCATTAAATCTGGATATTTGTCTGTGTGGCAAGGAATACATATCTGGGTAAGTTTGTCCCAAAGAGCAATTGTGTTTTAGATCCATGTTCCTAAAACTAATTCCTAAAATGTTGTTATTCTTAGACTGTCTCTATTAACATGGATTCATAATTGCTATGGCTTTAGAGGCATTAAAAACTTATCCTTTGGGGATCTTACCAAGTGAGACAAAGTGACTCAGACATACTTCAAAGGAATTTACTAGGATTTATCTATAGGTAATTCTAACTGTTCTAGAGTTTCTGAATCTCCAGAGAGGAAATTACCTGCCTTTAGCCATCTATAGAACAAAGAAAAGGGGTCAGACACCCAACAGAGTGCTAGAAATGTGTTTCTATATGTTGACTAAACATTCAATAACTGATAAACTTCCAGAGAAAGAACCCATTGGTTGTCTAGAGACTTTTCTCCAACTGCCCTGGCATCAGTGGATGACATTATCCCGCATTCTTCTCCAAAGGACACCCTTACTTCTTTATGTTTCTGGAGCTAACTGTAATCTCTTGATGACTTATTGAGTATAAATAATTATCTCCAAGTTAGTAGCAGTTCCTTTATCTGCCCATTAGTCACATTTTGGATCTTAAAACTATTTTCTATTTGCAGACAGAGGGTTTTTGAAGTGTAAAATAGTAGGAAGTTAAACATAGCAAGTGGCAACAGAGTAGTTGCATCTAGAGATTTCTTTGTGTGTTTTTCTTTTTAATTGTGGAAAAATACACATAACATAAAATTTATTATCTTTACCATTTTAAGTTGATGGTTTAGTGGCATAAGCACATTCACATTGTTGTGCAACCATCACCACCTCCATCTCCAGAACTCTTTTCATCTTGCAAAACTGTACCCATTAAACAACTCTCTATTCCCTCCTCCTTCCAGACCCTGGCATCTAATCATTTTTAGTGAAAATTATTATGCTACAGTATTATTGCTGTATATCCATTAGGAAATATATGTTCATCATATTTATGGATGTTTTAGAATGGACATAGCATAAAAAATATATCTGTTTATTTATTCTTTGTCTCATAATTTTCCTGGGAGAGGAGTGTCCCTATACTTCTGCATTTAATTTTTCATGTATTATTGAAATGGTTACATGCATTAGGGGTTCATTTTCAAATATCTCCAACATCTTTAAACTTAAGTAATCCTTTTTGATATTTTTTTCAAGAACACTCACTTTTGTTGCTTTAATTTCAGGTGTTTAATTTCTACTTTTTTCTCATTATGACACTTAACATTAATATTTGTCATAGTCCATATGCATTTATCAGATTCAAACTGCACCTAAAAGGTGCATTAAAAATTCAATGTTCTTTATTTAGAACTAAATGATACTTAACCACACTTTTGTCAAATACTCTTATCTTGGAATCCCTATTTCACCTGGGTTACATTGATTTGTTTTGGAATCAAGTGATCTGACTTAGTTCTTCTGTCAGTGATTATTTATTATTACTATTAACATTTTAATGTGTGAGTCACTCTGTTAACACTCAGTCTCAAGGAGTGGTTGAGGAAACCTACTTACTATACTTTATTTTCTTTTTAAACCCTCAGGTTCACATTTTTCTGCAGCAACTGGTCTTAGCTCATATGTGAGAATTTTTAAGCATCTGAACTTGAAGAATCTCACAGGATTATTTCTACATTGAATGATTTTTAAAACATTATTATGATATTTAAGAATAATCCTTAATATTTTATTATGTTCAGGTAACAAAACTTATTTTAGTGTTCAGTTTTATTCTACTTGCTATTCCAAGTCAAATGGTCATTAAATAAATTTGCTTCTGAATCAAATCAGACCCATTTAAATATGACATACTACTCCTTCAAACATCATGTCGAGAAATATGGAGAGAGCTTTCTCCTCCTCTGTGTCACAGTGTCTCAACTTTTACCATTAGAAGTTAGGTACTTGATGTTTGTTGTCACATGATGCCCTTTAAAATGTGAATGCCCATGGAGTTCTCGTCATGGCTCAGTGGTTAATGAATCTGATTAGGAACCATGAGCTTGCGGGTTCGATCCCTGGCCTTGCTCAGTGGGTTAAGGATCCAGTGTTGCCATGAGCTGTGGTGTAGGTTGCAGACGCGGCTCGGATCCCGCATTGCTGTGGCTGTGGTGAAGGCCAGCAGCTACAGCTCCTGTTAGACCTCCATATGCCACGGGTGCAGCCCTAGATAAGGCAAAAAGACAAAAAAAAAAAAAAAAGGTGAATGTCCGTGGGAATAGTAACCTTTCTAATTTTCAGTCATCAATCCCTCTGTAGATTTGCTTTTACCCAGGTAAATATGAACAGTGAGATAAAATAGGGTGAGAGAGAGAGAGAGAATAAAAAATGAGGTGGGAGGAACTGTGGTATCAAGGATAAAGCTTTAATTGCATTAGCGTTTTGCATCTTTCATCCCTGACTCTCATAGAGTATTATTAACTTGATGCTTTGAAAAAGTTAGTAAAATTTGTCTCTGTTTTTGAGGATTTCCTTCAGTGTAATCAACAGATAGTTACTGTTATATTTCTTCTATGCTACACTTGTTGCTCAGCTCATCATATGAATTATTATACTTACTCCTCAAAAACAGCCCTGTTTGTTTGATGAGGAAATGAGGCTCAGAGATATGTGGTAACTTTTTGAAGGTCATGCAGCTATAAAATACCCTTCTGACTGCTAAATATATGTTCTTACCTTCTAAACTATTTGTTCTTAGGGTAATGGGGAAGCATTGAACAGTTGCAAGAAGAGTGACATGATCAAATTGTATTTTAGAACGTTCACACTGGATGTGAATAGACTGGAGGGAAATAAGACTAGAATCAGGCTAAAAGTTAGGAAGCTATCAGCTACTATAATTATCTGAGCATGACCTGAATGCTGCCTGGGGTGTAGACATGAACATGGAAAGAGGTAAATGGAGGAGTTCCTGTTGTGGCTCAGTGATAATGAACTCGATTAGTATCCATGAGGATGCAGGTTCAATCCCTGGCCTCGCTCAGTGGCTCGGGGATCCAGTGTTGCTATGAGCTGTGGTGTAGGTTGCAGACGCTGCTCGGATCCAATGTTGTTATGGCTATGGCTGTTGGTGTAGGCCTGAAGCTGCAGCTCCAGTTCAGCCCCTAGCTTGGGAACTTCCATGTGCTGCAGGTGCGGACCTAAAAAGAAAAAAAAAGTAGATGGATTCAAGCAAGATTTGAGAGTAGGCATCAACAGAATTTAACTGGAAGAACAGGATGATCCTTGGGTTTCTGACTTGAGCAACCAGGTAGATGGTTGTTTTCTTTAGCTGGAGCTGCTATGACAAAAATACCATGCAGTGGGTAGCTTAAACAACAAATATTTGTTCCTCACAGTTCTGGAGGCTAGAAGTCCAAGATCAGGGCACTGGCAGATTTGGTGTCTGGTGAAAACTCATTTCGTGTTTTGCAAATGACCATTTTCTCACTGAGTCCACACATGGTAGAGAAAGAACTCTGAGCGCTTCATCCTCTTTTAAGGGCATGAATCCCATCATAGGGGATCTACCCCCATGACCTCATCTAAATCAAATTACTTCCCAAAGGCCCCACCTCCAAATAACCATCACGTTGGGGGTTAGGCTTCAACACATGAATTTGAGGAAGGGCACACACATCCAGTCCATTGCAATGGTGATGCCTTTCACCAAGATGGGAACACAGAAAAAAGATCAGTTTGGGGCTGGGTGTGTGAGGAGGTGGATAATGTTGAGCTCTGAACATGTGGCATATGAGGTGTCTGTGAAATGTCCAAGTGCAGATGTCCAGTAAACAATTTCCTCTCTTGGCCTGTTGCTCAAAGAAAGAGACATGAGGGAGAGATATAAATCTGGAGGTTATTGGAATATGGATGGAAAGTGGGTGAGATCACCCTGAAAAAAAGTGCAAAGGGTAAGTGGGCAGGCCTGTACCATGCCTGAAAAACAAAATAAAACAAAAGTAAATGAAATTAACACGCAAGAAGGAAAAAAAAAGGGGAAGGGCGGGGGTTCACCAAGAAAATGAGAAGGAGCGGCTAAAGAGGTCAAAAAGACAGCAGGGACTGTGTGGGAGAAGATGAACCCGGAAAGATAAAGTTTCGGGCAGGAGGAGTGCTCAGCTGCTTTGACTGCTGTCTCGTTACAAAGAGAGAAAGTGAGACAGGAACTGGTTTTAGGAGGTTGTTGGTGACAGGAGGGTAGAGGAGTAGATGAGCAAAACCAGACTTCAGTCTTCTGGTTGCTAATGGGCACCTAATATTGTGTAAATCTTTACGTAAGTCAGAGAAAAGTCAACTTCATGCATCTTCCTTGTCAGTGAGTGTTTTAATAACTTTTTTTTATTCCAAATGATTTTTGTACACTGAAATCATGCAATCCTAATACCCTAGTTGGCATTTTACTTTCATTTCTGGAGGCCATTCAATTCTAATTTTACAACCTGATTTTTTTTTCAAACTCAATGATGATGTTCTTGATGACAGCAGTGCAATTTTAAAATACTAAGAGAGTTTTTACTTTTTTATACAGGTGTTCTCCAACAAACAAAGCAAAGAGAGAGCAGGTAAGTCTCTCTGATGAAGTCTGTTTTACTGTTTCTTTATAAAAGTTGTTTGAAGAGCCTTACTTAGTCACTGTGGGTTTAGGCATGCCACAAGTCTTGTTGAAAAAATGATAGTCATAGTATAATGTTAAATCAAAGTATATCCTAATCTTGAGACTGGATCAGTTCACTGAGTTTTCTCCTGGTTCTCATGCAGCGACACTGTGGGTTTAATTCCCATTTTGTATAATTGGTTCCATACAGAAAGTAATTTCCTTTGCCAAACTGGACCTGTCATGGTGATCATTTCACTAACATATACAAATATCAATCGTTATGTTATACACATGAAGCTACTATACTGTGATATGTGAACCATATCTCAAAAATTTTAATAAAATTAAAAAAAATTCCTTTGCATAACCAGACTTTACCTTGAAATATATGTTATAAAGTAGTAACTAAATAAAAGACTACACCTATAGGAGTTCCCGTCGTGGCGCAGTGGTTAACGAATCTGACTAGGAACCATGAGGTTGTGGGTTCGATCCCTGCCCTTGCTCAGTGGGTTAACGATCCGGCGTTGCCGTGAGCTGTGGTGTAGGT
This sequence comes from Catagonus wagneri, assembly GCA_004024745.2. NCBI lineage: Eukaryota > Metazoa > Chordata > Mammalia > Artiodactyla > Tayassuidae > Catagonus > Catagonus wagneri. The sequence goes on from PVHT020004944.1 coordinate 36,073,294, forward strand.
TGCAGACGCGGCTCGGATCCTGCGTTGCTGTGGCTGCGGCGCAGGCCAGTGGCCACAGCTCCGATTAGACCCCTAG
>PVHT020004944.1:36074369-36092705 GCA_004024745.2 Catagonus wagneri
TAGGCAGATCTACCAGGTGCCTTAAGCGTTTGGGAATAGCAGCAGCAGGAAGTATGATTTCCCCTGGGAGTGAGAGCCGCAGAAAACTAGTGTTCGATTGCAAAGTCCTCTTTGAGATGACTGGAACCACAAGCGGTACCCGTCAGAGGCTGGCTCAGCAGGCGGGCGTTTGTTTGGCCCTTCCGCTGATGCTTTCTCGGCTGTTGGGGCGGGCGGCAGCGGCTGGCGCCGGCCCCGCTCCTCTGCGAAAGCTAGCTCCGTGTGGTCGCGTACTGCTCCGCCCGCCAGAGCTACCAACTCTGTGGACTGATGCAGTCGCCTAGGTCCGTGGACTGGCCCAGGGCCCCGCCAACCCCGCTGATGCTGGCTGGCGCAGGTGCCTGGGTCCACAACCTGGCACCGCGCTCCGCCCTTGGGCTTCAAGGCACGGCTCCGCTCCCACCCGCCGCGGCTGCAGCCTCCACTGGCTCCTCCCCACTTCCGCTCTCTTTGGCGGGTCACCGTCGCCCCGCCCTGCGCGCTAGTTCAAGTCGCTTCCTATGGCGGCCAGCCCCTCCTCCTCTCCTCTTCCCTAACAATGGAGGCTTGCCTTCCCTGCGGGATCAGACTTCCTCGGTTCCCTCAGTCCTGGTTTCGCTCTCAACAAATCATAGAATATCGCTGTTCCTTGCGCTATTCCCGCAAACGCCGGGGCCACCGACCTCTGCCCTCTCACAGGGACTAACCTTAGGAACCTGTATCAGCTCCCAGGCACCGCCCATCGCCTCAGGCTGTGGTGTCTGCGCTGGTATTCAGGTCTCTAACTCCGATTTTCCTGTCTCAATCCAGCTGCTGCGTTTTTCTCAGTCTTTGATGACCCTCTAGTTCCGATGGTCGTTGATCCGCTGATCGTTGTTTAGGTTTCTTCCCAGGAAACTTTTCTTTTTCACAGCTCCCTCCCTGGAGTGCTGGTTACGGTCCTAATTGCTTTTCTCTCTCACCTTTTTTTTTTTTTCTTCTTCACTTGTTCTACCCAGTTATTTCAAGGGTTTCTTGCAGTTTTTGGAGGTTTAAATTGATCAGCATTCAGATGATGATTTGTCCAACTTGTTTTATATTTAGATGCGTTTTTTGATGTATTTGTGGGAGAGGGTGAGCGCGACCTCTTACTCCTCCACCATCTTGCCGCTGACTGTTTTCATTTTTGAATACCTCTTTTTCTTTACTCTGTTGGAGAACACTTGTAGTCCCTTATTCAAAAACTCAAGGTCTCAGCTTCAGTTCAAATTAGCATCAGCATTGATATAGTCACCTGCTGTTCTACTTCTTGGAGAGATTTGTAAGACTTTTACACGGAATCACCAGGCAAAGTGACCAGCTGGAACTGTCTCACAAGCATGTCTTTGGGAGTGTGCTGGACCCACCAGCTGTACCAAAATCACAAACAGAAACTTCCTTCTGCCATTCTGTGAAATGTTTGTAGCATCAAGCATGGACAATTTTGTGTCCATATCCACTTTTATATTTGATACTTTATCGATACATAACCATCAACCACGTGACACCAAAGTGAAAAATGAGCATAGTCTCTTTAAAAATCATAAGAATGTGTCCTAATTATAAATTATGCCATAAGTAGAACCTTCTTTGCTTCATCTGTACTGTTGAAATTCAAACCAGAGCTCAAGGAGTTGATCTTGCATTTATGTCAGCAGCAAAGACTATGCTTCACTCTTTGCTCCAGAAATGACCAAATGAAGGATTTACACAAATAAGCCTCATGTGAAGGTTTTAATTAGAATGTGACAGATTTGTTTTCTTTTTGCCATAAGCAGATCCAACTTGTTTTAGTTAAAGGATATTTTCCATCATATGAAAGTTACCATCAAGAGAGCAAATAAGAAACAACTGCTATTAACTCCTGGCCAGAATTGACAAGTACTTTTCTCACAAATCTCCAAGGAGGAAATTCTGCTTTGGTGGCTCTGATCCAGTGTAAAAGTATCAGATTGGATGTGGAGCTTATCTGCAGGTATTCAGGTATCATGCGGTGGGGGTTCAGTCTACCAGAGACTCAATTTTTAGCTGCTTATCTACTCTGCCAGCTAGTATTTCATCTTGACAGAAAAAGAAATGAACAGGCAAGCAGGCCAGCAGCAACTAGAAAAGAGTCAAATCAATTTTCACTTAAATATTTATGGAAAACACTCTGGGAGTAGGAAATATCAGTGAAGGATGTCTGAGAACAATTTTTCTGCACTTGTAAATCAGAAGAGAATTTTTGAAGCCTAATTCAAATTTCCATTCAAATGTAAAACAGCCGATAAGTTCGGGTTTTTCAATTACAACTGTCCTCTCTCTCTCTCTTTTTTTAAAATCTCATATTTCAAATTAAATTATTTTCACAATTTAAATTTTTAATAGTCTTTCCTTCCCGCTGTTTGTACAATGTGAAGTCAGCTCCCTCATTTTGGCTTCCCTCATCATTTCAGCTCCTTCATCATTGCTTCTTGGCTGGAGCGTTTAAGAGCTTCTCTCTGTATGTTTGACCAAAGATGTAATACGGAGTTCAGACAGAAGAGGCTACTTGATATGTAGGGATGTAAAGTGTAACTCGACATAGAAGAAGGATGTACTATGACCACTCTCATTGTTTGCCCTTGTAAGTTGATTCCTGATGATTCTTTCTTCTGTGTCACAGTGGCCTGACCCACATTTTCCTCCGGTTTCAGTCATTGGAGAGGGAGAAGTAGGGAACCCAACATAATAGTGATCTCGAGCAGAAAAGCCGAGGCCCAGTGAGGTGGTCTGTAAGGCCAGTGGATGTTGTTACCTTCACTGCTAGATTAAGAGAAGATGTCACTCAGTGACCACACTCTCTCTCTTTAAAAGAGTTTATTTTTTTTTTTTTTTGTCTTTTTGCCTTTATCTAGAGCTGCACCCGCGGCATATGGAGGTTCCCAGGCTAGGGGTTTAACAGGAGCTGTAGCTGCCAGCCTTCGCCACAGCCACAACAATGCGGGATCCGAGCCGCGTCTGCAACCTACACCACAGCTCACAGCAACGCCGAATCCTTAACCCACTGAGCGAGGCCAGGAATCGAATCCGCAACCTCATGGTTCCTAGTTGGATTCATTAACCAATGAGCCACGAAGGGAAGTCCCTCTTTAAAAGAGTTTAAATTGTCTGCCAGAACCAATATATATCAGCTTATTGGTATAGGAAATATTTGCTATGGTAGCAGCAGAGTAAATTCTCTGAGTTTATGCCTATCATATTGTGACCTTTGTGAGATAAAAAGTCAAAATAGAAATGATTGGTACATACTATTTCCCTAATGGAATAAAAAATTAATTCATTTTTGAAAAGTGAATAAGAATGTTCATAAATATATACATACTTTAAAAACAAATCCATATGGCTATAGTTGATTTAATCTTCCTTTAAATTCAGTTTCTCATGGTACAGATTTTTCCTTTCCTCAAATTTGTATATAGGAGACCAAAGCCAAATTCCAGTATTGGTCGCTACCAAGAATATCTGAATCTTGCACTGACATGTTGTTCTTTGCATACAATATATATTTCACTTCTAGATTATTAAAATTCTCTTCCATTTAGAAAATGATTCGAAAACCTAAGGAAAATTAGGTCACATCTGAAGAAATCACGTACTGTTTTTTTGTTTTGTTTTATTTTGTTTGTTTTTTAGTAATTTCACTAGAGCAACAGGGACCGACTCCTATAGGCAGAGTTTCATGGCCATAGCTCTTCGTCCTTCCCACAAGCACCGTAATACTTTCTGCCCTCTCAGCTTCATTGTGTTACGGCATTTTGTCAGGCCAGTTTTCAAAAATATGAAGGCTCTGTCATGAAAAGGCCTTTACAAGTATTAGAGATACAGGGTATGCAGGGAGTCAAAAGTGCAGCCAACCCCAATTATGAATGAAAGCGTTTGCTATGGAGTTTACACATTCTTCCATTGCACTGGGATTTAATTGTAGTAACAAATGCCCATGATTGAGAAATTCTTGGTGCCCTTCACCCATTCCAATTCCAATTGGCAATTGTAACTTTATTTTAGTTCATAGAATGTTGAACATTTTCTATGTCCCTGGCACTGTCCAAATGTATTAGCAACAAAAAGATAAATAAGATAAAAATATCTCTCCAAGAAACTTACCCAACTTAAATCTTTTCTCTTAAGATTTTTCCAGTAAAACTAGAGGTTTCCCATAAATGTTTAACTAGTGAAATTTATAATAATTTAATAAAATTTTAAGTTGTGATTTCCTATGGCTATGTAAAGAGAAGTAAATACCATTTTGTGGCAATATGCCCACATGACGCCAAAGGAAAGCATTGGAGTGTGCCAAGAGGAAACTTTTATTTTGTATTTAAAAAGAGATGAAATTAATTTTAGTATTTTATTTAGCCTGTATCTCCAAAATATTATTTCAGCATAAAATAAAAGTAAGAATTATTCATAAGATGTTCTACTTTTTTGTATTAAGTATTTAAAATCTCAGGAGTATTTCATACTTTACAGCACATTTCAATTCAGATTAGTCACATTTCTAATGTTCACTAGCCACATATGGCTGGCTGATGGATACCGTTTTGGATAACACAAATTATAACATCTTTTTTTAAGTCACTCGGTGATTTGCTATTTGATATAGTCTTGTGGGGAGCAGTACATTAGTGAATAAATTCCAAGTGGTGAGGAAGGGTAGATCATCATGGCATAGCTAGTGAAAATCAGTATGCTACCAGTGTGAATTACAGTGTCATTTCCTTCATTGTTTTGATTTGAACTAGTTGCAGAGATTATTGATTTTCTTAATGGATTTATTGAAAACATCCCTACTTTCCTTTGCAATAAAAAGTATTTTTATCTTTTACATTTCTTAATGGAAAACTAAAGAACACTTCTTTTTGGAAACAGAACAAATGGTTAGAGACAGGCTGAAGAGTGAATGTAGGCTTCTGTCTTTCACAAGTCTCATCATCAAAGGCAGGTCTCTGAAGTAACTGAAGTTACTGAAATAAGCCTCGTTTTCTAACCTATGCACATACATTACAACGAACCTATCTGGTGTGATTATTCTGAGGTTGTATGAGGTAATAGAAAGTTCTGAGTATGCTATCTGAGTATGACCAATACATGGTGGATATTACTTTCGTTATTATTAATAATGATAATTAGCTCTGTACAAAGTTCTCATAATCACCTCCAACTACAACCTGTATTTACTGAGTACCCATATGATGAATGATAAAGTATTTTAATGGTGAATACAAGGCCATATGCTGAGAACAGAAGGAGAAATCAAGATGCTCTCACTTTTAAGATACCAAAGCTCATTCTTTATATGTTATCTTGGATAAGTCACATTCTCTTTCCTCAGATATAAAGTGTGAAAAGTGTTTTGTTTCAATAATAGATGTACTGTGACCACTTAATATAACAATTATTTCATAAAAAGTTTTATAACAAATAAGTACCCTCTTCTTACTACTCGGAAAGAAAATGTATGGATAGAAGATAAACAAAATTTCAAAAACTAACATGGCACTTTAAGTATAATAAATAAAAGTAATTTATAATTACATGATTGTGTATTTAATATATAATGTTCAGCTTGATTACATTAGAATATAGAATGGAATAGTCTGATGCTTATGTGAGTAGTTTTGAATTTAAAAGAAGTTAGAATATGAGAAGACACTTGGTAGAAGACTTATAGGAAAATGAAAGAGTGTAAGTTAAGGGTATAATTAGAACAAAACCAATGTTGAAATGAATAACAATAGACAGGCTTGTGTGTGTGATAAAAGGCAGAAGAAAATAACCTTAGTTATGGTAAAGATTAGATGCCAAGATAAACTGTCAACTCTTATGTAGAGAAAATGAGAAAGTGTGATTTCTTGCAAGTGAGCTGAGCTTTATTCATGTATGGTGTCACAGTAATTAATTCCCTGTATTATAATGTGGGACAGAGAACCAAAAACCTATTTCTTGTCTTGAAATTCCACCACATGGCAATGCATGCAGTCAGGCTCGTATTTAAAAAGACAGTAGAGATCATTTCCTAACATGGGCAACAGAAAATGAGGTTGGATTAGAAAAAGAAGTTTAACTACCAGAAACTGCAGAGAAATTGTGTAATCGATGTGTGGGAATGGTATTGAAAAACCTAGCTAACTGAAAAATAAATGCTTTAAACACAGATGGTCATATTTAACATTTTAAAATTAGGCTAAATGATGCTAAATATTAGTCTTCCCACAATTTACATGGTAGTTTCATTGCTGGAAAAATCGGTGTGTATTAAAACCATGTAAAAACTACTTTCTGTTTGTATGTAAAATGGAGTAAAGGTCTAGTTTCAGAGAGGTTCAGATAGTAACTTATGCAGCGGAAGATTTGGAAATCATGTGGAATGCAGGACAGTTATTCACTGGGCATGCCTGTCCCATGGCTTTCAGGATAGTCACAGAATTCTAGTAAAATTTCCTAATTATTGCAATGAACAAAAATGTACTCCCTCATTTTTCCCCCAAGTGTATTCTTCCAGGAGGTATAAGATCTCCAGTGGGATTCATTGGCATAGAGATAAAGGATACCCTTGCATTGAGACTTTACACACACAAGCACTAATCTCCCAGCAGAACTTGAGGTTGGGATATTAGAAAGGGACTAAGTATGCACTTGCAACTTGTTTCTTCAACTGTCTGATGACAGTGGTGGCATGCCAGTTCTTACAGCCCCTAGTAAGTTTAGATGCTTGCTGGACATTCTGCTTGTTAGTGGCCTTGAAAGAATCTCTTCCCAAGTACGAGACAGGCAAAATTTCACACTGCTAGTCAAAAAAAGCACCACTGAATAAACGAGTATACAATGCAAACCCACTATTCCATTTGAATAATTACGTATATGTAGTTTTCCTTTTACTGAACTCTTGCATCAAGTGAGATGCAATTTTTGTTCGTCTTTTGAGAATTTCAATGAATTTTAAAGCTTCTGTTATCTATTCTTAGCTCCAAAAATCCCATCAAAATCAATCTGTCATTTGATAACAATCAGCAGCTCAAATGAACAAACTCTCAGAATTGGATAGGATTTTAATTCATCTATAAAAGGCATCTTTTAATTGTGGAAGCAAATCAGTTTCTCTTCTAGAAAATTCACTAAAGGAAAACTTGTCAGACTGTGTCTATTTTGAGTAATATTGCATGGTTTCTGAAAGGCACAATTGAGTTTTATAATAATATACAGGATGGATTTAGATTTTTACATGTAAAATACATCCACATTGCTACTGCTTATAGCCTTTTTTGGTAAGCAAGTCTATGTTCCCGATCATCTATAGGATAAAATCCAGAAAACCTGTCTGGCCATCAAAATTTGTAGAAGCCTGACTGCTGCTTACTCCCACAGACCTCCCACACTGGCAGACACACCTCAACTCAATCCCTCTTCTGGCTGTTTATATTTCTCTCCTCAGAAACATCATTCAGGCTATACACAAGAGCTTCTGGGTCTGCAATCGAACTCCTTCCTGTTCATGTAATCACTTCATTTTCAAAATCAGTTTTTTCATAAGTACAAAGCAGGAGGGATTAAATGAAGTAACATACATAGAATGCTTAGCAGAGACCCTGGCACACAGGAGGTCCTCCAGAACTGTGAGTTTTTCTCACCTCCCTTTTAAGGTCTGATTTGATCCCCCAGCCCAGGAACTTCCATGTGCTGCAGGTACAGAGAAAAAAAGAAATGCAAGAAACCATAAGAGAACACTATGAATGATTATATGTCAACAAATTTGACAACCTAGAAGAAATGGACAGCTTTCTAGAAATATACCACCAAATCTGAATCAAGAAAAAGATCATTTTAACAGACTGATCACTAGAAATGAAATTGAATGTGTAATTTAAAAACTCCCTACAAACAAAAGTCTACTCACAACATGGAAACAACCTAAATACCCATTGACAGATGAAAGGATTAAGAAGAGGTGGTACATATACACAATGGAATACTACTCACCCATAAAAATAACCAAATAATGTCATTTGCAGCAACATGGATGCAGCTAGAGATTCTCGTACTCAGTGAAGTTAAGTCAGAAAGAGATAGACAAATATTATATGATATCACTTATATGCGGAATCTAAAATATAGCACAGTGACCCTATTTACAAAACAGCAACGGTCTTACCAACAGGCTTGTGGTTGCCAAGGAGGTGGGGAGAAGGGAACAAGATGGCCTGAAATTTTGATATTAGTAGGAGCAAACTGTTACATTTAGGATGGATAAGCAATGATGTCCTACTGTACAGCACAGGAAACTATAGTCAGTCTCTTGGGATAGACCATGGTGAAAGATAATATAAGAAATGGAATATGTATACAGCAATGTGTCACAGAAATTGGCACAACTTTGTAAATCAACTATAATTTAAAATATATATTCTTGTATACAAGCCCTTATCAGATATATTCTTTGCAAATATTTTCTCCCATTCTGTTGGATGTCTTTTCACTTTCTTGATGATATTCTTCGAAATATGAAGTTTTTAAACTTTGATGAATTCCAATTTATCTATTTTCTTTTGTTACTTTTATGTTTATGTTGCTTATGTCTGAGAACGTTTTGCCTAACCTAACTCAAATTCATGAAAATTTACTATGTTTTCTTCTAGAAGTCTTGTGATTTTAGCACATACATTTATGCCTGTGATCATTTGGATTCATTTTTAATGTGTGGTCTAAGGAAGGAGTCAGACTCCAGTCTTTGCATGTGGATATCCCAGTTTTTCCAGCATCACTATTCTTTCTGCTACTGAATTGATACCCTTGTTGGAAAATAGCCTGTGTACCTAATTTCAGTACCGTGCTCTGTCATTTCTGTTCTCTGTCCTTTGGATCTCTTCACCCTCAGAAGCTACGTTTTCTTCCCCAGTCATACTATGCTCTTCCATATAGCCGTGCTCCCCTACATCCTTCCTGTCTGTCTTGAATATAGTTTCCCATTTTTCTACCGGTCAAACTCCTGCTATCCTTAAGACCAGCTCAGACGGAATCTACTTTGTCTAGTTTTTTTTTTTTAGAAGTTTATTTGTTTACTTTTATATGGCACGCCTGTGGCATATGGAAGTTCCCAGGCCAGGAATTGAATCCTGGCTGTGCCAAATCCTTTAACCCATTGTATCAGGCTGGGGATTGAACCTGTGCCTCAGCAGCGACTAGAGTCACTGCAGTTTTATTCCTAACCCACTGCACCACAGCAGGAACTCCTACTATGTCTAGTTTTTGTGGCTTTACTTGCAGCACACTATTTAGTTTTTTAAAAATTCTTTATTTTTCATACTGGTTATCCAGTTATTGACAATTCCTCTACCTAAAAAAAAAACTATCATTCTCTTTCTCCAAGCACCTGTCCAACACCTATGTCCAGCACATAGTAGGCATTATAGTTGCAAATCTGTTGAAATGGAAATAATCTTGGCTTAGAATTTTAGAGCCTATAAGATATCCAGGAAGATCCTAAAGAAATCAAGTATTCAATAAATATAAAAGTTTATTAAAATGAAAACTGCAACCCACAGTGAAAACATCATTTTCTCATGCTTATGACAAATTGCCTGCAGACTTATCATTGCTATACCACTGTTAAAAATAGAGAGAGCTAATGAAAATTTTACAGGTTGATAAAATGTTTTGGAGCTAATGCAATTTTTAAATGTATTTTACAGACTGCATTGCTGAGAATACTTTAAAGTCAATTTTGTTAATGTCTACCTCTTGTTTAGTTTCTAGAGCATAGTTTAAAAAGATTAAGAATGTTTCAGTTGCCAATCCACAGTCACTTTCCATGCATATGCTTTTGACCCTTATTTTTAAAGAAAATTGATTTGTAAAATGTGTTTGTGGAACCAACATTATACACAACCATTTAAAACTGAGGTTTTCAGAATGCTGCAGCAAATAACAGTAAGTAAAAGACACTTTTCCAGAGCCAATTCTAGCAAAAAAACAAGAGAAGAAAATCTAAATAGAACGTTTTGTTTCTTCTTGCAAAATTTTGCTTTGATGCTTTTCAGATTAAGGAATAATATACATTTGCAGAAACTGGTGGAGCAATATAAAAATGTATAGAGTAAAACTTAATCATCTACACTTTCATTCTTACTGCCACTGCCAAACAACCAATTTTAATAAGGTAAATTCTTATTCCCAGTATTCTGTTTCCTCTTTTAACATTCATATACCTATATACATGTCTCAGGTATCTATTGCTGTGCAACAAGTTACACTGAAAGAAGTGGGGTAGGATTATTGCAAGCTATCTTTGCAGCCCACCCGAACATTCATACCTAGAGGTTGGCTCTTTGTGGTTTGGTCCAGATGAAATGAAAGCATGCCAATATATTACTATAAAACTTTCCTTTTTAGGAGTTCCGACTGTAGTGCTGAGCATTAATAACCTGACCATCTGACTGTAGTGACTGGGATTGTGAGGAGGTGCAGGTTTTACCCCTGGCCCTGCACAGTGCGTTAAAGGATCTGCCATTGCTGCAGCTGGGGCATAGGTCACAGCTGTGGCTCAGATTCAGTCCCTGGCCCAGGAAGTTCCATATGCCACATATGCAGCTGTTAAAAAAAAAAAGCAAAACAAACTTTTTTTCTTAATAATATGTTATAGACATATTCAAGATCATAAAAATCTAATTGCACCTGTCTTCCTCTAATTTCTTTATGCATACTACCCACACATGTATGTAAGAATTTTTTTATTTTTATTTTTTTGCCTTTTTCTAGGGAGGCACCTGTGACATACGGAAGGTCCCGGGCTAGGTGTTGAATCCGAGCTGTAGCTGCCAGCCTATGCCACAGCCACAGCAACTCAGGATCCGAGCCGCTTCTGCACCACAGCTCAGGGAAATGCCAGATTCTTAACCCACTGAGCAAGAGCAGGGATTGAACCTTCATCCTCATGGATACTTGTCGGGTTCATTAACCACTGAGCTATTACGGGAACTCCACATGTATGTTAAGAATTTAGTGAGCTTTTACTCTCCTCTTTTTAGAAAAATTAAAGTCAGTTTACCCTGGTCTGTTAATTCTGCTATGCAACAAAGTGACCCAGTCATACATCGATACACATTCTATTTCTCATGTTATCTTTCATTATGTTCCATCACAAGAGATTGGACATATTTCCTTGTGCTCTACTGCAGGATTTCATTCTCTATCCATTCTAAATGTTTCAGTTTGCAGCTGTTAACACCAAACTCCCAGTACATCCCACTCCCTCCCTCTCCCCACTTGGCAACCACAAGTTTGCTGTCTAGGTCTGTGAGTCTGTTTCTGTTCTGTAGATAGGTTCATCTGTGCCATATTTTAGATTCCACGTATAAGTGATATCATATGGTATTTTCCATCTCTTTTTGACTTACTTCACTTAGTATGAGAATATCTAGTTGCATCCATGTTACTGCAAATGACATTATTTTGTTATTTTTTATGGCTGAGTTGTTTTCCGTTGTGTGTATGCCACCTCTTCTTAATCCTTTCATCTGTCGATGGATATTTAGGTTGTTCCCATATCTTGGCTTTTGTGATAGTACTGCGATGAGCATAGGGGTGCATGTATCTTAATGAAAGTTTTGTCTGGATATATACCCATAAGTGGGATGGCTGGATCATATGGGAGTTCTATATTTAGTTTTCTGAGGAACCTCCATACTGTTTTCCATAGTAATTGTACGAATTTATATTCCCTCTAACAGTGTAGAAGAGTTCCTTTTCCTCCATGCCCTCTCCAGCATTTGTTATTTGTAGTCTTATTAGTGACAGCATTCTGGCAGGTATAATGTAGTACGTCACTGTAGTTTTGATTTGCATTTCTCTAATAATTAGTGACGTTGAGCATTTTTTCCTGTGCCCGCTGGCCATTTATATGTCTTCTTTAGAGAAATGTCTAGATCTTCTGCCCATTTTTTGATTGGGTTGTTTGTTTTTTTGCTATTGAGTTGTATTAGTTGATTGCATATTTTGGACATTAAGCCCTTGTTGGTTTCATCGTTTGCAACTATTTCCTCACTTTCCGTAAGTTGTCTTTTCTTTTCTGTTTGTTTGTTTTTGTGGTTCCCTTTGCTGTGCAAAAGCTTCTAAGTTTGATTAGATCCCATTTGTTTATTTTTGTTTTTATTTCTGTGGCCTTGGGAGACTAACCTAAGAAACCATTTGTATGGTTTGATGTCAGAGAATGTTATGCCTATGTATTCCTCTAGGAGTTTTATGGTGCCATGTATTATGTTTAAGTCTTTAAGCCATTTCGAGTTTATTTTTGTGTGTGGTGTGAAGGTATGTTCTAGTTTCATTGATTCACATGTAGCTGTTCAGTTTTCCCAGCACTACTTGCTGAAGAGACTGTCTTATTTTCAAATTTTATAGTCCTACCTCTTTTGTCAAAGATTAATTGACTCTAAGTGTCTGGGTTTATTTCTGGGCCCTCTATTCTGTTATATTGGTCTGTACATCTATTTTTGTGCCTTGAGTACTCAGCGTCTTGAGTACTGTAGCTTTGTAGTATTGTTTCAAGTCTGGGAGAGTTATGCCACCTGCCTACTGATTTTCTGTCCATTAATGTGAGTGTGGTGTTAAAATTGCCTACTATTATTATGTTCCCAGCAATTTCTCCTTTTATGTCTGTTAGTATTTGTTGTATGTATTTGAATTCTCCTATATTAGGGGCATATATAGATGAGTATACTATCCTTTTCTTGAATTGATCCTTTTATAGTTAAATAGTATCCTTCTTTGTCTCTTTTTGTGGCCTTTGTTTTGAAGTCTATTTTGCCTGATATGAGTATTACAACGCCCACTTTCCTGTCTTTTCTGTTCACATGACAAATCTTTTTCTATTCCCTCACTTTCAATTTATATGTGTCCTTTGTCCTGAGGTGAGTCTCTTCTAGACAGCATACTGTAGGTGCTTGTTTTTTTTTAATCTAGTCTGCCACTGTATGTCTTTTGATTGGAGCATTCAGCCCATTTACGTTTAAGGTAATTATTGATAAATATGTATATATTGCCATTTTAAACCTTGTTTTCCAGTTGATACTATGTTTTTCCTTTGTTCCTTTCTTTTTTTGGTTGGATTATTATGTTTTATTTCAAGTCTGTGTCCTCTTCCTTTTAGATTTTGTGGATGTAATGTTTGGTTTTGATTTGTGGTTGCCCTGTTTTTCAGGTATGTTAACCCCTTCCTATATCTGCTTGCTTTAGCCCAGTAGTCACATAGGCTGAAATACATTCTTAAAAAAAAAGTCTAGATTTTTTTTACTTTTCTTCCCCACATTTTATGATTTTGATGCCCTTTTTTTATATCTTTATGTTTATCCTGTTGCTGTTCCTTGTGTTTGTTGTCACTTTTATAAGTAGCTTTTTTTTTTCCTTTTAGATCTGTATACTGGCTTATTTGATTGATTACTTTCCAACTATAATTTCCTCCATCCTATATCTTCTTACTTCTTTCCTATTTAGAGGAGACCTCTCAGTATTTCTTTTAGAATGGTTTTAGTATTGCTATACTCTTTCAGTTTTTATTTGTTGGAGAAAGTCTTTGTTTTTCCTTCTATTTTAAATGATAATCTTGCTAGGTAGAGTATTCTAAGCTGCAGATTTTTTTCTTTTAGAACTTTGAATGTATCTTTCCACTTTCTTCTGGTCTGTAGTGTTTCTGCAGAGAAATCAATCACCTGATAGCCTTATGGGGGTTCCCTTATAATTATAATTGTTTTTCCCTTGCTGCCATTAGAATCTTCTCCTTATCTTTAACGTTTGCCGTTTTTATTATACCATATCTTGGTGTAGGTCTGTTTGGGTTCAACTTGTTTGGGGCCCTCTGTGCTTCCTGTATCTTGATATCAGTTTACTGTAGATCTGAAGAGTTTTCAGCCATAATTTCTTCAAATATATTTTCAATCCCCCTTTCTTTTTCTTCCCCTTCTGGAATTCCTCTTATGTATATATCGGTTTACTTTATATTATCCAATAGATCTCTTATTTTGTTTTCATGTTTTTTCATTTGGGTTTTCTGTCTGCTGTCCTGATTGGGTGATTTCCATTATTCTATCTTCCAAGTCACTTATTCATTCCTCTGCAGTATTCATTCTGCACTTTAATGCCTTCAACTCAGCTTGCATCTCTGCAAATGAATTTTCTAAGTTTTCTTGGCTCCTCTTTATATTTTATGATTCCTTTCTAAAGCAATCTGCATTACTGTTCATATCTTTCCTTAATTCCTTCAGTATTTCCATTATCTCCTTTTTGAACTTGGTGTCTGTTAGACTGCAGAGGTCTGTTTCATTGTTTCTTCCTTCGGGTAATTCTCCTATTCTTTTAACTGGGAATGGTTCCTGAGCTTCGTCATTTTGCTTGTATTTTTCTCATTCGGTGAGTTTAGAGAAAACAGCCACTGTAGTATTGGTGGGCTATTTATATGTGAGAGTGCCCCTTTGTAGTTTGTGAGGGCTTACTTTTTTCTTTTTTTTTTAATTTTTGGCATGGCGTCTGCTTTTGGTTTAGATGATTGCTGTCTCTTTCCTCAGTGTGTGCACACTGTTATCCCCTTGATAGAGGGTGTGCCAGTCTAAGGTCTATGCTTGCTTCCCAGAGGATGAAGCCAGTGGGCAGGGCTAGTAGCCAGTACCTGATTGCTAGGCCATTGACAGTGGTGAGGACCCATGCAAAGTGGCACAGGCTGCTCCTGGTTGCAGAACCCTGGAAAGTGGCAGTGACCCTCAGGGAGCTGCATGCAACACCAGAGCCTTTGGCAGCAGAAATGGCAGGGCATACGTGAGTTCCCAGGGTACTGAGAGTGACAATTGGTGCCTGGTTACAGTGCCCTTGTCTGTGGTGACCCTAGAGGTTACTGGGGCCATAGGTCATGCCTGTTCATGGATCCCTGATGGTGGCAGGCCACTCCCACCTCTGGAGTCTGAGATGCCTATTGCAGTTTTCCCCCACTGCCTGTAACCTGTGCAAGAGGCACCCTGCCACCCAAGAGACAGTGGGTGCACAGAGAAAGATATTCCTATGGCAGTCCTGCCCCTCCTCCTCTCACCTCCCCCAACAATGGCGCCTTACTTCTCCTGCAGGCCCAAGTCTCTTCCTGCAGTCCTTCGCCTGTGGCACTCCACTCCCCAGCCCATTGTGCACTGCTCGCTAGCCCCTCAGGCTGTCTCTACACAGCCAACCCTATTCCTCCCCCCAGAACTGACCTCTGAAGCCTGAGCCTCAGCACCCAGCTCCCTCCTGAATGTCTCAGGCTGTGGTGTCTGAAGGTGGTGGTAGTGATTGTCTGTGTGGCCCTTTTTCTTCTTTGCCCTCCTCAGTACAGCTGCTGCATTTTTCTCTGACGCTTTGAGGTTCCCCCTCTGGGACCGCAGCCTCGGTGTTGAGTTCTTTTCCTCTTTCCTGGATCCCTTTTTTTTTTCCTTCTCCCTCTCTTTCTATTTTCTCTTTTGTTCTACTCAGTTATGTCGAGGGTTTCTTGCCCTTTTTGGAACTTTAAGGTCTTCTGCCAGCATTCAGTAGTTGTTCTGTGCCAGTCATTCTACATGTAGATGATTTTTTTTTGATGTGTTTGTGGGAGAAGGTAAGTACCATGTCTTACTCCTCCACCATCTTGATCCCATCTCTCTCCTTTTTTAATTGCATTTTAATAATCCCTTTCTCCCTATCTACCTCCGTCCATTGTACCTTCTGGACCTCTCTACATAAGATAACTCATGCTGAGAACTCATGTATTTCTTTCCAGATATTTTTTACTTAATGGATTGTGTCATCGTCTAACAAAAAAAGGCAAAATTATACATCTTTTTTGCATATTTTCCCCTTATTAGAAAATTTATCATTGAAATTCCAACCAAGTTAACTGATAATGAGAGAGAGACACTTTACTTCCTCCCTCCCTTCCTTCCCTCTCACTACCTTTCTTTTTTTTACTGAAAAAAATTTGATTTAAACTTTATTTTGAGATAATTATAGATTCACATGCGGTTGTGAGAAATGATATAAAGAGGAGCTCCCGCTATAGTGCATTGGGTTAAAAATACAACTGCAGCAGCTTAGGCTGCTGCAGAAGTGCAGATTCGATCCCTGGCTGAGCACAGTGAGTTAAAGAATCTGGCATTGCCACAGCTGCAGTTCAGATTCAGTCCCTAGCCCAGGAACTTCCACATACTGTGGGTGCAGTATAAAAACAAATAATAATAATGTAGTGAGATTCCATGTATCCTTTATTCATGTTCCCCCAGTGATAACATCTTGCAAACTATGATACAATATCATAACAATGTAGAGTCAAGATAGAAAATATTTCCATCCCCATAAGGATAACTGATGTTCTTTTTATAGACACACCCATTTTATCCCACAACCACCTGTCTTAACCCTTGCCAACCAGTATTATAACCACTAAGAGTATTAATGGAATCATGCAGTAGGTAATGTTTTATTGCTTACTCTTTTAATTTACATAATCCTCTGGAGATTTATTCAGGCGATTTGTGTATCAATAGTTTGTTTTCTTTTGTTGCACTTTATAGTATGGATTTACTACAGTTTGCTTAATCAGTCACTGGTTGAAGGTCCTCTGGGTTGTTTCCAGTGTAGCTCTGTTATGTATAAAGTTACCATAAATATTCATGTGCAAGTTTTTATGTGAACATGTTTTTATTTCTCTGGATAAATACCCAGGAGGACTTTGCTGACTTGTACGGTAGCTCCATGTTTAGATGTTTTTAAAGAAAATGTTGAGATATTATTTACTTTGGCTGTACCATTTTGCATTCTCATCAGCAATGTAGAAATGATAGTTTCTCTGCATCCTCTCTGGCTTTTGATGGTGTCACTTTTTTTTTAGTCATCTTTCATAGGTGTCATGATATCTTATGGTTTTAATATGTATTTACCTAATGACTAATGATTTTGACATTTATTTACCATCTGTATGTAGACTTCAGTGGAATGCCTTTTCATATTTTTTGCCATTTCCTTTTTTCACTGTTGAGTTTGAGAATTTTGATACACACTAGATACCAGTCCTTGTTGCTTGTCTGTAGCTTGTCTTTTCATCTTCTCTGCATCAGTCACAGAGAAGAAGATTTTAATTTTGGTGTATCAAAATTAAATGTTTGAAAACATTTTAATAATGTTTTCAAACAAACAATACTTTGTTTTATTGATTATCATTATTATTGTTCTGTTTTCAATTTTATTGATTTCTGCTCTTAATTTCCTTTCTTTTGCTGGCTTTGGGTTCATTTTACTCCATGGTTTCCCACTAGATCTTGAAATGGGATCTGAGAGTATTGATCTGAGACTTTTTCCTCTTTTTAATATACATTTAATGCTATAAATTTCCCTATCAGCTTTAACTAAAACACAAATTTGGATATAGTGTATTTTTATTTTTGTTCAGTTCATTCAGTCTTTGGTCCATGAATTATTTAGAAGTATATTGTTTGGTTTCCAAATATTTGGAGATTTTGTCCATTCACTCTCTGCTATTGATTCTTAGTTTGATTTTCATTGTGGTCAGATAACACATTCTGTATTATTTCAAGTTTTAACATTTTATCGAGATTTGTTTTATGGTACAGGATATATGTGTCCCATAAGCACTAGAAAGAATGTGTTTTCTATTGTTGTTTGGTATAATGTTCTAAAATGTCTATTACATCCCATTAGTTGATGGTTCACTTTGTCCTTGAATATGAAATAAGTTAATTGTTATTCTTTACCCTTACTGGTTTCCTGTCCAGTTGCTGTATTAATTTTTAAGAAAAAGGTGTTTAAGTAATTGCAGATTTATTTCTCCTTTCAGTTCTATCAGTTTGCTTCACATATTTTGAAACTTTGTTGGTACATAACTCATTTAGGATGATTATGTCTTCTTGGTGCATTTGCCTTTTTATATTCATGTAACGTGCTTCTATGCCTCTGCTAGTTTTTTTTGTACTTGTATCCTCCTTTATTTAATGTCAGTATAGCTACTTCTGCTTTCTTTTGATTATTGTTTGCATGATATTTTTTTCATTCTTTTATTTTCAACCTGCCCATATCATTATATTTAAAGTGAATTTCTGCCACTTCAGTCTGTGAATTTCTGTATTTTAATTGATACATAGGCTCTTTACATTTAATGTAATTATTGATGCATTAGGGCTTAATTCTGCTATTTTATTTTTTTGTTTTCTATTCTCTATTTTTAATTTCTCTCTTTCCTTTTTCTTGACTTCTTGTGCGCTACTTGAACACTTTTTTTTTTTTTGC
>PVHT020004944.1:36092805-36131306 GCA_004024745.2 Catagonus wagneri
TAACCCACTGAGCAAGGCCAGGGATTGAACCTGCAACCTCATGGTTCCTAGTCGGATTCGTTAACCGCTGTGCCACGACAGGAACTCCTAAAACCTCCTTTCTTGCTAGGCTGCCCCTTTCATGCTGTTTTGGCTAAAGAGAGCAGGCCCCTTTTTTTTTTTTTTTTGTCTTTTTAGGGCCGCATCTGTGGCAAATGGAAGTCCCCAGGCTTGGGGTTGAATATGAGCTACCACTGCCAGCTGCAGCCACAGCAGTGCCAGATCCAAGCCACATCTGAGACATATACCACACCTCTTGGCAACACCAGTTCCTTTAACCCACTGAGTGAGTCCTGTGTCTTCATGGATACCAGTCAAGTTCATTCCTGCTGAGCCACAATAGGAACTCTGAGAGCAGGCTTTTGTTGGAGATCTTTTTTCCTTTTTTTCTTTTTTTGTTATCTGTTCCCATTGGTGTTTTCAGGTTCCCAGGTTCTACAGCAAGCAATCTGGGAATATGTAAAGCAAAAGAAAACTCAGGGAACTCACTACACTGAGGTCCTGAGGTCTCTAGCTGGTTTGCTTTCTTCCCTCTACCGTTCAGAGACCCCTTAGATTTGTTTTGTGTATAATGTCCAGAGTTTAGAATGGCATTTAGCAGAAGGATTTGGGAAATGTATGTGTATGCCTTCTTCTAGGAGGCAGTTGTATTTATTTATTACACTCTGCACACTATTCCTTATTATTAATGTGCCATAAATTATTCAACTATTTCCCTATTAATGAGTTAGTGCCACTAAGAAAATACTGTAGTATTTGTATCAGTACCCACATCATAACATATTAGTGCATTTGTTTCTAAGATATAGTTTCCAAGCAGTGGGATTGTGGGATCAAAGTTCATGTGTGTTTTAAATTATAATAGCTATTGCCAGATTTCTTTATCAGTTAACATTTCTACCAGTAATACATTAAATTATTAAACATAATAAAAATATTATATTTTAGTATATTTTCCTATATCTTCACCAGTGATAATTGTTATTGACTTTATTATATTTTCTCCAGTCTTAGAACAAAGTACTCTCTCATTCTCTAAATCTTGTTCTTATTCCATATTTTCACATATTTATTGACTATTTGTAATCAATTTTCTGTTAATTGCCCCTTTGTGACCATTACCTTTTTTTTTCTGTTGGGTCATTAGTCTTTTTCTCTTCAGTTTGTAAGAACTCTTTGAAATTATAGACCCTTTATGTGCCATCTGACTTATAAACCATTTTCCCAAAGGTATCTGTTGTCTATTGCCTTTGCTTATGGTATCTTCTGTCACACAAATTTTTAATTTTTACGTAATAAGAAATATTTATCGTTTCTTATATGTGTTGTTATTATTATAATCAGTAGCCTGGTATGTCTACTTTGCAAATGTTTTCTCTGTATCTTTTCTTTATTGTCCAGCAATTACTGAGGGGGGCCTGATCCACTTCACTTAACTGTAAAATCATTGGTCAGTTTGTTTTATTGTAAGTGAAATCTTTGGAGTTCCTGTCGTGGTGCACCAGAAACGAATTCAACAGAAACCATGAGGTTGCAGGTTCGATCCCTGGCCTTGCTCAGTGGGTTAAGGATCCAGCGTTGCCGTGAGCTGTGGTGTAGGTTGCAGACGCGGCTTGGATCCTGTGTTGTTGTGGCTGTGGTGTAGGCTGGTGGCTGTAGCTCCAATTAGACTCCTAGCCTGGGAAACTCCATATGCTGTGGATGCAGCCCTAAAAAAGACAAAAAAGAAAAAAGAAAGAAAAACAAAGAAAGTGAAATTTTTCTCTTACAGGCAAATAAAACCTATAGTACTCACAATATTTGGGGGGGGGATAACTAGTTTTATCTCCTCTCCCCCAGTGTTTAAACTGATGATTGTATTTTCCTGTCTTATTGCATTTTCTGACAGCAGAAATCCCTGACTATGTACTGATTTGCCTGAAATAGTTTAAATGTGTTTCACTTTTTAAGAATAAATCTATTAATTTTCAATAAATATTCTTCATCAAATTTTAATCATTCTATCATTATTCTACTTAGCATTTCTAATTAATGATTGCATAACCTTCTTTTATCAAATGACCATTTCATAGCAACTAATATGTTAATTTCTTTTTTGCCTTTTTTTTGCTTTTTAAAAAAATTTTTCCATTATAGCTGATTTACAGATTTCTGTCAAATTTTCCAACTGCACCACGTGGTGACCCAGTTACACGTACATATATGGATTCGTCACATGTGATTAGATGTAGTTCCCAGCGCTATACTTCTGGATCTCCTTGCTTTTCCATCCCTGAGGCAATAGTTAACCCCAGACTCCCATACCATCCCACCCCCTCTCCCACCCCCTTGGCAACCACAAGTTTGTTCTCCAAGTTCATGATTTTCTTTTCTGTAGAAAGGTTCATTTGTGCAGTGTATTAGATTCCAGATATAAGTGATATCATATGGTACCTGTCTTTCTCCTTATGACTTGCTTCACTCAGTATGAGGGTCTCTAATTCCATGCATGTTGTTGCAAAAGACATTCTTTTATTCTTTTTTTATAGCTTAATAGTATTCCATTGTGTATATATACCACATCTCCCTAATCCAATCATCTGTCGATGGACATTTGGGTTGTTTCCATGTCTTGGCTATTGTGAATAGTGCTGCAGTGAACATGTGTGTGCAAGTGTCTTTTTCAAGGAAAATCTTGTCCAGATATGCCCAAGAGTGGGATTTCTGGGTCATATGGTAGTTCTATGTCTAGTTTTCTGAGGTACCTCCATACTGTTTTCTGTGGTGGTTGTACCAGCTTACATTCCCACCAACAGTGCAGGAGAGTTCCCTTCTCTCCACACCCCCTCCAGCATTTGTTGTTTGTGGACTTGTTAATGATGGCCATTCTGGCTGGTGTGAGGTGGTATCTCATGGTAGTTTTGATTTGCATTTCTCTAAACATCAGTGATGTTGAGCATTTTTTCATGTGCTTGTTGTGCCATCTGCATATCTTCTTGGGAGAAATGTCTATTCAGGTCTTTTGCCCATTTTTCAATGGGGTTGTTGGCTTTTTTGCTCACCTGCGGCATATTGAGGTTCCTAGGCGAGAGCCTGAATCGGAGCTACAGCTGCCGGCCTACATCACAGCCACAGCAACACCAGATCCGAGCTGCATCTGCAACCTACACCACAGCTCACCACGGCAATGCCGGATTGTTAACCCACTAAGCAAGGCCAGGGATCAAACCCACTACCTCATGGGTTCCTAGTTGGATTTGTTAACCACTGTGCCACGATGGGAACTCCTCTTTTCTTGTCTTTAGTTTGTTGATTTTATGGTTTTTAAAAGTTGATATTCTAATTTCAGCCATTTCTGCATTCATAGGAATAATTTTACTGGTCATAACGCATTATGATTATTATTATGCTATTGTTAACATTTTATTATTATGCTATTGTTAACATTCTTCTTTTTGAGAGAAATTTCTAACTTACAGGAAATTTGCAGAAATACTCAAAAAAAGCCTTATATACTGTTTGTCCGGATTTACCTGTATAATGATTATCCAGACTTACCAATTTTAACATTTTATCATTTTTAAAACATTTTTCCCATTTGCTTTATCATTTACATTCTCCTTTGTTAACTCATGGTTTGTTTTTGCCATACTAAGTAAGTACATACATACTTTCTTATTTCTTCTTTTTTTCCACAAAAGTTAGCATTCTGTTTTTGTTCTTTTGCATTTTTCTTCTGTCACTTAACAATATATCCTGGAGAGTACTCCTTATCACTTTAAGGAGAGTCTTCATTCTCTTTTTTTTTTTAATAGTTACATAGCACTCCGGTGTGTTTAAGGACCACAGTTAACTTATCTCCTATGTTTGGATCATTAGGTAATTTCCAGTGTTTTACAAATACAAATAATGCTGCAAAGCATAATCTTACACGTATGTGTTTTCATATTGTAAGGTTACGTAAAGGGTAAATTTCTATAAATGGGTTTACTTGGTCAAAAGTCTTGTATCCATTTGCATTCACACCTGTGATATATGGAAGTGCTTATTTCCCACAGCCTCACCAAATGAATATATTCTCAGTCTTTTAATTTTGCCATTCTGGTAAGTGAAAATGATCTCTCGGTGTACTTCAAATTTGCATTTCTCTTATTATGAACGAAGATGAATATCTTTTCATATGTATAATGGCTGCTTTGTGTTTTGTATGTCTTTATGAATTGTTGTTCATGTCCTCTGCCCATTTTTTTAAATCAATTTTTGGTCTTTTTCTACTCTGGAGTTTTGAAAAATTTGCTATAATTAGAGGTATTAATATATAGCTCTTATCTATAATATATGTTAACAATATTTTCTCCTTATTCGTCATTTGAATTTTGTCTTTCATTATGGAGTTTTTGCTTTGTAAAAGTTAACTTCATTTGTTATGCTTTGCTTTATTTGGGTTGAATTTATCTTTTCTTATATTGCATCTGGACTTGGGATCAAAGTCAGAAATCTGGTCCCCACATTTAGGCTATAGTGTAATTCACTCATATTTTCTTCTTTGTCTTATATGCTTTCCTTTTTTTAATACAATGCATTATTACTTTAAGAAACATATTTGAGTATCTGACGTTCTTTAATTTTAGATTCTTACACCTATGTTTACAGTTCATATTAGTTACAATTTTCTATATATTGTGCTATCTTTAATATAAAAGTATCCTGGTTTTATAAAAGAAATTTGAGTTATTCCCAACTTTTTTCGTGATCAAAAATATTTGAATGCCATTGAAATTATCTGATTTTATAATTACTCAGATCTTAAAAAATAGTTATTCATTTTTTTATTCTCATTTTTATAGAAATTGGTCTGTGTGAATTTTTTAAGTCATTTGGAAATTTTCAGTTTCTTAAGAAATCACTCATTTCCTGAACATTTTCAAATCCATTGCTGTAGATCTGTGTATAGAGAACTCTGCATGGTAA
Organism: Catagonus wagneri; assembly: GCA_004024745.2. Classification (NCBI taxonomy): domain Eukaryota; kingdom Metazoa; phylum Chordata; class Mammalia; order Artiodactyla; family Tayassuidae; genus Catagonus; species Catagonus wagneri. Next base: position 36,097,795 of record PVHT020004944.1, read on the forward strand.
AAAGGGACCAGATGCACCTTCTCTCTTGACTGTCTAATCTGTTAAGAGGGAATGTCAAGAGTTCCCATTGTGGCTCAGTGGTTTAAGAACCTGACATAGTCTCCTTGAGGTTGCAGGTTTGATCCCTCGCCTCACTCAGTGGGTTAAGGATCTGGCGTTGCCAGATCTGGCATTGCTGTGGCTGTGGTGTAGGCCGGGAACTGCAACTCTAATTTTACCCCTTGCCTGGGAACTTCCACATGCTGCAGGTACACCATAAAAAGAAAGAGAGAGAGAGAGAGAATGCCAGAATATTTTTTTTTTTAATATTACAACTCCAATTTGTATTCACTGTTATTTCTCTGAGATTCCACATAAATAATAAAACTAGAGGGAAAATCACAGACTTGCTATTGCTCTCCAAACTTGTAAGGTTGCTTATTTTATTTTATGCAGTGCCATATAGTTTCTTTTACTCAATAATCTGGTAACTTTGGTTTCACCTAGGCACATTCTTAGTGTAATATTTTCCTATGGATTGTGTGATTTATTAGAAATCCTAATTATAGTAAATCAAATTACTAAAATTTTTGGAGGAGATACCAAAGCATTTGTTGGAAATCAAGAATAATTATTTATGATTATTTACAATAATCAGAAAACCAGAGCTGCAGATTTCCCTGGTGGCTAAGCAGGTTAAGGATCTGGCATTGTCACTGCTGTGGCACAGGCAAGAGCTCCTAATGTGCCTTTTTCTATTTCTCTCTTAGAGATTCAAATATATGATTGACAGAAAGCGTCAGGAAAATAATTGGTTTCATTGATCATCATTATCATTTAGATTCAGAGCATACTGGAACTGGAGAAAAGATTACAGATAATTAGACCAACCTTTCATTCTATAAATGAAGATATTAAAACCTTGACTGGATGACTTGCTCAGAGTTACCGTCATGAATGGGTGGTTAGCAGTAGAGCCGGGACAAGCAGCCAATTTCCCTGCCCCCTGCATCCAGTTCTAGTACTCTCACTTAGTTTCCCTTCCCCGCTTTTAGAGGAAGTATTTGTTTGTTGGGCTTAGTGAAGATTCTACCAAACTTCTGCTTTCAGTCAAAGTGGATCAGTGCACCCAAAAAGAGATGATCCTTCCGGTAAGTGAGTGTGCACTTGGGAATTGAGAATTAAGTTTTGCGGTGAAGCTATTTCTTTAGGATCCATTAAGAAAGCCCACTCACCCAACAGAAGGCTAACAGAAGTTAAAAATTTTGCAGAAAAGTGAATGATTGATGTATTTATCTCTCGCTCTTGTGAAACCAGGTAAGAGTCTAAAGTGACACTGGCTGTACAGGTGGTGCCCTTAGTAATACATGACCCACGCAAAGACTTTGACCATTTGCCAACTGCTTTGTAAGTCACCTAAAACAATGCAAAATGCAAAACTGAACCAAGGAATTTCAAAGCACCAATGAGGCTAGCAGCTGCCTCCTGGTTAAAGAATATAGAGAATAATCAAAACGGTGATTCTTTATCTGACCCTCAGAAAGATAGTGCACCTTTATCTTTAAACTTTTTTTTCCCAAACAAATCCATCAGTTTCCATTCCTGCTGAAATAAAGAGCTCTCATGGCTTGTCTCTGAGAGGAAGACTCTTCCCACCTCCCCTGCATTTCTTCAGAACAGCAGCCTCATCATTTGTTGAAGTGTGGGCCAGTGGAGCAACCCTCCAGGGCTCCCAGGTCTTATAAGGATGGAGCGGAATGTCATAGCAGAAATGCATCTGGGGGGTGAAAAGGGGCTTCTTCTAGAGAGTGAACAGGCAGCTGAAATCTCAGTTAAAAGCATGGAGTCTGAAGTGAGTCAGTGCACTTCTGACAAATAAGAAAGTAAACGGGTAAAAACATAATAAGCAAGGGTGGATCATTCTCGGCCTGCTATCTGTCATCTTTACACCTTCCTTTCTAGAGAATGACAGAAGCTTACTGTTTGGGAATTTTCTAAATTTAAATTAAAAGCTGCAGTTTATTCATAGAAGTTATTTCTAATCTGGAGTTCCCGTCATGGCTTAGTGGTTAACGAATCCGACTAGAAACCATGAGGTTGCGGGTTCGATCTCTGGCCTTGCTCAGTGGGTTAAGGATCCGGCGTTGCTGTGAGCTGTGGTATAGGTTGCAGACACAGCTCGGATCCCGCGTTGCTGTGGCTGTGATGAAGGCTGGCAGCTACAGCTCCTGTTAGACCCCTAGCCTGGGAACCTCCGTATGCCGCGGGTGCAGCCCTAGATAAGGCAAAAAGACAAAAAAAAAAAAAAAAGAGAGAGAAGTTATTTCTAATCAAATGAATGATATAATAAATACTTCTGTGTTCTAAAATTTTGAAGAATTAAAATATTTTGAGTCAGACATTGCTATGAAATAGCGAGATATAAATATCATAGGGATAAGAGTACCAAATTAAAGAGTCTCTTTTAAAACCTTGTCAAACACTAAAAGTTTGCCAGGCAATTTTGATACTCAGAGCAGCTGGAGTTGGGGAGGCCTGGCTAGCAAGAAATGTCAAATTTCTAGAAGTTGTAAGGAAAATGCACCATATTCTTCCTTTAGCATAACAGAATGTCCTGCTGATGTGTGAGTTAGAACTGAGATGCCACCTCCTGCATGGTCCCATGCTGTGCACAGGGGCTCTCTGCCAAAGGACTGAAGTGTTCATTGAAGATCTAGAGAAAGATGAGCCCAAGGCAGCTTGTGACTCCATTATGCTATACTGTTTGTGAGGATAATTGAAAATAGAAAGTTGAAATTATTTTGTTGAAAGGGTTTGGTTCTTTCTTAGTGCAGAGAGATGGTTTTTAAACCATCTGGCACAGAGTTCTCCTTTTGTAGAGCAAGACTCTCCCTCCAACACAGAGAGCACAGGAGATCAAACATTCTGGGCGGTGCTGCAAATGGTGAGGCTGATGATGGGTCCTTTTTTGTTACCAGAAATGACTAAATTTCCAGGTAGGAGATAAAGCCTGATGGCCACATCCTTGGCCTTTTGGTTGCACATGCATTTAGCATCCCAGTTCTGATTATCTTGGGATATTATTCAGATCAGGCAAGATGTCCTTATTCCACATTATTAGCCTCTTTGCTCACAACAAGCCTTTTGAACAAGAGGATATATTGTACCTGCTCTTTCCTGTCTGCTCCCTGCTTCTGCTTCCACTTATACAATCATTAACATCGTCCATGACACCGATAAAATGGAGCTGTAGATGATCTTAGATTTTCAATAAATAACTTGACAACTACCTAACCTAGTCATATATCACAAGCATATTCCTACCACGGAAGGACACACACAGCTATTGATTTTTATTAAGCTTGCATTAAGCACTTAGCAGAAGACAGCAATAAATTAGTAATCACCTCAGTGTTTTTCAAGTTCAACTGAAGTAGTACACTAGGGGAATTCCAAGACACTATATCAAATATACACTACATGATGTAGGATATAGCGGGGAAGAGAGGAGAAAGAGTTCGCTGAATGAGAAAAATGGGAACAATTAAACTGTAAGAGTATGCTGAGAAAAGCATGGCTCTAAAGGTTGATATTTGTGTATAGCATAAAGGGAAGTTGAAATCCCAAAGTGCCTTCCTTTCTTAATAAGGTATTTGCACTTGCAGTTAAGACTGGTAATTATAAATGACTAAATCTTATTCCCAAAAGGATGTTAATATATCCCAACCTGCCAGGTTCTCAAACAAATTTGACTTTTGTTTAGTCAGGCAGGTACCATGCTAACTTCCACTGCCCATAACCAAACACTGAACATAATACCCAGAGTGGAGAGAAGTGTAACTTCATGTGCCAGGGCTTTTCTCTGCCAGCTGAAGGGAAAGGCAGTTGAGAAATTTGCCTTTTCCATTTTCTGCCCTGTAGAATCTATAATTTGTAGTAGTTTGTCACCCAGCGAGAACATGACGACACATAATGGAAAGGAGAAAATTTGCAACCTCTTCCCTCTTGTTTTGTAATTTACAGTTCACTTTCTTTGTTCCTTCACTAACAGAATTGTGGTTTGGAAACATGCTGTTTCAGTTTGTATTGTGGCTCCATCATATACCAGCTAGGTGACCCTGGATAACTTACTTGATATCTCTACATTCTTAGTTTCCTTTTCTGTAAAACAGGGAGAATTGTAGTATCTGCTTCTTAGGATGGCTATAAGGATGAAGTGAGTTAACATTTTTAAAGTGCTTAGAACATTGCCTGGAACTTAGTAGGAAATACATAAATAATACCAGAAAAAACAAATAAATGAATTGTTTTTGATGGCCTCATTTGCCAGATACAGATGTAGGTAGTGAGATGATGAATAAAGCAAAGTCTTGCATAGAACTTTCTACTGGGGAAAACAGGTGATAAAAAAGGCAATATATGAATTAGGGTTATGGTTGTTATAGAAATTTCAAGCAAAACAGAACCAGGAAGTGTGGGGCTGGTTATTATTAGTAGAGGATGGTCAGAGAGGGTCTTTTGGATAAGTTGACATCTGAGCAGAGATTTGAAGGAAAAGGGAGCTCTCCAGAAATGTGAGGAGAAGAAACATCTCAAGCAAAGGGAACAATACTGGCAAACTCCTGGGGTCAAGAGTAAGTTTGCTTGTTAGATGAAGAGCCAAAAACAGCCACAGAGAAATGAGTGGGATGAGGGATGAGGAGAGAGATAAAATGGATTGGGAGCACATAAGCCATGGTCAATCATCTAGCTCCAGCAAATAGGCTCAGTTTATAAATTTAAAGAGACCCTAATAATCCACTTTATTCCAAGGGTATATTTTCTCATCTCTTTGTTTCACTAGATTTTAGTTACTTAAAATAAAAGAATAGGTGGAAGAAATCCAAGTGGCCATCAACAGATGAACAGGTAAACAAAACATGGTGTGTACATTCAGCCTTAAAAACAAAGGAAATTATAACACATGCCACAACATGGATGAACCTTCAAGACATTATGTTAAGTGAAATGAGCCAGACACAAAAAGGTAAATATTTACTGAATGATTCCACTCATATGAGTCATATTCATAGAAATGAATAGTCAAATTCATAGAATTTGAGTAAATTCATAGAAACAGAAAGTAGAATGGTGGTTTCCAGGGACTGTGGAGTGAGGGAAAGTGGGAATTATTTAATGGATACAGAATTTTGTAAGATGAAAAATTTCTGGAGATTGGTTACACAATATAGCAATACTAAACTGCACACTTAGAAATGGTTAAGAAGATAAATACTATGTTTTATATGACATCACAATTAAAAATTTTTAAATTAAAATTAATAATGCAGTAACATAGATTCACCTTCATACCACTAACATCCAGGGGAGCTAGGCACCAAGCAATGCACACAGAATCTTGGTTCTCTGAGTGTGTACCTAGGAGGGACTACAGAAAGGGACATCTAGTGACAATTCCTGTTGTTGAGGTTGGATTTCTTTTCACTTTGGGATTAGCAAATATAAATTAATGGGTTATGCTACTCTATAAAAATTACTCTCTAACTTAGATTCTGTGAGAATAGGATGTAATTAAGAGCCGTTTATGTTATTGTCGTTTTGATGATTTCTGAACAATAGATTTTTCTCCTGTGACTTTGCTTTGCAAAAACTGCCACTTGCCATTAGGCAGTTGAGATGATGCTCCAGGCTCCAATCCCAAGCTTTCCTAAGCAGCAACTGGCTACAATTTGAGCCCTAGATGGAGAAAATAACAAGGCTCATTTACATTGAGATAAGGGTACTAAAAACCCTCCAGAGGCTACGTGTGATCTATATGCTTTTAACAATACCTGCCATGACAAAAAGCATAATTTCCATCTGAAATAACACTTTTAAATAATGTTTTTCACAGTCACCATTAAGTTGTTTCTGCCCATTATTGCTCAGAAAAATGTTCTCTTAACAGGAAGAAAGGACAAAATAAAAACAAAGCAAAAATGCAAAGGCCAGGCAGTACAGTGCATGCAGTCTATTTCTGGTGGGGTCGTGTCCTCAAGGTACTTGAACCCTTTTCCTCCCTGACATGAGTTACATTTAGCCACTGACTACAGGATAGAGCTCTCGGGATTTTTCCCATGATGAGAGGCTAAAGACCATGAACTTGTCCTAGACAGGAAAGGAGCCTAATAACAGACCTCCCAGCGGACTCGAAGGAGGCCTGCATAATGGAGATGTCCATCTGAGTTAGAAAATGCGGATTCAGAGATGATGTGCTTTTAGCCTCTGTAACCAGAGATAAGAAATTATTTCCTATGTGTGTGGTTGGAAAATGGTTTAAATTGGCTAAAACTGCGTGGGAACCCATAATCCATGCTGCCATTTGAAAGAATGAACTACCTTGACATCGGCTTCACTCAGTGTAACTGCCGTGATTTCCTTATGTGATTTATATATACGGTTCATTCTCCTCGTTACTCATAGGAGTCAACATTCAAGAATTCACTTACTCTCTACAATTTATTTGTGAACCCAGAGTCAGTTTCCTGGGGGGCTTTTGCAACCATTCATGGATATGAACAGCTTAGTGGTACGTATCCCCAGATGAGGTTGAACAAGGCCATGTTCTACTTCCTGTTTCACCTCATACTGTAATAAGGATCCTTTTCATGGTCTACTTGGTGCCAAGGTTTTTATGTTTTTGTTTTAGTTGCTAATTTCACTGCTTAAAATGGCCCCCAGGTATAGTGCCAAAGAGCTGTCTAACGTTCGTAAGTGTAAGCAGGCTGTGATATGCCTTACAGAGAAAATAGGTGTGTTGGATAAGGACATTCAGGAATGAAGTATAATGCTGTTGGCTGTGAGTTCAAGTTAATTGCTCAATAGAGCTTAAATATAATCTATAATCTTTAAACAGAAAAACATACCAAAAAAGATTCTATGTTGATTTGTTGACAAACATGTGACCAGAGGCTTGCAGGAACCTAAGCCTGTATTTCCCTTCGGTGCAGTGTCTCAGAATGCAATGCATGGATCAGTGTCAAGAGCTACTTTATAGACCATAACTACCAGAAATAATGAAAACTGACTATATTTTGAAAACTCTTTCTGATAAAGATTTTTGCTGTTTAATTAGAAAAACAAGCATGGTGTTTTTAAGCAAAGTACTTTTCTTAGACTATGTCCGCTGTCAAGAGTGTGTATATATATACTGAAGTTCTCTTGAGGTGCAGCAGGTTAAGGATTAGCATTGTCATTGCTGTGACTTGAGTCACTTCTGTGATATGGGTTCGATCCCTGACCCTGGAACTTTTACATGGCTCAGGCACGCTCTCCCCGCAAAAGTATGTATATACACGTGCGCGCACACACATAACCATGGCCTCAGAAAGTCTTTGTTGGCTTTAAATAGTATTTTTAATGTGTTTATATACATATTGGTAAACAAAGCAATACAGAGTCATAGTTAAGAGTATAAATTTTGAAGTTCCCATTGTGGCTCAGTGGTATCGAACCTAACTAGTATCCTTGAGAATGCAAGTTCAATTCCTGGCCTCGTTCAGTGGGTTAAAGGATCCATTGTTCGGTAAGCTACGGTGCAGGTCACAGATGTGGCCCAGATCTGCATCATCACAGACGCGGCTCGGATCCCTCATTGTTGTGGCTGTGGTGAAGGCAGGTTAAGACTTTAAAAAAAAAAAAAAAGAGTATAGATTTTGTCATTACATAAATCTGGGCTCTACCTCTTGCCAGCTCTGTGATCTTCACGCCACATACCAGATGGAAAAGTTATCTAACCTGCCTGAAGTTCAGTTTTCTCATCAATATTAAAGAGGATGATAGTAGTTCCCATTTTATAGAACATTTATGAACCTTAACAAGATGCACAAAAGTTAATAAACATAATTCCCTGCATATAACAGTGCTATGTGTTAACTATAATTATTTTCTGAGTCCGATCATATGTAAAATTTGGAAGAAAATTTGTCTCTGAATTGTTCCATATAGAGTTTATGGTTGGAATATTTAGGTAGTAGAGGAAGCATAATCATGGTGAGATAGAAATTAGAAGTTCTTTTGTAGTTTCATCTACTGTTTATCAACCTAGCTGAGGTGAGCTATGCCCACATCTTTGAGTTTATCATTCATTCAACATGTATTTGTTATGCACACAAAACTGTGGGACAGGAAGGCCTTCATATTAATTAACAATGCTTAATTTTCTAAATCCATTGAGTTAGCTTTCTGCTATCTGGCAGACATTCTATCAGCAAATGCATTACAAAGAGAACCCTATTTAGATAAGTGCCAGACAGTGGGATTACAGAGCCCTCTGCCATCCCCTGGGCAGAGACTGTGTCTTCCCTGTCCTGTGTATCTCTCTTGGAGATTGCACGATAGTGCTCCAAGCAGTGTGAGCACACAGTGGACATTTGCCGGCTTCTCCGTGCAAGGGCTTTGTGGGTGTGTGTGAGCATCCATGATAGTGGGAAAGACTGGAGAGAAGATGAGGTGGCTTCTGCAGACTCACAGTCGACTCTCCTCCCCACAGAGCCAGGAGCCCTCCCAGCAACATGAATGGTCACACAAAGCATGGAGGGAAATAAACTCACTGAGGCAGTGATTCTTAGCATCTTTTCTGTCCCACCCAAAGGCTGTGATAACCCACTGATCAGTAATGATGGCTCTATTGGGCACTGATTAGTAAGGAGGAAGTAGGATTGTGTGCTCTGTGTGTGTGTGTGTGTGTGTGTGTGTGTGTGTGTGTAGGGTGTGGTGGGGGTTGTCAGAATTTGTTTGAGGCAAAAGTAGCCTGAAGAAGTCCCAGAAGTGATTGTGACCCCGCCTCTCCTCAACAGCATGTGATAATTCCTTCTCACATTTATGCCTCGTGAGAGGGAAACACACACCTTGTCATTTCACAAAATGTTCAGTTCTAGCTCAGTGCCCACATTAGGTGTTTTCTTAGCCCTTTCTTTATTGTTTAGAGTGACTTGTTCTTAGTCATGCCTTTAGGTGGCTTAAGGGACATATCTTAGATTCTCTTTCTGGATCACTACCTAGCCCAAATCACCAACCAGGCAGTCTAAACATCAGAAATACTTGTACCTGTTTAAAAACACTGTACCATTTCTGCTTAAGGCTCTTCATTTCTTCCATTAGCCAGTCAGTCTCCCCCTCTGTGTGTGTGTGTGTGTGTGTGTGTGTGTGTGTGTGTGTGTCTCAACTGAATAACAGAAGAGTATTTTACTTTGATCTTCCTTGTTTGTGGGAAAACATGTCCTTTTTGAACTCTAACCCTAAAATAAAAAAGGAAATAATACAGTTGAGAAAAGAGTTGTGTCAGCAGTTATCCAGTTTCTTTTATGTCCTCTTTGAATCTGCTACTTGTCAAGATATCTTTTGTGGTACTTTTTTATAGTTTCTTCATCTGTATTCCAGGTGCTCTTGAGAAATTTTTTTCCTCTATCCAGGAAAAACATATCTCATTATTGTCTATTTCAGCTATGAAAACCCAGCAATTACCAGTCTCTTTTGCATATTACTGTTCATCAATAACACTAGCTATTAAACTAATTCAAGATGAAAGTTTGCTTATGACTTAAGAAATCTGAAAAGAAACATGTAATAAAACACTCCTATTAGTCACACTTAGAGTATCAGAAGAATTCAAGGGAGAAAAGTTCTAACCAGAATTTATTTAGAGAATTGAAACACTGAACTAGTTTGATTTCCTTATACATACGGCAGACAGAAATTAATGGGTGCTTTGTTTCCCTTTATGAAATATTTTATATATCACATTTCTTTTCCAAAAAAAAAAAAAATCACATGAACTCTATCAGCTAATGGAAGATGAATCCTCTTAATTATTTGCATAAAATTTATTTTAATATGAGATATCCAAGATAAAAAAATAACTTTCAGAATAGTTTATTCTCTTTATTACTTGCCAGGCATTCCCTTGGCTTCTGACCAAATTATCCTTAAAACAATTAGTTTAGAAAGCCCATAACTACCACATAATCATTCCTAAGTCTAAACACAAACAAAATTTGCTGTTATTACAAAGGAATTAAAGCTGTGTTTTTTTTTTTTAATTTGAACTATTGCAACACAGTGAAGCAAACCATCAAATCCTTATTTAAGGGAATTCAATTACCTTGCTTTTATTTTATTTGTATTTTTAGGGCCCCATCTGTGGCATATGCAAGTTCAGAGGTTAGGGGTCAAATCAGAGCTATAGCTGCCGGCCTACACCACAGCTGTAGCAATGCAGGATCCAAGCCACGTCTGTGACCTACACCACAGCTCATAGCAATGCTGGATCCTTAACCCACTGAGTGGGGCCAGGGATGAACCTGTGTCCTCATGGATACTAGTCAGGTTCATTAACCACTGAACCACAATGGGAACTCCCAACTGCATTGCTTTTAAAAGATTTCATTTAGTAGGTAGCTAATGCTGTTTTAAAGAACTGAAATTTTTATGCTGTGCTACTACCCTAATATCTAGAAACAGCTTGTTTCTAAAACAAACTATATAAGGTCACTTATTTCAAATATTATTTTCTACATATTTCTGGTTTCATAGCAGTCTTAGTAGTAGTGATTATTAATACCTTCTTCTGCAAAATGTTGTAGGAGGAGATGTATAATTTGATTATAAAGATACTATCTACCTTCTAGCTACATATAATTTACTATTCTTATAATTCTCTAATTAGTGTTGTTTCAGTTTGTGAAAAGATGGACTTCTTTGTACTGTTAAGCACATTATAGGTTTGGATTACACAACCAAGAAGTTCTGTCATTTGGCTCTTCTAGTCTAATATTTCTATGCACAACCTGAAGACATGTAACTACTCACCAATTTTTGGATGTCACAAAGGTAGGAAAGATAATAGATATAAAAGATGATGGAATCATGATTCATAAATATCTTGATATGTTGGGACAATGGGCTAGAAAAGCAATAAGATGAATTTTTTTAGGAATTAAAAACAGGCACATAGGAACCATTATTGGGCCTTGATTGCTATAAAAGAAGATCAGATATTAGGTTGTGCATTTATTAAGGTTCTCCAAGAAACTGATATCAAGATGAAATTAAACTTGCAAGGATTTTCTGAAGAAAATGCCCATGAGAAAAAAAATGGGAAGAGAGCTTAGAGAGGCTGGGATAGCCACCCAACTATGATGCAAATCTGACTTCTAGTGAAAGAAAAAAAAAGGAAGGTTGAAAGTAGACTATGTTTTTCCTTTATCTGAACCCATAGCTGTATAAATATTGTCCAATTTCCCTAAATCACAAATCCAGTACCAGTTCCCACAGCATGGTAGAAGCAGGTGTCCCCTTTTGTTATTTTGTTTGCCACGGTTTCTGGAACAATCATAAAAAATAATTAGGATTTAAGTTGCATATATGTAAAGCTCATCTTAATTGCATACATAAACTGAGACAGAATAGCAGAATACTTAAGCTGTACTTTTCTGAAGCAGAAATGTAGCCTAAGGTGCCTTTCAGAGAGGCTAACGGGGTCAGGCTGTCTGCATCAAAGCCAGGCAGGTAAATATAGGGTCATGAAGGAGGCACGAGGAAGGCCTCAGAGGCGGCTCTGTCCCCCTCATTTGAAAAGGTGATTCATCCAAATCTTTGGGAAAATGTCAGATTGACTTCTTTGATGCTCTAATATACCTCATAGTAAATGCTTTAGCTCTGAATAGAAGTATCTCTTTCTTCCTTATTAAGTCAAGACCTCCAATCTCATAGTGATTGCATGGCTTCCTCCTTCCAGTTATGGGACTGGACCCATATCTAGATATAGTGGTTTACAATCCATAAAGCAAGGGTTCACGCTGAGGTTTGATCAGGGGAGAAGTGGCTTCCAGCGTATCATCATTTATTTGGAAAACTAAAAACTGAATTAGTAGAAGAAGAAAAACTGAGGGAAGAGTGTGTTACTTATTTTATAAAATGTTTTCCCAAAATGAACCAAATGCTGGCACAGTGAGAGTGCCTCATTCCTCAATTTTCCTCATCTTTCATATTTTATCCATCTCTCATTTTATTTCTAGTTTGACCATTGTCCATTATTTCAGTCTTTCCATTTAATAATCTTAGAAAACCAATTAAGAATATTATTATTAATACATTGGCCAAGAATGGATTTAAGCTGCTTTTCAAATCTTTCTCATTTATTCGGTAGAAGACTGAATTTTTCAGCCCATGCTAATAATCCACCTTACCAGGACATATTTAACAAAGCACTAATTTGTCCTTTTAGTGTCATTATTGTTTAATGCAAAAGAATTAGTGGCTATTTTAAAAGTCATTCTTATTTTGAACCCTGAGTTATTATAGTTGGTGATTAGGCACAATAACACTAAGGGGAAATCCAGAAGCTATTTCTCAGCCTCTAACCTAAGACATCCTCACCTCTGCCATAATTTTCTTCCCTGAAAAATGAAGTTGTGCCAATTATGTCACTCCACAGCTTGAAGACTTCTGATAGATCCCTGTGGCCTAATAGATAGCATTAAAACATTTGAGAGAATGTGAGGCCCATTACAATTTGAACCTAGTTTTAACCTGAATACCATTTTTTGCTATTGTCTTTCTTTGAGGTTCTACCACTCTGAAATCACTTTACACCATAACCAGGTCACAAGGACTTTCAAGGTTCCATGCCTTTGCTTGGGCCATTTCATCTGTCCAAAAGCCCTTTCTGAACAACTCTGACTGCTCTGGCCAAGGTTATTTGCCCTCTCTTCTCACCTCTTTCTCACCTCAGCACAGGTGCTCCAGTAAACATGTCACTGGCAAGTCCTGTGCTTTACCCACCAACGAATGCAAATGAGTCAGGCTAAGATAACTCTCCTATCTTGATACCTCGATCTTCTCTCCTGTTGATCAACAGTAAGTCCCACATCTTTCCAAGAGTTTCCACACCTCTGTTGTAATTAAATATATAAGTTGAACGTCTCTTAGGCTCACCAGACCAAAGCAAAGAGACGATACCTACTGATTTTATGTTCTTGAACAGTGATGCCCAGTACAACTTTCTGTGATGATGGAAACACACCTGCATGGTCCAATATGATAGCCACTAGTTGCATATGGCTATTGAGTGTTTGGCATGTAGCTAGGGATGGAGGAAGTAAAAATTTTAAGTTGTATTTTAACTAATTTAAATTTAAATTGCTGCATGTACCTGAAGTGACTACCATAATGAATAGTACAGTTCCAGAATCCTCATAGGCCTGGAAATTAACACATAGGACTGTTATTCCAGGGATAAGCTCTTAGTAGTACAAGAAAAAAAATTTTAAATGGATAACTGGTCATAAAAACTAAGGCACTACTAGGTTGGGATGGTTGCAAAATTATTTTCTTTCTCCATTCTTCAGAATTTAGTTATATACAATCCAGCGCACATAATTTTGCACTGCTTTCACGTTGCTTTTTAAATGTTCTACAGCTTTCCCTTGGTATCAAATTCTGTCACTCTAGAATAATATCCCCAGGTTTCTATTTTATTAATTATTTCCTTACACCTTTACAAGTGTACTGCATATAGAAAACATGTATTAAATGCTATTGAGGTAGTGGTTGGGCTAGTCAATAAAATATTAGGCAATAAAGATCACTTTAATGGAAAATGTAAAAACATAGAAATCATCCCTAAATGGATTCATAATAGTTATAGTAGAGAAGGCAATTTAGTATGTAAGCTTGAGCAAAAATATGGATGCCAAGTATATCTCAGTTGTTATTCAGTCTTCATTTACCTTCCTGCAAAATGATGAGGATAAGGATAACGATAACATGCAATCCAATGAGATAATTCATGTAAAGCAGTGTCTGATACAGAATAAGTATTTAAATGTTGGCTAATATTGTTACTTTGACAATGATTATCTAATTGGATATATTATATTAGCTGACATTATTATTCTGATAATGATTATCTTATCAGATTTATCATTTTTATCAGTATTCTGATTTATGTAGATCTTTATAGTTGACAAAGCACATTCAGAGCATAATCTCATTTGAGTTTTACTTAAGAAGGAGGTAGATATTCAAGACAGGTAGGTAGGCCAACTTTATAAAAGAGAACTGAGACTTGAAGCAACCTGGCTAAAGACTAAAAGGCAGAGCTGTCTACAGACTCCAAAGCCCACACATGGCTGACTATGCCATGCTGCCTTCATTATTGGTAATCACCTTGCTGCTTTTTTAAGAGATGCTAATTAATTCATTTGTTCATCTCCAAATGCTTAATCTAATCTGGGTTTTAGCAAATCTTTGTGTTTCCCAGGAATATCCTCTCCCTGCGGTTACCTTTCTTTCCAGCCGTATGCTCCTATTGTGTTTAAATTTGTTTCTCATGCGTTAGGCAAGCAAATGTTTCACAATATGCAGTAGTGCCTTGTGTAAGCACTGGCAAATCAGTTTTTTGAAAAACTCTTATCCGTATCCAAGAACAAATACTTAGGGTTTACCTCTGAATAGCCAGGCCAGCATCTGAAGCTAGAACTCAACAAATGTGTCTTTGTTTCAGCTGATCTCAACATCAGTTATAAAAGCTCTTAGGCATCTGCCAAGAGCCTTTGCCATTTTGTACCTTATAAGTAAGAGACAAAGTACTTTGGAATAATTATACAAAGCCTGATTTCTACATTTAGTTTACTCAAGACTCTATCCTGTGTTTTTCATGCCATCAAATTTTAAATGAAAGTCAGTGGAAAGGTGGTCCATGTGAAATTTATAGGATTAGACTCCCAATCCATACCCAAAAAAGCATACCTGCCAGTGCACATTAGGTGATATTAAGGCTTGAATGCTCTTAATTAGGCAGAATATAATAATGTGGTAATAACTTGATTATCACATCAGACCAAACATAATGATAGGCTAAATAAACCACATCAGACCAAACATGATGATAGGCTAAATAAATCTTTCACATCCAAAGGCAGTGTGAGGCCTGCATTTTGTATGATAATTTCCCATCTACGCTTCTAGCTTGCTTGGCACGGGGTCACTGGGCATGAGCACTGAGCAAATAATGCACATTATCAAACACAACTTGGAGGAAAAACAACAGGGTGAAGCAAAGCATATCACAGGATGCTTAGGAGTCCTCTGTGCATTTTAATTTTCTGACTAATAAATGTAAATTTGACCATTAGTCTATAGCAATGTCTATATAATCATGAGCAACTCAATTTCTCTGTCTTTTTCTCTTTCTGCAATACATAGTTGAGAAAAGAATTCCCAGAACAGAATCAAGTTCATACTGTGCTCAGGGATATTATGCCAGAGCTGGCCCATCCTGGAAAATCTGTCTAGTGGAACAGTATGCTAACGCCTCTTATAGCAATAACATTCTAAGATGTTACACTATGAAGATTTATCAGAAGGTAGTTGTTTTATAGTTGGCTGTGTTCTTTCCAGAATATCATATGAGAATCGAGATTTTTCTTTAGTATCCTGCCAGGAAGTCCCTCTCACATGGTGGGTAGATGGTGCTCTGAAAGCCTGCTAGCAGTCATGCTGAGTGGTTTCTACAGCCCGATTCAGGATAGAGATGTTGGTAATGGACAATTGGTAATTTTTGACCCAAATTTGACAACACAGGGTTGCTGATTCCCTGAGCTGTCCTGGACATCTTTACCAAAACACTCCCTGTTCCATCATTTGTAAAGTCCAGCTCAGAATCATTTATAACTAATTCTGTGACATACATAATAACCTTCCTAGATGTGTTGAGGTTTCTAAGAAATGTTTCCAAATTATATGTTAAAGAAAGCAGGGTATGCTTGGCCTGTGTATCAATCCTGTATGTACTCTGCACACATATCTTGCCAAAGAGACACTGCTCTTGCAACACTGATTTACAGTAACGTTCCAGCTTGCAAACAGAACAAAACCTTGAGTCTAATTTTAAAATAAATTGCACAAATTTCAATCAGTCATGATTTTAGTAAATGCAGTGAATATTGAGAGATAAAACTGGTGATACCGGATTTGTTTGTTTTGAAGAATTTGTAGTTGTTTTTGTTTTGCCAATTGTGAATGTTGTTTGCTCTGATTTTCATTACCAAAGACAAGCAATAACGATGTTAAAATTTATCTCAGTTTTTTTCCATTTCTTAAGATAGAGGCATTTATTTCAAGGTAAAATGAAGTAGGCAATTTTCTTTGTGAATTTTCTTAACATAAGTAATAACATTTTCTGGTTATATTTTTGATATAACCCAGACTTTAATATTGTCTTACTACTAAAAGGTGTTAAAATCTGTTTTTCTGCGGCACATATGCAAACACACACATGAACTGAAAAAATAATCTGCTAAGTACTTAAAAGAATTCTCAAATGGTATGTCATTTGAAATGGATACCTCCTGGAAAGGAAATGCTGAAGTAGGGAACAGCCTGTGAAACCATACCTGAAAATATGTGTACTCATTTGGAGGTAGAAAAGGGACACAGATTTTCAGTGATGCATTTAGAATTATTTTCCTCCTGACCCAGCACGTAAAATGAAAAGAACTCTTGCGTCTTTGTGGTAGATGGGATTTCCTAGCCATCAGCATAATTTTCACCAGAGCTAAAGTTGTATGGTTTAGTCTGGTTTAATCTCTAAAAGGGTTGGAGAGGAAACTCCCTCTCTTCTTGGGCCAAAAATAACACCTTCCTAGAGAATAGTATTCCTGCACAAGCAAAGTGTGTGCCTTGAGTTATATTTTCAGTAATGCTGATAGATATACGTTGATCCCTCTTAACCTCTTGTTTCTTCTTTTTGGCAAGTGATAAAAATTTTTGAAGAGATTGGATATTCAAGTGCCATTTGTCATTGTAAAATAGAACAAGGCTCATGCTGCAAAAAGGGAAAAAACTGGCACCTTTGGAATTCTCAACTTGTTCTAACAAACTAAATCAAGTGGACAGGGCCTTTATAGCAAAACCAAATTCTTTTGAAACATAGAATTGATGGTAAAACCAACCCTGTAGCAATTGATCCCTGTCAGTCGTTCTGGAGGCAGCTCTGGACAAAGCAACCACAGAACAAAGCCAGGGCTTTGTGGTTCTGATTTTGGGAATTAATTTGAGCTCAGGAATTCTTTTAGCTTTTATAAAATTATCAAGCACAGGAATTATGTCTTCTTTTCCTCTTGTATCTTTAACAATAGTTTGTAAAGTACTGTTCATAAAGTATGCTTTTTATTGATTTTTCTGAGTGTTTTAGCTTTTCTAGCCCCCAACATCTTCCCTTCTGTCTATGTGTCATAGGCTTCATTCACGGTCTGAAATATCTGCTGCTGAAAGTGACCTCCATAGTCTTTATTTTATCCCGAACAAAGGAAAGATAGATCGGTTTTGTTTCTGTTTCTTCAACTGATCTTTTAAAATAAGACTAGGAAATAAGTCAAATATTTAACAACGTGGCTTTAAACACTCTTTTGAATTATTTCCAGTCTTCTGAAGGCATTGAGGTCAAAATCACAGGATATTCTTTCTTCTTAACCATGAATGTCAGATTATTTTACACTTGAACAAATGAATAAAGATAAAATTAAATTAATGTAGAACATGGAAATTACTTACAATTGGCATGATTATTAGACCACGTGACCATGTAATATAAATTTAATGAAAATAAAATTTTTAATTTTATTTAGAATTAAATGTCAAAATATGATTTGAATATCACAGAATGATTAATTTATCAAGGGAATGAATGAAGTATTCTTTTGTTGTTGTTCTCTGTAGTTTATGAGTATAAGGTTTGCATGCCCATTTTCTTATACTATAACAATAAAGAGCTACCAGTGGTAGGTGATGGAGATGATGTGGTGAGAAGCACTTCACGTCTGCCATGGCTCAGTTCACCTCCCTGCCTCCTTCACCAGAAGGCTCCTCAGCCTTCCTCCACCAGAATTCCTTCTACTCTAGCTCTTTCTAGGGGCTGAGGAAGGAAAAGAACCACTTTTCCTCCCAGAACTGTTTCGTCAGTGGGGACATTTTTCCTTATATACCAGTTGTAAGCACCTCACATAGCAGGGATTATTTTGACAGAGTCTCTGCCCTCTGAAGGACTAAAGAGACAGCAAAGTACTGGAGCTTGGGACATCAGCGTCACCAGCAGCAGGACCAACACCACGCTAAATGTTTGCTGTGGGGCTGTCCCTATGAGGACTGACCTCCGAGGCTGTGGCATATCTCAGCCTACCAGTGTAACTTCGGTACAGCTGCCAGGCTGCGGGCAGAGAACCAAGAAGATTACTTCAGGTCCTTATGGTTCAGCAAGTCAAAGGATAGGCTGTGTTTACAAAGGTGAATTGACAATGCAAGGGAGCGTGTTACTGATTTCCAGACTCCTATAAGAGTTCAGAGGAAACAGACATCACAACAAGGTTCCAGGAAAGATGTGCTAAGTTCTGAAGAAAAGGTGAAATTTAAATAAATCAGCCCAGGAGGAAAACAGGAATCTGATTCTGAAACCTCTTAAGCAGTTTCTTCCCCTGGGGGTTCAGCCTATGCCTCTTCTCTAAAGGCTTTAAGCAGCAACCACATGGACTCAAGAGCTCCTTTCAACCTACACAGGGTTCCCAGTCTCGTGGCTATATTTGCCCCTTAACTCTGCCAGCTGACGCCGATATCATGCCCCTGCTGAGTTAGGGCAAGCACAAACCATTGCTCTTAATCTCTGCCCATTTACTCTAAACTCAGATATTTTTTGCTAATTTCACTTTAGTTCTCAGAACCCAAGCCTTGATGTTTATTTCCTACAGCCCAGTGGGTATCGTTTGAGGTTTATTGGGCCCTGGCTTCCACTTCCCATTGGCTCTGCTCATCTCCTGATTTTGGCATCTCTCTTGGTTGGGCATGAGAAACTGCACATCACAGTCCCAGCCTTACAGAAACTTGAGTCCCTCAGACTCCTCACACTTGTGCTTCTCCCTTTTCCAGCATCACAGCCCAGGACACACTAAAGGGCTTAGAAAGCAAAGACTACTTGAACAGAGTGTGAAGCAGAGGGCAGCGTTCCCTCCACTGCCAACTCCTCAAGACAGGTGACTGTCTTTTCGTTTTGAATCTCCAGCAGCCAGAACAGAGCCCACCATAACATGGGCACTGACTACATTTTTCTGTTCATTGTAACCTCATGATAATGCAGAACCGTTTTAATCAGTTTCAGTCAAGATTCCCTACTATAGAAATCAAAACATTAGGTACCAGATTCCTCTACCTCTCACCCCAGTTCCAGAACAAGATACTGGAAGGCCTGTCTATGCAGGATCTGCAAAGAGGGTAGTAAAAATCCTGCCCTGTTCTCAGCTATCACCTCAAAAGGCAGCTCTTATGGGTATAGAGATCCATGTGCTGTGCTTCCCTCTCGATTCAAGTCACATATGGGAACCGTAAGAACCCAGTGCATGAGGAGACCAGAAAACCTGACTCATATTCCCTGGGCTTTGGAGGACCCAGAAGAGGGTGCCTAATTCATTCCTGGGGAAGATAAAGGTGAAAGACTGCGCCTGAACTGCCTGCCACAATTGTAGTACAAAAAGTGGGAGAGGCGGGAGGGAACTGCTTCCCATTGATGGCAGAGGGCACAGGTCTCTTAGTGTTGAGCTGGATGTGGACCTTATAGAAAAAGCCACTATGAGAACAGCATATGGGGCAACTGATAGTAGCGGAGAGGATGGGCCGCCAGATGCCCAGGGCTGGAAAAGAAATCCAGCAATATGACCTCATGAGAAAAGACTCAGGCTTGGGGACCTGCCATGCCCAGAGGTGCCAATATGGAGCTCATCTGACCAGCTAGCTCAGCGACTAAGACCTCTTCCCAACCTCAGTCCCCTTCCCCACCCAGTGCCACCCCTAACGAGAGCTGGAGTGGGAGGGTTACAGTAAGACTGAAGAGCAAGAATGAGGAAGAAATGGTTAACAGAGAGGGTTTGAAGGCCAAATGTTAAAGAAAGGAAGCTGTTTTCTGCTTGCCCATAGTTGAATACAGCTGTTATAAATAAAACACATGAATAAATAATGAATCCATGAATGAATGAAGAAATTCAAGCAAGGAAATAACTGCAAAATCAGTCATTTTATTCGATTTGACTTACAGCACACTTACCATAAATTAGGCTTTTAAAATGATCTCCAGTTCCCCATTCTAGTTCACCTTTATCTTTATTCTTCAGAAGGTCAAAACTCTGGTCACTATTTTTTGACCGTTCCAGGTGAATACTCTTTCCCTCCTCTGTAACACTATTTTGATGCCATGTTTAAGGCCCCTGCCCACTGCCACAGTTCACAATCTCAGGTCTTCCCATGGAGCCATTGGCACATTTAGCAAATGTCCTCTTCCCTCAGCGCAGAAGACTCTTTGAGGGTAGAGGTGGCTGAAGTAAGGATTGAGGAGAGAGCAGGATATGGGTGCCACAGGGGATAAAAGGGTTAAAGAGTTTGAGGACTGCATCCCTGGAGAAAATAGTGTGATTGACTAATCATCTGGGCAGTTCTAATAATTTGTGTTTTGAGTTCTTATTCTACAATTCATATTTGGATATCTAACATCTATTTTTGTGCTGAATCACTAGTGTACCATTGTACTTATGGGTTTATTTACTCTTGTGCTAGTTACTGGTAGATTTTCAAAGTTGTTTGCAGCTTATTGATATTAATTCACTTGATGCAAAAGCATTTGCTGTCTTGGGCCGATGGACTCAGCATACTCTTAAGGAGCATTAAAATATAGATTGGTCAGTGTTTAACAAGCCATGCTGAGTGGTTTATGTGTTTTAACATTCTGCTTCCCTGATTCTTGGCTGGACTGGCAACACTACAGTGCTTTAACCATTGGTTTATAAAAGCGAAGAAAAATATCTTCCTCCAATTATCACACAGCGGTAAACGGCAAGGATTAAAGCCAGAGGAAGGGCCGTCTAGTTGTAAACAGTGGTTATCAGATTCAGAGTGTTTTTATGTGAAGTCAGTCTCACTGTTCTTTTCATCCGAAGATGGCCTGTGACTGGACTGCATCATGCAAGCCACTGTTCTTAAGGCCCTCATCATCTCTGCTTTAGAGGTGGGCTCACCAGCCAAGTTGTTCTCCCAGGGCTAATTTATCTTGCAGGTGACAAATTAAATAGAACCACACAGTTGAAGTTTGAATTCTAGCCTCTGTGTTGTCTTGAGGTCCGTCAGGTCATATTAATTATCTAACGATGTGCCCTTGAACAAGCTGCTTGCTGCATACATTTAGCTGTCCAAACTGCATGCCCCTCTACCCCCACTGGAGAAGTCTCCTGGTAGGAAAATAAATTCACAAAGGACAGAGGGACCAGGCGAGTGGGACAGAGGGATGACTAGAAAGAGGATGTGTAGTTATGTTTTTCAAATGAAGTACAAACCGCATCCCATTTCCACTGGTTTTTGCCAGATTCCACTCCATGTAAGGTACTATTCCATGGGAACTCAACCTCAAAGGAAGTATCTGCTATGCGTGTGGCATTTCTGTGGGACAGCTAAAGTGGGAGAAATATTACTTGTCTTGTGAAAGAATCTAAATGTATTTTGAAAGTTTGATTTCCTGGTTTTTTTTTTTTTCATTCCTATTATGGAAAATCCAACTAGACCTCACGCATCAGCCCAACCCAGACTCCTGGGTTCTAAACACAAAGAGTACTGTTTTTAGTATAATGCTCCAGAGTCTCAAGGGGACGGATAAATTAGAATAAGTTTGGAAAGTTCCATAGGAATAATAAAAGGAATAAGGGAGAGTGATTTATGGAGCAGATTAAAGAGCAAACCATGTGTAGTGTGGTTAAGTGATAGTGAACAGAAGACATGAGGCTAAAAGTATTTGAAATGCATAAATGCCAACGTGAAGAATTATATTGCACATGCAGAAAGAGTATTATTTATAAGCTAGACATCATGGAATAAAATTAAAGGCAGATAAGTTTAGGTTGTTTGCCAATTATAGTAGTAATATTAATAGCTAGTATTTATGTACAATTTGGAAAATGAAGCTATTGTATCAATAAACCATCATCCATGGAATAGCATTTCTCTGTATTTTAAAATCAAAACTAGCCTAAATTCTAAAAGTGAAGTCTAGGCTGTAGCTAATTTATGTCACTCTCTTAAATTATGAATGTTTAGTGTTCTTTAGTCCATGTTTAACCTCTGTGTGCTACACGCTGTCATATGACACTGGAGCGAAACAGAGCCTGTCACTCGTGGAGCTCAAGGTCTACCAAAGGGACCAATAGTAAACCAACTGCCACGTGGATGAACTTAAAAAAATTACAGATGGTGTCAATGCCTAGTATTTAAAAAAAAAAAATGGTATTGTGAGAGTTGACAGGAGTGACCTGCCCAGTCTGGGGAGAGGGGGAGCAAAAGTAACATTTCAACTGAGTGAATACTAGGAATGACCTGTGGGAACAGAGGAGGTGAAAGGTTGCTGGGTGAGAGCAGGAGACAGCTCTGTGAAAGCCCTGGGCATGGGCACAATTTTTATACCTGGATGAGTTTAACTTGAGTGTGATTTTCTTAGAGGAAATAAAAATGAAAATTCAGAGTAAATGACCTGCAAAGACCCAAGAGAACCCAAAACTTCATATAATTCCACGAAGGGCATTCTGTTCCACATGACTTAGTGCCCGTAAGCTAGGACATGCGATGATTGTGATCTCGTAGTGCAGCTGGGTCTCTTGCCTGTGTGTTTGCACTGGCAGCTGGGAAGGTTCACATGCTTGCAGAGTTTAAGTGACCACCAATTCTATAGGAAACTGAGTACGCCAAAGAGGAGACAGCTGTGGGAAATTACTGGATGGTACTTTGACCTTGATATATCATTATGTAAAACTGTATCAAGAAATAAATTACTGGGAGTTCCTGTCGTGGCTCAGTGGTTAACGAATCCGTCTAGGAACCATGAGGTTGCGGGCTCCATCCCTGGCCTTGCTCAGTGGGTTAAGGACCCGGCGTTGCCGTGAGCTGTGGTGTAGGTTGCAGACGCGGCTTGGATCCTGTGTTGCTGTGGCTGTGGCGAAGGCCGGCAGCTACAGCTCCTGTTAGACCCCTAGCCTGGGAACCTCCATATGCCGCAGGTGCGGCCCTAGATAAAGCAAAAAGACAAAAAGTAAAATAAAATAAATTACTGGGAGTTCCAGTTGTGGCTCAGCAGTTAATGAACCTGACTAGTATCCATGAGGACACAGGTTCAATCCCTGTCCTTGCTTAGTGGGTTAAGGACCAAGCATTGCCACGAGCCGTGGTGTGGTATAGGTCGCAGATGTGGCTTGAATCCGGCATTGCTGTGGCTGTGGCATAGGCCAGCAGCTACAGCGCCAACTCAACCCCTAGCCTAGGAACCTCCATATGCTGTGTGTGCAGCCTTAAAAAAAAAAAAAAAGATATTACTTATTTTTCACAAAATAATGCTGAAAATATTTGAATTTTTAGAAGATCCTTAATATCATATAACTGAAGAGTAATGATTTCTAAAATTCTGTGAGTTCTCTCATGAATGCTTCTCTGAAAAAATGATGTGTAATCCATATGTATACAGCCTCTTCTGGGTCCCAACTTTATTGAGTATGAACATAGGTCAACTGTAGGGTGTTTAATAGGTGCACTGTGGGAGGGGGAATCAAAAAACTCAATGATTGTTTAACAAAGGCTGGATTAAACAAAGTTAAATAAGTTTCCTTACTGACCAACTGGTCACAGTGTTTAATATTTTTATATTAGTGTATATTGTAAAATTCTTATAAGATAATGTAGTACTTGGTATCTCCCAAACTTATTTTATCAGGGGATGCTTTTTTTTTCTCTTGAAATACACATTCTCAGAACCTACTATTCCTATATATACATATAGGTGATCTAAAATTAGGGAAAGTCATTATATTTTTGGTTCTAGACTTTGTTTCCAATTCATTACCTTTGCAAGTATGCCTACAATTCTGAGCTGAGCCTGTTAAGACCACTCAACATCCGGACCCAGCCCATTTCTTTCTTTCACCTTTTGCCTCCTTGCCTGTGTACTTCACACTTCACACACTGTAGTTCTCCCTTAGGTTGAAACCGCCTCCCTTTCCCTAGTCTGTACTGTAAGTGTTCCTCTCGGCTTGGAAATCCCTCAGCCCCTCCCCTCCATCTCCCTCTGCCCCTGGTTCCACTTCTGATTGTCAAGGGCTTGTTGATTCTTCAAGATCTAGTGCAAACATCTTCCCTGGGGACTTTGTTCTTTCTTCTGTTACAGCACTTACACCATTATATTCTCATTTATCTGTTTATTTGACCCTTTTCTGCCTCCTCCCTCCCCATTGGCTGTATTTCTTGCTTTGAGGCAGGGAAGAGACAGTGTTCATGTTTGTATATACAGTCTTACCTAACAGAGCAGCCAGCAAACAAAGTCCATGCTGACTGTATGAACCTGAATTTGCATCTGCATGCTTGGTTTTGATAAGGGTGTTCTCCATATTTTAAGTAAGACAAATAAGTCAAACTATAAAACATCTCTCTGGGGAGAAGTACAACTTTTCTGTTTTACACATATTGATTATTGCACTTATTGCTGCATAAAGTATTAAAATTATGTGTTTCTAAGAGTCATAGGAGCCCAGGGACTTTAACATATTCGTTTTTCATTCTTAGCAATTACTGGGCATAGCACTTAATTAATGCCCAATAAATGGTACTCAAATTAAATGAAACTGATTGCTCAACTCCTTGCTTCTACCCCTGTTGATGTAAAGATTGTCACAGCAAAGTGAAGAAATGTGTAAACTCTGGGATCAATACGCTTGATTCCAATCCCAGTTCTTTACCATCTGTGTGATTTTTGGGCAAGTTACTAAACCATTTTGTCCTTCACTGTGTTATCTGTAAAAAGGGGTTAATGTTGCCCAACTTCCAGGGCTATTGTTAAATCTTAATCTATAGTTATACCTATTTCTGCATCTGTACTACCTTTTTTTTTTTTTGTTTTGTCTTTTTGTCTTTTCCAGGGCCACACCCTCAGCATGTGCAGGTTCCCAGGCTAGGGATCTAATCGGAGCTGTAGCTGCCTGCCTATGCCACAGCCACAGCAACGCGGGATCCTAGCCGTGTCTGCGACCTACACCACAGCTCAAGGCAATGCCGGATCCTTAACCCAGTGAGCGAGACCAGGGAATGAAGCTGCAACCTCATGGTTCCTAGTCGGATTCGTTTCCGCTGAGCCACGATGGGAACTCCTATGTGTTTTAATTCTACAGAGTGTCTTTCTCATACCTTCCCAGTGAGAGAAACAATGAAATATTGTAATATACAAAGATAATATTACTACCCTTCTAAATTCTATTAAAGGACAAATGAGAGATGAGGGTCAAAGTCATATCAATAAGGGGATTACCTAGGCAGGCATGAGAATGTAATTTGCATGGTGTAATGATTATAATCTGCCCGACCAAAACTTGGTTGTAAAGTGATCTGATTTCCCACCTTTTAAACATTGTTATAGCTCTTATGAAAAAAGACTGCAAATGTCAGAAAAAAAGTATTATAAGGCACATTTTTTTATTTTACAAGATGCTTTAAAATATGCATTATTTGATTCTCATGGGAACTCTGTAAAGAAAACTGATCTAGTTTCCCAGTTCAGCTGAGTGATGCTGCAAATAAATGACAATTGACATAATATATACTAAGTGTCAGATGTATGTTTCTTATAATAAACGTGAGTTTCATTGAACTGAATTATTCCCTAGTACCTGTATCGGTTATAAAAATATGCTTCAGGTGGGCCTTGGAAGGTAAGATTTACATAAATGTGAAAAAAGGAGAAAGGGCAGAGG
Source organism: Catagonus wagneri (assembly GCA_004024745.2). NCBI lineage: Eukaryota > Metazoa > Chordata > Mammalia > Artiodactyla > Tayassuidae > Catagonus > Catagonus wagneri. The sequence continues at coordinate 36,123,621 of PVHT020004944.1, forward strand.
TTGGAACGCATTTGGTCTGTTTGGGGTGATGAGCTCACATGTGGCAGCAGAGGAGGCTCAGGCTGGTCCCGGGAGCCAAGCCATGCAGTCTGAGTCAGAATGAAGAGGGTTTGGAATGCTATGCTAACCCATGCATGCTTGCTTCCTGAATTTTGAGTGTAACTATCCTTTTCCCTGGGGAACCTGTTCCATGAATTATAAGTATGATAGCCAAGGAAAGTCTAGATACCCCCAGAGACCCACAGTCAGACACAAACCACCCACCCCAACCCCAATCAAAATGAAACTTTCGCAAGCTCCATTCGACAAACAATAACCAACAGTGGCATTATTCCACAGCTTTAAAAGTAGTCATTCAGCCACTGAAAAGTTACCAAACAAACCCACCAGAACTGTATTGGCTGTTGGGAATGGTTTTAATAACAAATTCTGTTCATTTGATTTTTAGATATGTTGTTACTGATTTACCTGTTCAATCAATTTTCCTCTGCTCCCAGCCAAACTAAAAAGAGCATTATAACCACAGAAGTTAATCACATGCCTTCCTGCTCTAAGCGTAGCTTTTTCAATTCTGATAGAGATTATCCAGGAATATTACAGAGTCTTCCCTAGAAGTATCACAAATAGGATGTATTCTCATCTTCTGCCAGTGGTGTGTTTGTGTGTGTGTGTTGGGGGGAGCAGTGTGGTATAAGGGGTCAGGTGGGAGTGATTTAAATGCTTTTTTAAGATTTCATTTGGTCCCATGAGGCTAAGATAACATTCTTCTGTTGTTGTGCAAAACTACTAGAATTATTAGGTGTGATAACAGTCTCAGTACTGAAAATTCTAGATGGATAGATAAATTAGTTTTTACCTTTCAAGGAAAGCCCAATCTTTTTCACTTAGTATCCTTGGGCTTACTCACATACCTCTTACTACCTTCAGTCTTTCTTCCCAAATGTCCCTTCATGTGAGAAAAAAAGATGTAGGGTAAAACTGAATTTTTTTCTAGACCATGGCTCTTGTTTGTTACTTTAGATTTTTAAAGCACACAAGTGCCACTTATAATCCATTTTCAGAGTAATCTTGTGAAAAAATTATGCACTAATTATGGATGAAAAATGAGTTGCTTAGAGCTTTGGCTTAATTTTGTTCCAAACCTTCAGAAACAACTACAAAAAGGTAGTTTTTATTAAGAATTAAAAATGGCAATGTGAAATACATAAATTATATTAGCAAATTATCATCTAAGAATAGGTTGGACACCTTAAGAACCTCAATACTGCTCTTTCTCACACGCAGAGTATCATGTAGCATCTCCCTGACCACTCTCCAGGGCGTAGCGCATTCTTTCCCAAAGCCGACCCCCTCCCCCTGGAAACCTGTCCCAGACTTTGTCTCCTTAACCTCTCAGCAACTTTTGATATTGTTACGTGGAGGGCCCTTGACCTCCCTGCTTCCCTGGCTTCTGTTACACCTGGGAACATCATTTACCTGTCTGGCTGCTTCTCCGTGGGCTCCTCAACTCTTCTGTCTGTCCCCTAAGTGTAGGCACTGTACATGGTCTCTTCCTTCTCTTTATGTCAACTTTCAGGGAGGTATCTCACTCACTCTCAAATCTTCACTGCTCCATAAAGAGCCATAAGTGCATCTAAACCTGCATCTACCTCCCTTTCAAATTTTAACCCCTCATTCTTTTTTTTTTTTTTTCTTTTTGCCTTTATGTAGAGCCGCACCCGCGGCATATGGAGGTTCCCAGGCTAGGAGTCTAACAGGAGCTGTAGCTGCCGGCCTTCGCCACAGCCACAGCAATGCGGGATCTGAGCCACGTCTGCAACCTTCACCACAGCTCACGGCAACGCCGGATCCTTAACCCACTGAGCAAGGCCAGGGATCGAACCCGCAACGTCATGGTTCTTAGTCGGATTCGTTAACCACTGATCCACGAAGGGAACTCCCTTAACCCCTCATTCTTGATTCTATGCTCAATGCTGCCCCTGGCACCTTTAACTTCCTTCCTTTCCAACTCCTCCTCCTCCCCCACTTTTGGAATGTGTCAGTCTCCACAAGATCATAAACCCCGTGAAGACAAGCCTTGTGGTATTGTCATTTTTAGTTAAACTCAGGTGTCCTCAGCACTTAGAACAATGCCTGGCAAGTAGTTGACATTTGGTAAATATTGAATGAATGAATATCAACTGATTTCTTCTTCTTCTTTTTTTTAATACTAACAGATTTTAGTTGGTGTCTTTTTAGGGCTGCACCTGCAGCATATGGAGGTTCCCAGGCTAGGAGTCAAATTGAAGCTGCAGCTGCAAGCCTACACCACAATCACAGCAATGTGGGACCTGAGCCGTGCCTGCAACCTACACTGAAGCTCACGGCAATGCCGGATCCCTGACCCTCTTGAGTGTGGCCAGGGATCAACCCGCATCCTCATGGGTACTTGTCGGATTCATTTTCCCTGAGCCACGACAGAAACTCCATCACCTGATTTCTAACCACTACAAACCAGCCTAACTTTCTACGTCATGTTAGTCACCTAAGGTGACATAAAGCTAAGGTGATTATTTAATGCCAAATCCCCGACATTTTAAGGGTGGAAGTGGCCACAATTAATAATTATGCTCAGATGACAGTCATATATTTGGAATGTCTTGGGAAAATCTGATTATATGCTTACTGTAATCATTGGAATTTTTTGAAATTTTTCTCCTTCTATATTCCTCTGTATGTCAGCTACCAAGACTCACATCTGCCTTTGCACTATCCCCTCACTGTGTTATCCTCTTGACACCTTCACTCCCACTTGCCTGTTTCAGGCTTCACTACATCTAACTTGGTTACTACTAATAGCCTCTTAGTAGCCTATTACTACTAATGGGTCTCATTGACCTCTCCCCCCAACCAGTCTCTCCACTGTCTGTCTTTGCCCTTTCTAATCCCATTATACTTGGCTGACAGATTAATCTTCCTAAGAACATCTCCAATGACAGGATTTCCCAACCCAGAAGAATTCCATTGGTTTTTCATCAATTCTGAAATACAGACTCGTAGTTTTCAAAATCCTCTGCTTTGGACTGGTCTACATATTTATGTGTATATACTCAAGACCTGAGCCACTCAAAGCTCCCTTGGCATCACCTGGGAGCTTATTAGAACTGAAGAATTTTGGACCCTACCATTAGACCTATAGAATCAGAGTCTACGTCTTAGCAAGATTCCCAGGAGGTCTGTATATACATTACAGTCTGAGAAGCACTACCCTGCACTTTTAACCTAACTGCGAGGAATCACAGTTTTAAAATCGCATCCCAAGACTTTCACTTCCAGGCTTAGTCTATTCTGGTCTCTTTCTTATAGGCTATTTGCCCATACCTTCTGTACTCAATGAAATTGTTTTAAATCTTCCAAAGGTAAACCCTAACCACTATATATTCCACAAGACCTTTTCTGAAATAACATTATCATTGCATTCTCTGAACACCATAGTATTTAATTTCTACTGCCTTATTATTTCACTTATGTTCTAGTTATTCAGGTACTACATTTATATACACACTCATTTCCTCAATATATTGTAAGCTCAATATGGGCAGAAACCATTTCTTTTTTTTTATTGTGATAAACTATTCATAACATAAAATTTGCAGTTTTAACCATTTTTAGGTGTAGAGTTCTGTGGCATTTAAGTACACTCACAATGTTGTACAACCACCGCTACCATCTATTTCCAAAGCTTTTTTATTATTCCAACTGAAATTCATATCCATTAAACACTAACTTCTCGTTCCCCTCTCCCCCAAAACTCTGGCAACCAATACTCTATGTTCTGTCTCTGAATTTGAGTACTCTTAAGTATCTCATATATGTGGAATCATACAATATTGTCCTTTTGTGTCTGACTTATTTCATTCGGCATGATTTCTTCAAGGTTTATTTGTGTCGTAGCATGTGCCAGAATTTCTTTAAGGTTGGATAACATTCCATTGCATGTACAGACCATATTTTCTTTACTCATTTGGTGATGGACACTTGAGTTCCTTCAACCTGTTGGTTATTGTGCTTGAGTTGCTTCCAATTTTTGGTTATTGTGCGTGATGCTGCCATGAACATGAGTGTACAAACATCAGTTTGAGTCCCTTCTTTTAATTCTTTGGAGTTTATACACAGAAGTGAAATTGTGATGGTAATTCTTTTCTTAATTTTAATTTTTTGAGGACTTTTAAAACTGTTTTCTATAGCAGACATACCATTTTACATCCCCACAAGTGCTACGCAAGGATTCCACTTTCTCCATATCCTCACCAACACTAGTTATTTTCTGGATTTTGTTTCTAATAATAGTCATTCTAATGGGATGGTGTGAAATTTTGGTTTGACCATGCAGTTCCCTGATAATTAGTGAGTTGAACATCTTTTCATGTTCTTATTGACCATTGGTATATATTTTTTCGAGAAATGTCTGTTCAAGTCCTTTGCCCATTTTTAAATCAAGTTGTTTGGTTTTTTGTTATTGTTAGTCGTAAGAATTATTTACATGTTCTGGATATTAACTTCTTATCAGAATATGATTTGCAAATACTTTTCCCATTCCATAGGTTGCTTTTCACTTTGTTGATAGTGTTCTTTGATACCGGAATTATTTTTATATATCCATACTACCATGTCTTCAAAGGGTGTCTGATCAATATTCATATTTTAAATGTAATTTAAATCATAAATGATGCTTAATTAATGATGTATCACTGCACTTAAATTTATGATAAAATTAACTAAATGTAAATTATCTTTGCTTTAAAATTATTTGTGACAGGGGAGTTCCTGTCATAGCTCAGTGGTTAATGAATCTGACTAGCATTCATGAGGATGCAGGTTCGATCCCTGGCTTTGCTCAGCATTGACAAGCTGTGGTATAGGTCACAGAGGCAGCTCGGGTCCTGCATTGCTGTGGTTGTGGCCTAGGCTGGCGGCTACAGCTCCAATTTGACCCCTAGCCTGGAAACCTCCATATGCTGTGGGTGTGGCCCTAAAAAGCAATATATATATATATATATATATATATATATATTTATATTTATATATATATTTCTGACAAAGCCAATGAAATTGGAGAACTTCGAATATAGTTGTGAACATTTTCAGACTTGAACTCTACTAGAGTATATAAAGGAAGCTTCAAAACTAAAAATTTCCCATCATTGTTCTTAGATTTAGAATTTTGACACTTCCACAGGGAGGCTTTGAAAATCAATCGCTGTTATATGACAAGAAAGATATGAGACATTTGTGGGACAATCAGATGAAAGTTTAAGCTCCTATTTTTGGCGAGGGGGTGTCCCATGATCAAAAACGTTTGGGAACTAGATAGTAACTCTGAAAGAATGAATTCTCAGGGAAGTAAGAACGTTTATAAAAATTTAGAATGTCCCCTGAAGCCTGCATCCTGTTGGCCCTACTCTAATCAGATGCATCCTTGACATGGCAGTGGTGAACCAGACAAGCTGGAGAATATTTGTAGGATGGGTAAAGTAGAAAGAAGTGATTGGTTCTTTGTTATTTCTGAACTGCATTACTTGGCTAATTTATAAGCCAACAAAGCTACTATTAATAACTCTATTAACAATTCTAATTCTTTGACTCACTCACATTCTCGTCTTTCTGCTCTGATTCATTTTCAGTTCAAGAACTTTCTACCACAAATTATCTTTGGGCTGTAGAGTCACAGTGGCTGTGTATTGCTGTTATCGGATGCCCTCTGTAGAACCGCTCGGTGGAAATTCTCATTGCTTTTGGTTGGTTCAAATTTGAGAGGATTACATAAAACTTCTTTGAGTAACTAGCACAGCATCTCAACAAAAGGTTACTTGATTTTTTATAACAGAAGGTCAGGCAAGAGAAAGTCATTTAGAAGGCCTAAGAGATTGCCTTCCTGGGGTCATTTTTTTCTGAATTATGAAACAGCTTTAAAGGCATGAGTCAAGTACTTAGTATTCCTGGTGCAAAACATTATGACTGAGTAGCTATAGTTAATGATAACTGGATTAACATAATGAGAACTAATAATGGTCCATTCATGCACATATGTAAATGTCTTTAAAATGTATGTGTGCATAGTTAACCAGGGTCATACTTAGCCTTTCATTATAACTATCTATTTATGCTATTTACTAAACCCCTGACTTTACGATAAATGATCTTTCAGATATAGAAAGGTTACAGAATTTCTGTGACTGCTTATATTTAGTGCTTTAACACCACCACCACCTCCTTCACCACTACTGTTGACTTGTTCACCAGCCTTTTCTGAAGTGATTTATCTCATTGTTTACATTAAAGAGAGCTGCAGGAATAGAGGGTTAGAGCAGGGAATCTGTGGACCTTCCCTAGTCTGATCAGTTGTATCTTAGGTCTCAAATGTGGCAGGTGTTCCTAAGACAAGATCTATTGTTTTAAGTCACTTTATCTGAAACTCAGTTGGAACTGAAGCAGACATATACTTTATGACTACTTTTCCCAGTTTTGCTTCTGGGATAAAAGCAATATGGTAGCATATAAAACACTTAAATTACAAAGGAGGAGTTCATGTCTTGGGTATCAAACATGTACCTGAAATCATACAATTTTAGAAGAGAGATCTCAGAGATCTGTTTTATTTCTCCCGTTTTACAAATGCAGATGAGAAGTGGTAAGTTTAAGGGACTGGCCTAACATTATATAGCTCCTAATGGCAGCGCCAGGATGGGACTCAGGGCCAGGCAGCATCTCAGTTCACTGTCCTTCTCACTATTGTAAATCACCTTCCTTCAGTTAATCCCTTTGATAACCTTTTTAATCAGAGCAAACCATTTATAGTGTTGGCATTTACAGGTTGTTCCTATATTAAATATTGAAGTTTTCCTCATCCTAACCTTCCTATTGAAAGAATACTAAAAATAGCAAGTATTTTTGACAAAGTAACAAAATTCTATCTAGTGTGACATCCCCAGTGAAATCCGTCTGAAGTAATAGTTGCTGTCTACATATGTACGCAGATTCAAGGAGGGTAACTTTCTTAACAGCTTTTCAGAGAAGTAATGTTTCACAGACATTTAAGCAGAGCGTATATGGACAGAAAGAAAAAAAAAAGAGCTGACCTTTTCTATAGTATTTCAGATGCCAGTGAAGGTGAAGCTAGATAAGACTTAGCTTTAAAAAGTTCCCTTTGCTCTTTGGTAGAAGCACTGACATTAAAGCACTGACAGATAATGAAATTCTTCTACTGAGGAAGAGCCACTGTATGAATTCTGTTAGCACAGCTTATACCCCATGATTTAGAGATGGTGTGAACTCATTCTAAACCTTGTGACAGTTTTTAGAGGAAATTATTTCTTAATGTTCTTAATCATTTCTTAATGTTCTCTGATGAATTTCCTCTGCGTGTAAATGCTATATAAAAACTCAAGAAATCAATTAAATGGTAACTAAAGACTAAAATAAATCCTAGGACATTTAAAAAATAGTACTTTACCAACATTTATAGCAACATGGATGGACTTAGAAATTATCATGCAAAGTGAAACCAGTCAGACAATTAGACAGCAACACCCAATGATACCGCTTACATGTGGAAACTAAAAGACACAATGAACCTTCTTACAGAGCAGACAATGACTCACAGACTTTGGAAAACCTTGGTTTTTCAAATAAGACAATCTGGGGGGG